>JAIPRK010000193.1:0-229957 GCA_025469195.1 Chaitophorus viminalis
TAAATTTTTACGAAATTGCATAAAATAGCAATTTATGGTCAAACGGTTTTAAATATTTGTTATAATTCAAAAAGTATAAGTCGCAGAAACTTGAAATTTTCACCAGTTGTTAAGATAGGCATTTCCTATATGTCATATTTTTTTTCAAAATATTGTATTGATTTTTAAGTTACTTATAGGCATTTACAAAATTCGAATTTTTTAAATTTTTTTTTTATAATCAGTGATAAAAAAAATTGAATTTTACAAAATACTTGAAAATTTAATAAAATATTCCGCATAAGTAGTTTTTATTGTCATTCAATAATCATCAAAATCCATAGGCACAATTTTTTTTTATAAGCGTTTGAACAGCGAATATTGAATAAAATTACATGTAAAATATAATAAAATATATAAAATTCTAGACTGAGAAATCATATCGTTTTTTTAAAATGCTCTAACTCAAAAACGAAAAACCGCAACAACTTGAAATTTTCACCAACTTTTATATTGGTGTTCTCTATACGTGGTTAAGTTTTCAAAGTATTTTGACATATTTTGACTTATTTATAGACAATTTAAATTTTCGATTTTTGTAAGTTAGTTTGTTCATAAGCTAATCTTCAAAAATATATAAAAAAAATTCTACCGGACCAAAAGGAAAAAATTTTATGACTGTTTTAAATTTAAATTTTTACGAAATTGCATTATAATTCAATTTAAATATAAAATACTATATTATTATATACACATTTTAGACAAACATATTAACTCCGTTCAGAATCGTTATTCGTATACAATGTTATCTATCATTGCATTCAAATTTAACAACTCCATTGTAATAATGACCTATCCTATAAACGAGATACACTCCACCCTCAACTGTACAGCAAAGCGAGGACCACCCGTTCTTTTTTATTTTAATTCTTTCAAATAGTAATTCAATTTACTGAAACAGAATATTTATCTTAACATACAAAAATGTAATATCAAAACTATTTAATTATTTATAACTTAATAAGTTAAAGTTAAGTGTTAAAGTGCGCTTATAGATGAGTTGAGTAAAAGATCAATATTTTATTGAGAGCTCCTCGGTTCCCTCTTAGAACTTTTAAGTATATATATTTATATATAGATTGTTGATTCTAACATTGTTGGGACTTGAAAGTACTAAGCTAGAAAAAAAACTTTGACATTTTGTGGGTCAAAATTATTCGTTGATAATTTTGAAGAGGGCTTATTATTATAAATATTATTATTTATACGATATAAGATGTATCTCATTTCTTTTAACTTTCCGGGAATATTAAATCTATAGAACATGTATTTTATCATATAAGTATGGTTTATTATTAAGTTATTTTTTGAAGTGATTTATAAGGCAACAATTTTTATTTATTTTTAGTATTATATTTACTATTTATCTGAGACTATGTGAGCATCCTTTATTTCTTGACTTTATTGTTAAATTATGTTAAAAAAAACTGGTTTTCAGAAAAGGTTTGGAACGCAGTCAGTAAAAAAAATTTACGTATTTTATTATAGTATACTCTTAATATTATTCATTTAGTATCAATATAATAAAATAAACATTTTGGATTAGGTTATGACTAAATAATTAAATTATTTTAATATCTATTATTAGATTATTTTTAATTAAATGTTGTTATTTTATTAGAAAAGAAGTAATTAAATGATTGTAATTTTATCAAGTAAAATAAAAACACGATTTGAATGTTAACTTTATCAAATAATAAAAAATAATAGTAGAGTTATAATGTTACATATATTATTTTAATAGTAAATTAATTAATTTAAACTGTATAAATATTGGTTTCGAAAAAAAATATAATGAGACTATATAGGTATATTACTTATATAAAATATATTTTTTGATGCCATAAATAACTATCGATTGCGGTCTGATACCAAATTGCACCATGTCTTCGGGTTTCTTATTTATAGTGTTTATCTGAAAAACTACTTAAGTTTAAGAGTATGGATTTTTATTGTTACAGACGCTTTTGAGCTACATGGCATCGAATGGGAGTGCCGAAATTGTCGAGGAAATCTTTAGAGTGCCTGACTTGGATTATAATAAACCAGACAATGAGGGAAACACACCTTTACATTTTGCTTCACAGGCAGGTTAGTACACGTATAGTCATATAGCTATGATTTGAACGACGTGGTTCCGAGGGTGTGTTTCATATTATCTACCCTTTATGTAATATTTGAATGGGAAGTGAGGGGGCTGCGTAAACTAAAATATTTTTATATTGACAACAAAGAAATAATTAAATTAATCATCATTGAAATTGAAATATAATAATATTTAAATTAGTACTAGTGTAAATACTGTTATTTTTAGTGTTACTGTCAGTTATTATTAATTAAACGTTTTAAGTAACATAAAATAATATTGTTAGTCATTACTAATTATAAAAGATAAAAATAATTTAATTTTTTTTTAATTTTTTCAATGGTAATAAAGGCAGAAAACAAATTGTTTGAATAAGAAACTGTTTTGATTCATATTTTACATTAAAATTATAAAAACTTGCACACTTTAATTGATTGAGAGTAATCCATTTGAACTACATAATAAATAATCATAATAATAATGGTTTTAAAACATTGCAGCTAAGTCCCTTATTTTACCTATTTGATTATTTTACATATAATAAAGTAGTTAGTTATTATTAACTAGATATCTATTAATATTATAAAATTATGAAAATTACCAAAATTAATATTTTTAAATAATAATGTATGTTTTTGCTTTGAAATTAATTATTATAATTTGTAAAATTATTTTCAATTAATTTCACAAAAATTGCTTTTATTTTATATTAATATTTATTTATTGATTTAAAATCACTTGATGATTAAATACTGTTTTTGTTTACTTTTAGGGCAGTCCGAAATTGTGTGTCTGTTATTGAACAACTGTCTACAACTAGAGATTGATGCCAGAAACTGTTTGGGTTTCACGCCACTAATGAAAGCCGCACTCCAGGGGCGCACGAAATGCGCAAAATTTCTACTATACGCAGGTATTACCCACTATATCAGATAAATAATAGTTAATAGGTTAGGTATGCTCAACTAATGTTACAAAACATTAAGGGTAATATCCAGTTCAATTAGTCAAATGTTACTTTAAACTGTGTACTAATGTGGTTCAAAAAAACGGTCTTTTTGAAAATTCGAAATTACAAGTATCTACAATAATTGTACAAATTGTGTTATAACATCAACGAATATAATTTTATTATTTACTTGTTGAACCCTTTTGGAGAATAATATACTTGCTATCTCAGTGTATTAATGTATTTATTAATTCATTGACTAATAATGTTCGTAAGCATCAGTAAATCAACAGTTTATCAAAAGTTAAGAACTTATGTTATTGTTATTGTTTGACAGGATATTGAAGCCCTAATTTATCCTAAATAATATCTATCTTATAGAGGGTTTACTTGATATTTTTTTAAAGGATTTACGTATATTTTAACTGTACACCACAAAGACAAAAATGAACAAAAGTACTAACTGTATATCATATATGTAAATGATAATATTATTTAATAATTTGTACTAAAGGGTACTATAAGAGTTTTTATACAGTAGCTTAGTAGGGAAAATTTTCATTTTAAGTCAAAATAAACCAATAGTCATGGTGATTACATAAATAATTTTATTGAAAATGTTATGTACTCGTATAGTAATATACATATCTGTGGAATATTTGTTAATAAGAGTTCAGGTCAGCGGCATAATCATTGATTAAAATATGTAAATTCTATTCATATTATAAGACTTGTGTATTTTGTTTGATACCTAATTAAATGATAAATGACAGATAGGTCCACAGGCTAGTTGGGAATTTGTTGTTTTTCATATTTTTGGGATTATGAAAAATTATGAACGTCATCAACATACATCATGTTTTATGTTATATTATTATTATTATTATTATTATTATTATCATTATTATTATTATATTATATTATTAATGGAATGAGCGTCCTTTAAAGAACCCTGAACTGTTTATATTTTTATGTATTTTTTATAGAGTTATAAACTCTTTAGATTAGTCATCTCTAAAATAAAACGATCAATATTTTTGAAACAAGTACCACGATAATTAAAAGTTTAATAAGCAAATCAAATGCGTATTTAATAATTCAAAATAAGCACAACCATAAATAAGCTTTAGATAAGTTATAATTTTATGTTTGTATTTATACTTTGTATGTTGCATATATCATTGTAAAAGTCATATGGCGTTAATTTTATTAATTAGATAAATAAATAAATAAATAAGTAATTTATAAGAGTATAAGTTTCATCACATAACGGTCCAAGGTTTAATTTGCTAGAATGCTAGTAATACAATCATAATACTATATAAATGCAAATAACACCAGCTTAAAAGTTGTAGTTAACAAGATACACCGTAGTAAAGTACGGGTTCTCTACAATTTTACATCATAAATCGAAACTACTACCTAAATTTTATATTCATAGCTTCAGAAGTTCGGACTAGGCCACTTTTACCATTTTTTTCTTCTCTTTTGAGCACTTTAGGGGAGTTGAATCTTGGAAAATCTATTCTTAATTGGTCTTACTACATGAAATAAAACTACTGACCAAATTTTATACTCAAAGCTTCAGAGGTTCCGAATATGTAATTTTTTTTACTTCTGATGTATCCCTTTTAACTTCCTCAGGGTTTGCATTTTGAAAAAATACTAATTTAGAAGTATTTAAATTGTACAATGAAACTGTACTAACTAAATTTCAAACCTTTGTCTTCAGTGGTTTCGGCTAAGCGTATTATTTTTCATGTTTATCCTTTTAATCGCTCTTGACCTTCTTAGGGGTTGAATTTTAAAAAAATCTTTTTTAGTGCTATCATTTGGTTTTTTGTCTGGACTATTTTGATTAGGACTGCTCCGTTATATATAGGATATTAGGGTGTTTCATTAAGAACGCCGGATTTAACCGGAGAACGTACAAAGTTCTAACTTTTCTGCTCAGAAATTTTGCCTATTTGGTACATTAAGGAATGTCATTTTTTGAATTTCTCAATATTTTTTCGAATAAATTATTGAGAGAAACAGTAAAACAATTGAAAATTAGATTATTTTATTAGTTAATTGATTGTTATTTTAGTTGTTATAGTGTCCATAGTGACTTGAAACATTTACTGGATACTTTATATCCATCATAATAAAATCAATATATTATAATCGTAAAATTATAGCTTTCATCACTTGGTATTTCCCGGGGTTTATCATTCTGTATTATAATTATATAAATACAAATATACAGTATATCATACACCAGGTAGAAAGTTATAATCAATCAATATATTCTTGTACTATAGTAGTAGTTCTCTACAGTCTACACTATAAAACGAAATTAGTGACAAAATTGCATACCCATAGCTTCAGCGGTCATAGCTTCGGTCAAGGGTATTATTTTTAATTTTTTCCCCTTTTACTCCTTCTTAACTTCTTAGTGGTTAAATTTTGTAACCTTTTTTCCTAGTGCTATCTTCTGGTTTTTTTTTTACCTTGGTACATGATTTCGACTAAAAATATTGTTCTGATGTATAAAGCTATATTTTTCTGATCGCAATTTCGTCTACCTAGAATACACGATATTATAATTATTTGATTATTATTTTGGTCGTCATAGTGATTTGAAAAATTAATTAAGTACTTTAATCTCTTATCATAAAATAAAATCAATATCAATATAAAATATTACCTTGGTAACTAGTAAGTGAAAAAAATCCGGCCCAGATCCCAAACGACCATTGACTCTTAAAAATGTGATTTAAGAAAAATAATTTCTTTTTACACGCCTAGACTATGATACCTGAAAAGAATACCCAGAAAATTTCCAGTCATTAACTATCATAGTTTAGGCTGTGCATTTATTATGAATCAGTCAGTTAGTACTTATTTTATATACTTATACAGATTGTATACTGTAATTAATTTTTCTGTGTTAATGTTATGTTTAATTTTATTTCGACAGTGATATTTCGAATATGACTGATTCCAATCACGTTTTTCCAATTTTGTCTATACCTTACTACATGAGCCACTACGTCATTTGGAGGATGTATGTGCTAATCTACCAATCTACCCCACCTTCTTTGATAATGTTATTGAAGTCTGTATACGGCATCACATGTGACCTTGCCTTCGCCATATCAAGCATTTCTAGCTTTTTACAACGAAGTTGTAGGTACTGTTTGAGCTAAAGTTTTACTAAAGTATAATTGATATATTAGTTTCATGGAAGTATAATTTACATCCATAAGCAGTTCAGCGAAACTAAATTATTTTTTTCTACGTAGTATACTATATTATATTACAATAAAACCTCTATATACCTAGTAGAGCGAATAATGGGGTGTTATAAATTGTCCACTATTGATAAAATCCCTAAATATTAGACATTTGTGAAAAATTACAAAATGTCCACTATAGGGAGGAGCTATATGGATAATTGGTTATACATATACATACATTGGTAGGTATTATTTATTATTATTTACTGTACTGTAATATATTAATTTTTATTATAATATGAATTATAATAATTTTGATTTTAATTTATTATTTATTATAAACATAATAATATATATGTATGTACTCGTATAATTAAAAAAATCTGCTACATTTTTTTGTGTAAAATTTGATCTCGTCTTCTTTATTTTTATAATATGTTTTTAATTTGTTTATTTTTTTCCAAACTTCTTTAAAATTTGGATTGTATATTGATTTATATTTTTTATCTCTTTCTTTTTCTTTTTAATTTTCTTATTTTCTATTTTTATTACTTAAGCATTTTCGATATAATATACATATATTGTGTCCTTTTATGAGAGGTTTAAATTTTGGTACTAGTTTTTAGTGTCAAAGTAGTGCCCACTATTAAGAGGTTATAACCTCAACTATGTACATACATTTTTGCCAGGGAATTTTAAAGTGTACATTATTAGGAAGGGTCCACTATTGAGAGGTGTTCATTAATAAAGGTTTCACTGTAACATATATAAAACTGAAGGAAATTTAATGGTTATGTCTTATAAGTGGACGAGTGGTAAGACCCCATACACACTATAATTGCTAGAACATAATTTATTATCATATAAGTTTTTGTCAATTTTACAATAACTTACTATTGTCTATTAAAATGTTGTTAGTATGACTAAAAAAAAATGTACAATGCCACTAACGAAATGTAAATTAGTTACACATAAACGCAAGCTTACCACAAAATAAAAATGTTAATTTATATTTACAAGTACGCATAGTTTCAATTTGACAAATATATTACTAAAAATAAAATTATGACTTACATATATTTAGATATATGTAGTTATATAATTTATTTAGTTATATAATAAATTATTGAGTGAACTATTTAATAAATATTATAATTTATATTATAATTCTATTTATATCTTAGCATTTTGAATAACATTGTAATTAATGAAATCCATAATTTACTCAGATTTTAGTCGACATCTATTTTGTATTTTTACTCGTATAGTCATGTATTTGATTTTATGAATATCTTTAACAAGATATTGTTTATTATTTACTTTAAATCGTTAACGAAATATTTAATCAATAATTATTAAAATTATTTCCTCATTTGAGAAAGAAATATTTTTTTCTTTGGAATAGTTTTTTAGGTTTCGAGTAATGAGGTACCTACTACCTACCCACTAAAATTAATCATTGTTTCAATATGTAGACGTATATTTTACAATGGCTCTTGATTTACTTAAGTTCATATTCTTTATTTAGATTACTTGTATTAAGTCGTACCTCAATATTTCACAGACAAAAAAATTTACAAAATTAATACATTTTACTGCACTCTTAATAAAAAGTGGATAATAAATGTTTTTACTTAAATATGTACTTATTAACACCCAATATCATATGTAACAAAATTAATCATACTTGATTGATGAAAATTTATATTATTATTGTATTTTTTTAATTAGATTAATATATAGTAATAATATGTAATGTTATAGTTCAAGTCCAATTTTTTTTTTTTATAATTTTAAGATGTATATTTCATAACAAATTTAAGAGTTTCAATTGTTAAAAGTAGAATATTTATTTCAAACATAACATTTTTTTCATAAAAACTGAAATTTGGAGTTTTGTGCGTTTTTAGTATGAAGTACCTATATTATTATTTATTAATCAAAAGACAAACATAGGTAGTTACGAACAATAACATTTAACAAGAATTATTTTGGTAAAAACTAAAAGTACAATATTAATATAACCACTATTTTTTGTTTATGTATTTTTTTCCTGAAGCGTACCAACAAACAACATAGGTAGTGTTGTACTCAAACAATCTTATTTATATTTAAATTTTTTGAACTGAAGTACCTTTCTATATAATAAGTAAATGTTTATGTAAAGGTTATATATATATTGAGTTTCAGTTATATACAACAGTTCGGTATTGAATTATGTTTAGAAAAAGTTTCAACCCTTTCAAATCCGACAGGTGACACTATTGAGACTGAAATTTAATATTTAGATAAAACTCAAGTTTTATTTTACTTATCTATATCATAGAAAATACTTTAAATACAATAAGTAATGTTGAATAAATTGATTTCTTTTTTTAGTTAAAATAGTAAAATATGGTTAGTTTGAAATTTATAGATTACCCACTTAAAATTGGTATATACTGGTTTATAATAATTATGAAAATGAATTATTGAAAAAAACTTTGAAAATTAGAATGTACAGGTTACAGATTATTTTTCCACGTAGGGTGATATTAATTTGAATATTAAGTATTTTGTTAGCGTGTAAATATTTTGTAAATAATTTTAAATTAAGTTAAATTTCTGTTAAGGTTATTTGATACAATAAGGATTAAATTACGCTTATTTATACATCATATACACACACACACACACACACACACACACACACACACACACACATATATATACATTTACGACACTCATATTATTATAATAAGGTTTGCTTTACTTATTGAAATTAATAATTAAAGTGTATTTTATGCTATAATTTATGCTCTTATTAATATAATTAAAATTAATGATGAATCTAAATATTTTATTAATTTTAAAGAGTGATAGTCGGATAAAAAAACAAAATTAATTTTAATTTTACTTATTGAAATAAAAACTAGTACTAATCTAAAAGGTTAAATTATACCTGGCGTCTAAATTTCGTTATCTAATGTCTACGTAAATGTCTTTAGTAAAAAAAATCTATAATGACATGTGAATGAATTTCATGAAAATACTGTGTAAATAAATAAAATAAAATGTTATCAATGAGCAATGTAAATAATTTGATGGTATCATGTGAGGAGATTAGTTTTATTTAAACATTTGCGTCATCCTTAAGGCTTAAACATGACGTCAAAACATAGATACGTATTCAAAATATTTCGAGGTTTATCAAAATATTTATATTTTATGTTATTATATAATAACGCTGTTGTATTTTTCAATGTTTTATAAATTGAACCTTCTAAGGTAGCCTTTAAGGCTTTAACTAGGTTTATCGATAAACTCGCTTGTATAATGACATAATTTCAAACCTCAGACGACTAAGGAAGATTGCTGAATCGCAAAAAGTCAAGGCTAGTTATAGTATTAAGTTTAGCAATAGAAATATAAGTAGTATTATAGAAGTAGCGTCTAGGCTAGTTAATGTTTCAAAAAGCGTACGAAAAAAGTTTTGGTGTATGTAATACTGTAGAAGATCTTGTTGTTATCTTAGCACCTATAATCATTCACCGCTCACGTTAAGTTTATTTACGGCCAAGCGTTGGGAAACGAATTTAGAGCTAAAAGTCAGTGCTGCGGAATCCTTTGCAATAGGTCTTAGCGGTTTAGTAGACAAATCGGATAAAGTTTACCGACGGTTTTCGATAATAGTACTGTATAAACTATGCGAGTGTGGAAAAGAAGAAAGACCGCGTAAAGCCAGTGATCCATAACCAATGCCCTTTGAAGCCTTAAGCTTTTTGAGACATATGTAATGTATTTGTTGTTTATTATACACAATGGGTGCCAATTATTAATTCATGATTCATGAATACGATTAAATGTTCATTAATTGAACAAATTTCATAAAAATAATAATCAAATATTGTCTCAGTTAGTAAATTTAGGGAATATTTTTATAAAACAAATGTTATTAGATGCATTCATAATCAACATACAAATTTAAACAAAAAATTATTACAATCATTTTTTTGTATTTATTATTCCACACCATATACCTACTTATATTAAACTATGCATTTTATAGTATGTTAGATATGTTTATGATGTCGACATATGTTTTTATTACTTATTTTTTATTCCATGCATATAAAACCATTCTGAAATATACATTTCAATCCAGGTCAGTTTAGCTTAGTTGCTATATTATGCACACATAGTTCTCATCAATATTTTGTTATAATACAAAATGAAAAAAATCATTAATTTTGTTAATTCTTACCTGTATGGTAAAAACATATTTAAATAAATAAATAATTACTTATAGATACCTTATATCATTATAAACTTTGATTAATATTTTGTCTTTTTGTCTATGTATATAAAAATATAAGTAATTGTATTAAAAGGGAAAATTTTTAAAATGTAACAAAATGGGAGGCCAGAATTGCTATCATTATTTATAGAAAACTAAAGCAAAGTAATTAATTAAGTCGTATGAATATTATAATATGTATGTAATGGTTCAATTAATGTATAGTTGGAATATTTAATAATTGTTAATATATTATAAATATTATTTAATAATAATTCTTTATTAGTTACAACGTTCCACTCCTAACCTGTAAAATATAAAAAAAAACATAAATAATAACATTAAACATTGCGAATGACATAAGGTCTATGACGGTTATTACAATTTTACAAAATATAATCTTATATTTTACATCACCGTCAGCTGTATAATATTATATCATTACATTTATTTGCATGTAGAATCAGAGCGTAGTTATATGTTTATGGCTTATAGACTTGTATCAAATGATAAATTATAATAATATTATACCTACAAATTATGAATGCCTTGTGGCTTGTACTCGTATTCAGTTTTTGATAAGAGTCTATAAAAAGGCTGTTAATATCCAATGGCGCCGAGCTCTAAAAAAAGTGCTATTGTCAAATTTATTTTCAGAAGGTACCACCCACCAAAAATTTCCTAACCAAACCCAAACATTTATTATTATACTAGATACCTACGCTATACCTAGCCTTGTGCAGTCTTTTTTACCCTATTCGCTTGTATCTATAATATCATTGATTACCGGAATTAATATTCCTAGATCCTAGCTACAGTAACAAGCTTCATTAAAAGCCAAAGAATACAATG
Source organism: Chaitophorus viminalis (assembly GCA_025469195.1). NCBI lineage: Eukaryota > Metazoa > Arthropoda > Insecta > Hemiptera > Aphididae > Chaitophorus > Chaitophorus viminalis. The sequence continues at coordinate 11,424 of JAIPRK010000193.1, forward strand.
GTTAAGATATATAATGAGAAGACGAGAGAACGAAGTAGTTAGAGTGGCATTGGAATGGAAGCCAATAGGTAAAAGTCTTAGAGGTAGACCGAGAAAAAGATGGATAGACGTGGTAGAAGAAGATTTAAAAATCCTTGGAGTTGAGAATTGGAGGGAGACAGCACAAGATAGAGACAGGTGGCGAAGTGTAGTAATGGCGGCAAAAACTCTTAGAGAGTAGAAATGCCATTAGAAGAAGAAGAAGAGCTACTGTAGGTCCCTATGACCATTAGGGGCCAAGGACCTAGGACCACCCACCCCAATTAAACTATTATTTTAACACTTGTTAATGGGATTCGGCGCAACTGTTAATATCATTTCTGTAGGACCGCCACCGGCCAGGTGTTGATAATAATATTATTGGTTTTGGAATATTATACTGATACGCTATCCTATATTGTTAAAATCATTGGCGCTTACGTGGATACAGTCAATCGTATGCATTAAATTTGGTAAAAACAGGTTTTCGGCAGACAATATAGAACAGTGTATCCCAATATTTTTGCAATGGTGACCCATAAATTTAATCTTTATTGGGTACGTGACCCCTACTAAAAAAAAATATTCTATAATCGTAATAAAATAATAACATAATAATATACCTACTATATAGTTAGACTTCACATTATTATTATACAACAAAGATATTATATAATATTTTTTATAATTTTTTTTTTATAAGATATTTATGATCTGTACTCATGGCTCAATGAGTAAATGTGAATTTAGTTAACGTACAAGGAATTAAGACATATTAGTCACAAAAAAACAGTCATAATAAATTATACATATTTTGATGCATTTGAGGAAAGCAGCCACCTATTAGCGACACTCTCATTATAGAATATAGATTACCTATGAAGTATGAGTATAGACTATAGACTCTATAGTATAGACTAAAGAGGTATCAAATAAAATATAACATGAACATTCATCAATTTACGGCTAAAATAACCTTAATCGTAACCGCGAGTCGCGACTCATGGTTTGGGAAACGCTGATATAGAAAACTATTGGATAATAGTATTTTTTTTTTTATATTATTGAAAATTTGTGATTACTCTGATGATTCTGATGTTTATTAGTGACTTGAGTCCACATCGTAGACGCTACTTATTTTGACAATAGGATGGAATATCTGTATTATGTATATTTATTGTTTACCTGTAGTATCACATAAAACACTTCTAAATTCGACATTTGATGTACCTTCAATAATTATGGGTTGTACACGATTTTTATTTATGAAAAGTAAACACTATACAACAATATACACTACCCTGGTGACAACACTATCAACAATTTTCGTTCAAATAATAGAAATGTGCCGTTGTAGAATTGTATAGAGTGTGTCAATCACGTACTCAGTGGCGTATATAGAAATTATTTTCACTATAGGCTAAATTTCTTACGAACACAGATGGTCACATTAACAATTATTAAGTTGTACCCATACAATAAATGGAGAATACCGAATTTTCCATTACTTAGTATAAGTGCCTTCAAATATGGTAAAAAAAAAAGTCTCAGAGTCTAGAAATGGTAGCATATTTTTAATTCTGTATGTCCTATAATAATCTATAAAAAATTTTTTATATTATATTTTAGAACCTAATAAGTTAAGAACATAGATTTGTATATTATAAGGTATAATACTAGCATGAGTTGTATTCGTCTTACATGCGTACAACATAGCAAATTTGCGTTCAGTAATTCAAACGTATTGTTGTTAGCTTTAATATTAGAATAAACTTACGTATTACCGAAAACAAAGGGTCTAACATTATCTGTCTTCTTGACGGTTTTTTGGGATATTTTAATTTATAAGCGAGCTAGAAACTTTTTAAAATTCTAATATTTTACATAATAATAACTCGCTTACAAATTAACACCGACCAGAAGATACAGATAATGTTCTTCCCTTAGAGTTCGATAGTAGGTATTACTGAACTTGAACTACTAAACGAAAATTTGCTTTAGATCAGGATTGTTTATGGTGTAAAAAAAAAGTGAAAAATGGTACTCGAAAGCCTAAAATGTTCAGATAGACCCCCCTCTCTATATACCATATTCGCCATTACACATGTCTATAAGTGTGCCCTGCGTGTAAATATGCCACTATACTCATGTATACTTATGTCGTATAATACAGTGGTTCCCAACCTATGGGCCGTGGGCATTGTGGAACTAGGCTGTGAACCATCATGACTAATGTCTATATTTCTGGTTAAAATAGTATTATTAGTTAATACATATTTTTGTCGTGTAATAATATTTTTAGTTATACTTATAATAATATTTAAACAGTAATAACTACACAAATAACACTATCGAATAATTTTATTGAATTCAGTTTAATCTAATGTAGTTCGTACACGTTTATTATCTATTATGTGTTAATCTTATTGTATTTGAAATCTGAAGAGATTTTCGACAATCTATCTGTGCTGTGTGAGCGAGTTTTTTCCATCTTAATTTTTTTTTCTTTTTTAAATAAATATAGAAATAAACTGTGTGCTGAGAGTTACTTAAGGCTAAAACTATCCAGTTTTGATCCAGATATATTGACTGTCTTGGTGGGGAACAAGCAGCGTCAAAAGTCGCATTAAATTAGTGGGCCTCAAAGATTTTTTTCTTACGGAATTGTTGGTCCACACAACTAAAAAAGTTGGGAATCGATAATATTGTAGTATAATAATTGCAGCGACATTTCTCCCCAACCCGCGATCGCGGTCGTTTATTACATTTCGATGTTTGTACATGTGGCGCACCTGCCGTATCGGTTTCAGGCGCGTCGCCCACCATGCGCGACACCGGCCGGAGCCTGCGCGCCGAACAGTGGGCCAGATTTTGCGGCCGGTACAACTGCGCGGACGCGATCGAGAAACTGGCCCGGAACCGGTTGCTGGAACGGACAACGTCGTACGGCCGGTGGGGCAGCGACCCCGAGCTGGGCCCGCATCTGCTGGTCAACGGCAGGCTGATGCAACCGCCGGCGGCGTCCACGCTGCAGCGGGCCAGCACGCAGCACCACTCGATCAAGTCGAAGCTGAAGCGAGCGTTCCGCACGTCGTCCAACCCGGACTCGAGCGGCCACGGCACAGCCAACCAGTACTCGCTAGTGTCTCAGCTCACGGGCGCCGCGTTGTGCGCCAGCAGCCCTGCGTTGCCCGTGCACACGCGCACCAAGCCCATGGTCAAGTCGTTGCTACGACCGTTGACCGTGCCCAAGGTCACCGTGACCGGGTTGCAAGATGTCCAGCAGCAGCTGCAGCAGCAGCAGCAGACATCTTCCGGCCAGTCGCCCGCCAACGGTAAAAAACAAAAGAACAAAAAACGATGATCGCCACCACCAGAACGGGTTACGATTATTATTTATTTATTTGTTTATTATAATTCAAATATTCACGTATCGCGACTATTGTTGTATCTCAGTATATAAAACCATTCATCCCGAAATATTATTTTGTCTCACAATCAGATACTATGATATACTTACTGTGTTCGGGGTCTGTTCCGGAAATCGACTTCATTTTTTCCTGCTCCCGTTTCAAACGTGATATTACCGTCCCGAAGTCCCTTCCGATTATTAGCCGTTCCGGAGACGACGACAAAAATATTCGCTCTCAGTTGGTTTTGTAATAGTCAAGAATTAGGACATTGATTTTCCGCTTTTGCCGTTCGTCTCTACAGTTTACGTCTTGTAGGCCCGTTATTACAATCGACTGCCAAAATAATATTTATCTGTCAGTTAAGCCTAGCATACAGTTTACCGTAGCGGAGACTAGCAGAGAGTTTAAAATAAACCATTGGTATAAAGTTACCGCTAGGGTAAGCTAAGTTATACGCCGGACGATGAATAAATGCTATACAACATAAGCCTGTTATGTGATTACTGATAATCAACCGTTATACTTCTAATAACATTGAAAACGATCAACTGTCAATTTTAAAATTTTATTTTCAAATTACTGTTTTTATACAATTATTAGTTTATTTCATAAATTTATTATATAAATCATTATATTAGACATGAGGAACTTTACAACGTTGAAATTTTTTCATTTAAATCCTCGGAAGTCGGAACTATTCAGTAAAACATTTCATAACCTCGCAATTGCAAACACACAATTCTACTTGTAGATAATATGCTCACCCTAAAAATATCAGTTATAGATATTAGCATTGTGCACAAAGCATAAAATCGTACTGTAAGTAATACTTGATTAATCGGTGGTACAGCCATACTCATAAAATTATTTTAAAAAAGTGGAAAAATAAATAATTAATAACATTTTTAAAATCAAACCTATCAGTAAGAGTATCCGATTTTCTTTCCGAAAGTATAACTAAATACAAAGTAGGATTTTAAGATAAACAAAACCTATACTTAAAATCGTCATTATCCATATAGTCTCAACATAGCAATTGGTCTATCGTTATAAACCTGAGGCCTTCGTTGACCTACTTCATTAACTTCTTCAATAAAGTTAATTAAATCATTGATATGATTCATATGCAGACTTTATGAATAATTTATCATGAAAATAATAAGAAAACGATACTCGATATAAGGTACTTATAACTCGGAAATATTTTCCGAACTTTACATATGAATATAAAATAAAATATACCAATTATTACCGTTGATTATAAATACTAGTATTTATGATCAATAATCAATGCTATTATTAACCATACGATTTGATTGGTCCAGCCGTCTACGCTCTATGTCATTTAACCACTTAACAAACTAGCGCGAGAATAAAATCGTCGCTTTAGTCAACATTTAGCAGCAAATTTTAGCTTAGCATGACATTGTAAAACGATAAACAAACTAACTGGCCGCTAAATGTCTTTGCTAAACTAGCGTGATGTTTAGCAGACGATTGTAATAACGGCCCTTAATTAGTTACCTAATAATAGCTATTACTAAACTTATATAATAATGATTTTTTTCAAAATGTATACCTACGTCATGAATGTTAAACACCAGCTTAGTTTTATATCTTTAAAATTTTTTAGCATTTTTTTTTTTTTTTTATGAAATATATAATTACTAATCATCGTTTACCTTGTTCTACTACCGATGGGTTACATTTCTTTGGTAAGGTAAACTTCAAAAGGCACGAAATTACATTATTTTATAGTCGCGCTGTATCTCGCACTTGACAATGTGTGGTTCATTAAGAATTTCATTTTATATATACTTTTTAACTTGAAAGTTCCAAAATCCGACGTTCCCTTTGATGAAATTTCTCAGAAATAACTACCTACTTCTGAACAAGTTTTACTATTCTTATTAACATTAATTAGTTTTACTTACAGGGTAGAATACACACAATTCATGCATAAGATATATTGAGATCAATTGAATAATTTAATAATATATTTATGGAATAAATTATCGTTGCGAGCCAGTGGCGCACCCAAGGGGGGCTTTGGGACTAAAGCCCCTCCCCCAAAAATATACTTTTCACTAAACTATACAATATTATAGCATATTTTCACTAATATAGTACTACAATGATGATTAATTAAACATATAATAATAGTAAAAAAATTACCATTTATAATTTGTGGTAATTATTTACTTGTGTGTAAAGAAAATAGGAAAATGTTTAAGCCTCCCATCCAAACAAAAATCCTGGGTGCGCGCCTGTTGCGAGCTAGTTTCAATAATTTATCATGAAATCACATCGAAGCACAAATACACATTTTGACGACCAACGACGTTTTAGGGAATGAATATTGATTACAGCTACGTCAGAACGAACAACTTCAACTTTTTTGCTTATATTTTATAATAAATTTAATTACATACGCCGTATTCATAGAACTCAGGCACAACACGTTATTTTTCAATTTGTTGTTGTTTATTTCAGGGTATCGTATTATTATTTAACAATAATATTATCGCCTCTTGATGATTCCGGATTCGTGATATCGTGGCCTTTAAACGTGGAGTGTAATCTTTCCTCGAATATGTTCAAAAGCATTTAATATTATACATTTTTAAACAATACATGTTACATATATACAACAACATAAGTATAGAAATCTCAATATAAACAACATACACGCATACATTATATACTTCATTTCTCGTATTTATCGAGAACTTAACATTTTTTTTTTTTTTATATATATATATATAGAAAATATAAGGTAAAATGGTTCTTAAATAAAAATAGAGTTTACGATACTCGACATGATATGCTAAAGAGCTACTGTATAGTCACTGCTCACTAATACTACAATGTTAACACGGAATTTTGAAAATTGTTGACGCGTCAAGTTTTTAGATATCCGTAGACGACTTTACGGGCACACCGAAAAGTACATTAAATCGCTGTAAAATGTAAGTCAATTTTTAATATCAGATTTCAATAACAGCCCTTGCCCCTTTGAAATACCCATTTCATTTTTTCTTCACTGAAATATATACATTCACATTGTTGTGAATAAATAAAAGGAACGTATAATATTACTTACACTTCGACCTTTTTATCCGAGTTATAAATTATAATGCTATGTAAAATATACTACGGCTTAAGTCAGTTACTCGGTTAGTAGTGCTTATAATAGCCCGGTTTTAGCTTCAAGTATCCACGGTGTCATTTTTTTTTTAATGTCTCATTAATGTTTTCGGTTTAAAGACTTAAGGTGGGCATCATTGAATTCAGGTTAATACAAAACCGTATTTTAATTACATAATAAATAGGCTTCACTGCTTCGGAGTAAACTGTACGCTTCAATATAAATACTCATAATGGGATTTTAATCTCAAAAATTATATATATATATATATATATGTTAGATGGTTAGGTCGAAGAAATGTAATTATGTATACTTATTTTGAAAGGAAAAATTACGTTGTAAAGGTAACGATTGTTCGTTTTTAAAGATTGCTTATTTATTTGTCCGTTTGCAATTGATGCGACCTAGATAATCTAAATTATTTAGACGTTTGTAAATAGCCAGTAACTATACATTTAGTTAGGTAAGTATATTATTTCATAACAATGATAAAATTCGTATAAAGTATGTCAATATCACCTGGCCGATAATAACAGTATTTGAATCTTATATTATTATCCAAAAATGAATAAATAAATTCAAACCATCCTAGTATCGTTTCACTGTAGAATTACGCTATCGTAGGCGAGTTATTTAGCTTTTGTAATAATGGACGCGTAAGATATGGGAGGTTTAAATTTTAATACCCGAATACCCGGTAATTCCATGTACATATAACGAACGCATTAATATATTTTATTATTAGTGAACAATCGATTTGTGCATTCATTGACGTGTCGTTTGTGTGTACAGTGGCGTATTTATGAGGGGCGTTCCGGATTTTCATATTTCACATTTTACCCCCCCCTCCACCTCTACACAACCAAAAATATGTGTTGAAAACAGAGATATGAATAGTATATCGCGCGGTATACCCTTACTCTGCGTTCAATCAACTTCACTAACTTCTAAAAGGCCTCTCAACGCACAGCTCCAAACCTTACCTAACCTAACCAGCACATAGAAAAATTTACTAATACGTTATGTTATAATATGTTTCTAGTTCAATAAATGCTAGGGCACGGATGTTGTAGTATTAAAAGAGTAGTCAAATTGATTGCGCAATATCGCACTAAAAAATACTAAAAATTGCACTAAAAATTTTAAAAATCGTACTAAAAAATAACGTTTTGTTACAATCTATAAAATTACATTTATTTTTGTCTTTCATTAATTTCGTTGACCTAAACATTATTGCCTATTGGCTATTGCATTGCACTATAATTATATACTTGGAGAACACTGCATGGAGTTTTTGTAAACCATTTTAAAGATATTTATTGAAAAGTGAAATGACGTGAAAAAATTGTAAAATAGTGTTCCGAACGAGTAACATCAACAAGATTGTAATATAATTTACAAAACTCCGAAAATTGCGAAAAATTGCGCTTAAAAGTTTTAGATTTGAATTCGTCCTTACACCCAACGAATGTAAAACTTAATTAACAATAAATTAGAGAAGTAGTAGGAAAGTTACGATTGCAACAACATTCGTGCCTTAATGATGTTATTAACAATATATAGACAGTTTTGAATTATCAACTTGATAACGAGTTGTCCTAATATAAAATATGAATTTTAATATATTTCCCAATACTGTCCGTGGAAGTGAGTAAGCAGTAGGTTTGGTATAATCGATCAAATTATTATATCATAAACCGAACACGGCGATGGTAGTTAAATGAGTAGGTACGTTCACGTGTATTATCTGCATTTTTGGCGCATGAGTTTTGAATAATTACTATACTGTCTGCACTTATGGTGTTATAGCCAGGTATAAGTTATTACCTAAAAGTACATATTGTAATATATTGTACTGGTGTCTGCGATATAGCCGATGTAGATATTGGTGAAGTCAATAAATTGCAACCCATACAGAGTTCAGAGGTTCGTTAGCCTCTCCGGGGGACAGAAGTAGATGTTTGCGTCAACTGACCATGAATGCTGGCTCCTCCTGTGAATACGTAACCCTAGCCTTGCAGGGCACATATTACTATGATTATACATAATATAGATAAAGGTGTTAGACAAAAATAAATAAATAAATAGATAAAAATATTAATCCAAATTTGCGTTTTTAAAAGTTCCGTATTATATTATGTCTCTATTGGGTTTCCAATGAGTTTCGCCAATAATATTATCGAATAAAGTTCGTCGAAGATGGTAGAGATATTTTCAATTTTTTTTTCTTTACGCGTTGCTCGTCTTATATTTTGGTGTGTTTATCATTTATAGCCGCAACCTACATTTATATATTATCGTTACTCAATTACATATGTATATATAAAAAAATTAAGAGTATCTACACTACATACAGATACATCGGTACATGTATATGTCTTGTTTCTATCAAATTGACATCGACATTAACTATATTCAATAGAAACAAGACATATACATGTACCGATGTATCTGTATGTAGTGTAAATACTCTTAGTTTTTCAATATTATATTATCATTTTAAAAGAGTTTTTTTTTTTTTTTTACTACTATCCTCACTCTTGAATTGTAGCAGGCATTCAAATAGGTACAATTTTTCATATAACTTATTCAGGCAAACATCGATGTTTTTGTCGGAAATGTCGATACCCTCATGACGAATGACCAATGACGTCATGGTAACATTCTCGGTGTCGGACAAATTAACAGAATGACCCCCAGCCATAAGACATACACATGTCAATATTATTATTGCCACGGTTTAAATACTTCCTCTCGCGTTCCGGTTATCCTGCAATTTAATAGGGCCCAATTAACTCGACACGGAGAACGTCAAGACGGCCGCATTATCCTGCGCGTTAATCAATTTTCCCGAATTTTATGTCATGTTTAGGACGTTTTGATTATTCCCCATTAATCCATTTTAGGACTCCGCATGATCGCGTTTAAGATAATAATTTATAACTATATACTCCAGCGAAATGTATATTTAATCCGAGGTACTGCAGAGCGGCAGAGCAAGTAGGTAGATGATCATTTTCTATAATGCCATTTATTACGCAATGGTAATGTCGAGGGTTATATAGTTTATACCATATTAAAGTAGATATTATGTATTTGTTTAATTAATTACATGTTGTTGTTCAAATGAAAACAACGTCTCAATACTTGTCCGCTATCGGATGGAATAATTTATTTATGATTGTATAAAAAAAAAAAAATTTTATTTATAATGTTCAAATATCATAATTCTCAATAATTAAGGTGCTCTTTTATTTTATATTGTTTATTAAGGGTTTTAAATTTAATATATTATTTATTATGTATGATGTTAAATATTATAACCGTTTACGCTAATTATTTTTCCATTTATGTTATTTTAATTATACTAATTACATGAATAAATCAATAAACCATATCATGAAAATTCAATTTACACCATGTGGTATTGTTTTGTATTTGAATATTTCACACAACACTCGCAATTTCCCCATTAATTTCGTCTTTTAGTACTACGGCACTGCAGTATACCGAAGTATGTAGGTATATAATAAGTATAATAAGTATATAATTCATCAAAATAACCAATAATAAACTCAATTATTACAAAATCCTATTCTTTTACTTCGTAAATTAATTAAAAACATTGAATAAAATATTTATTGAAGAACTAAGGAAAAATGAAAAATTTGCTACTTAGAATTTAAAACTAATTAAAACTTAAAATAATTTAAATTTAAATTCATAGCTATAACATATTAACAAGTTTTTAGGGTATTTTTCTATGTATATTTAGTCGGTCTATTAGCTTATATAGTAATATAGTATAGTTATGTATTAGTTAATAGTTTAATATATTGGTTATAGTTATGTATTAATCACTGCATTAGATAAACACTGGTATAGGAAGAAAATTAATGATGTAAAATTGTAAAAATTATATTATATTAGAATTTGTCGGCCCATCAACCGTTTTTTCCCCAAGACACTGTTACTGCAGTTACAGATTTTGTTTAAACATTAAACACGGCCGCGTTCTCCAACTCCTGCAATGCTATTATAGTTCATAAACAAAAAACAAATAATTTTCAATGCTCTTGTAAAAGTGTTTTTTGAGAAAGGTAGGTACAAGTTTGGTTGGCATTCAAATATTTCACATCTAATGACAATGTAAATTAAAACTATTTTATTCAAAACTAATATTAATCATTATACAACACACAAGTTCTGATATTATACGCATGTTAAATAATAAATATCCATTTTAATCACCCTAAAAAAAATATTGTTATAACACATAGGAACTTCGAGACTCGCTAAAAACTCGAAAATGTTAGACATTGGTAAACGCTTAAAACGCAATTACTATTATAAAATACAAAATCGGTATCTATTTAGTACAATCTAAAAAATGTATAAATAATGAGCATTTTACAATAAAAAGTGCAACTGTCTTATTTATTATTTTTTTTCTTTTTCTATATACGACTGTATAGTAGGATTATCCGATTATTAATCATAATAATAAATGTTACTAAAATTAAAGCATTAGAAGTTCGACGAAGGCGAAACGTAAATACGTCTTCTCACAATATAAATTAACATTAAAATTAAAATGCATAATTTGTATTTTTATAGTAACCATCACATGCGGATGATCTAATGCTTTCACCATTGATATTTATGGGAAATATTTACCAAATGCTGTTGTCGTAAACGTTTTAGTTTTATCACAGCACATTTTATAAATAATTATGATTTTTTAATATACAAAAAAAAAATAATAATAATTCATCAACTTAAAGCTCTTCGTTGAACCGTTTATTTTTCCTCCGTCTTTTGGCTCTGCTATTTGATAACAATTCACATGCTTGCTGAACTTCGAAGAATCGATTTTGTACTTCGTTCCTAGTTACATCGTCTTTGGCTTTATCTGGATGGTACTTAACAGCTAATGTTCGACATTGATTTTTTATTTCAGTTTGCGTTGCTCCCGATCTCAATTCCAATACCTTGAAAATCAAATACAATATTGGTCATTTTTATAATTGTACATCAAAAAATGTAAATGATTTAATATTGTAATTCTTATATAGGTTCTATAACGTTCTATTCTATAACGCTCATAAATTATTTAAAATGTTTAACGACTGAAGTACGATGAATGAGGTTACAAAATAGTATTATATTTTTATACATTGTATATACCTTTTAGAGTTTATATTTTATTTTATTTTATTTTGAAAAATTTAATACCTAAAGAAAAATAATGCAAGATGAATGAAAATAAAGTAATTATGGAATATAATAATAAAATTAACCAATCTTAAAAACTAATACGTACTCTACTTTTTCAACTTTTCAAGTGATGCTTTCATGAAGTTAACACACTTATATTTTATAATATGTGGGTGTACATATTATGCGTTTACGGTATTATTTCGTACCTACACTATGCCGATAGCGTGTCAACTAGTATAGAATAACAAAGAAAACACATTAAAAAGTTTCCATTACACCCAAAGACACACGACATATTTTACTGCATTAGATAAACAATTCAATTAAAGCCCTAAAAGAATTATGTTGATAGTCAACCTACTGTTCCTCTCGTGCAGGTTACAATTAAGTAGGTGTAACAAAGCAAAGATACAATCAATAATAAATTATCAACAGCCCATTGAACAGGTAATTTTGATTGTACAGAAATTAAATACTTAAACGATAAGATTTGGTTCATACGAGTACATTTAATTTGGAGTTATAGGTACATGGCGGCGGTGGACTGCAGATAAAAAACTGATAAAATTAATGGATGGATTCTATTAAAACCAAAACAATCGATGTTTGATGATCAACAAAGTACATTTGAAGGTAAAAAAAAAAAAAATTAAACACTAAAGTTTATTTTGATTGTAAACAATGAAATTATCCAACGCCGAAGACAATGGAAGTTTGTATGTTTTAGTATTGGAATAAGTAAAATGCTCTTAAACCTAAAAGAGTGGTCCAGATAGAGGTGTAGAGAAACATCCTTAGGTTTGATTATAATTTAAAAGTTTCCTTTTGTAGAAGAAGAAAATTATAAAACGCAATCCATATATAGATAAAAGTTAAAAACTCAAAATTACGAAAAACGCAACAAAATGATAATTAAATACCTATTAAGCAATTACAGTGCAAATAGCAATCATTTAACGCAATTACTTAAATAGGTGTTATACACATAAAGTATTAGAGTCGAGTACTAACTTTTTGTTTGCAAAGACCAATGTTTTAATTGGTTTAAACGAAAAATGTACTTAATGAACTAAATAACTATAATGTAAAAATGTTTTTTGAAGTTAAACTTCTTTACGCAGGGTTTGTTATATTTAAACATTTCCTCCATATATATAGAATCCGGTCACAAAGAGTGCAGTGTCGAATATGGTCAATACAATTATGGCAATTATTTTGTAATTGGGGAATAAAAATAGTTTATTGCTATAAAATGTATACAGGGTACGTTAATTTTGCTTATGATGTAAATTTGTTATTTTCCACGATATTTTTTTTTATGTATATAATATATTTAAGCATTTTATATAAATTTAGATTATAATGAAAAACCTATTAATCACGAAAGTTTAGTCAAATATTCAGAACTCCGTTTGAAAAATCAATGGGACGTGCATGTGCATACGCCCTTTGCATACGTCTAAGAACTTGATTAAAAAAGTAAATTGTATAATTCAAAAATATTATAAGTACTTATTTTTTAACTAACACATTACGTATTTTTCCAATGCATAATATGTTCCTGGTCGATTGAGTTATAATTTAAATCAAAGATCCATTAATCTTTTATTCATGTTGTTTTAATAAACCGCCTTAATATTTATTTTATAAAATCTAAATACGACACAGCTATTTTTATTTTTATTTTTTGTTTAATCGTGTCTACGGTGATATGATACATTATTTGAAGAATATTTTACCAAATTTACATTTCACAATCTCACCTTAAAAGCATTCTGTTCGCCGGAAGGATCAGATAACGAAACTATTTGTCGCCATGTCTCCATCCAACCATGCACTTGGGCAAATTGCCAAACATCAATAAATGATTGTTTCACGTCCAACCACCAAGGTGAACTGAAGAAATGACCTATTGCCTCGTGGAATGGAACTTCATCGCCGTCTTCGTCAGTTACTTTGGCGTTAAAATACAAATAACTGCTCCACAGAGCCATGTATAGTAGACAGCACATGCTGATCACCAAAATTCGCCTGGAAATTGAATGAAACTATTAGATTATTTATTATTAAAAGTTGTATTTTATAATGTGAAAAAATTGATTTGAAATAAAAAATTGAAAAAAAAAATCCTCAATAACTCAAGACAATCACAATACGAATTAAAAATAGGTAATAATGTTAATGTTTAATTATAGTATTCAAAAATAAATTTGCAGATATTTATAGTGAATATTGGAGGACAAAGAAAAAAAAAAATCGTAAGTTTCCTTACTTCTTAAAATGTCTAGTTATTAGGATTTATAATTTTATTTGAACATATATATCTAAAATCTTTCATAATATATTGACTTTAATTTATATATAATATCTTACTTAAATATTCCTCGAGTCTTTTGGGTTTTCGATCTCCACCGTTTTTCAAAATGATCGAATGACCATGCTGCTGCTAATATCATTATGGCAAACGAAGTAGATTCGTCTATGTCAAAGTCCCATTTGTCAAAAATAAATGATTTCAATGGATTGCCAATTATGGGTGTCAAGTATGCACATATTAATGGCCATTTTAGAGTTCCTTTTTCATGACCAATATTTCCTACAGCCCATACGCCTAAAAATACAATATTTTTTTATTTTTTTTTACAAAAAAATGGTATAACAAATAATTTTAGGTGTTCATCATAACACGTCTGTTTTGAAAATATGTAAATTTATTTTGTACATTATATTATACGAGTACAATATATTATACGTGATTACCTACATTCTATCGATCAAAGTAAAAGCTATAAAATCAAAATCGTTTGAATAGTGAACACTTTATTATTAATGCGTTGTGACATAAATCACGTACAAGACATTATGTTCGAGTTACTCACCTAAAGCTGCAGCCAGTGGGGTAAATACGTGTAACCATTGCCAACTAAGTCCTGCGACGTTATCTTCGGGTATCGCAAGGGATACAACAGTACTGAAAAGATAGGCCACCACGACCATGCCGGTGAATCTAACCGTAGAGAACGGTGGCTGAAACATCACGATAGGTAATATAATTAATAATAATTAATGACTCATTAATTCTTAGTCAAGATAAGTAATTTTCATTGATTTTTATTCATTATTGAGTCAGCTCAGTAATAATTAACATTATCTATGTAGTTATTCATGAGCGACCAATAAAATAAGCGGCATTGTAACTTAATTAACTCTCGTGAAAATTAAACGTGCTTGCATATACCTTCTCTAAGAATCAAGTATCAACAATCAATAGCATATACATGTTTGAGATTTGACAAATTATTAAGATCAAAATTATAATTTTCTTTCATGGAGAAAATACGGTTTTTAGATATTGAGAAAATGCAGTACACTTATTTATTGAGTTTCGAACCGTTTGATTTATTTTACAAACTTTGCCACTGCAGCCTTGTTTAGAATATATAGTAATCTACTTGGAGAAAATGGATATAACTTTTAAAAGAATACTGCCAGAAACTATATTCCGTATATCTTAATTTATTATTCTTATAGTTCATTTTATTTTATCATTTTATTAATACATCGTTATAACGAAAAACAATAATTTTTTTATTCTTAAAAACAGTTATGTTATTGATTTTTGAAGCTAAAATATTTTATAGCATAATATATTGAAGGTTTTTATTCGAAATCTATTTATTATATACTTAAAACCCGTCAACTATTTGCGTATTTGTTATTTGCGTAATTAGTATTAGTACAGTTGTATTGAAAATAATACACGTATTCCCATAAAAAGCTGAATAAACAGTTTTCCCAAAGACTATTTAAAATTTATACATACTGAAAAAATCTTAAATTTAATACCTTATCTTTTATAATATAATTGTTGTGTATAATATTTTATACACAGGTGTGTAGTAAATATTAAGTAGTTAATAGTATAACCGAATACTATAATACTTATATGATAACTATAAGATTTATATTTATACGACAACAATATTAATATAATATTAAGTCCTAAACAATACATTTAATTCACTTGTCAATTAAATTTATTTTATATACATCCTACTTTTGTTTAAGTAATTAGTTTTGTATGATATTTTGTTATTGTTACAAAATTATTTTGCACTAAAAATCTATGTTTCCTATTATAGTTAATTTTAAACATAGGATTTTTACGTACAAACATTCACATTATAATAATGTTCAAGTATCATACGAAAATAGGTTACATCAATTTATTTTGTACGCAACGAAAAATAGTGTATTCTATAATTTTTATAATACTGTAACTGTGATTATTTTTACGTTCAATAATATCCATAATCTCGACCAATAGTAGGTTGGTAAATTAAATAGAAAAATAAAAATGGAAATAATATCGAAACCTGTAACAACCGTTACTTGATTTATGAAATTGGCAGAGCTAACTACAGACTTTTTGAACTTAAATTACAAAAATTTTAAATGTATGAGAAACAATAACATGTTGATTGTTGACAGTCAAATAACATAAGTAATTATTTTGTTGTTGTTCAACCTGTATACTTATTAAATGAATCGTGTAGTTGAATAATAATTGAAATCTATAAGTCATAAGAGAATACATAAAGTTATTTTAAGTTATCAATGGTATTTATAATAACATTTTTAACTATGCGTAGTTGGCAACAACAGCAGACAAAAATATTGGCGACTTTTTACAACTCCATATTTATTAACTTGTTTAAGAATAAATTTCAATTTTATGTGTATACTTTTTCAAAGTATAAACCAACCGTATATTTTATCGAAAAAAAAACCCAGACGTGTCGTATTGAATATAAACAAACCATTATGTCAAATTCCATTTATTAGTAGCATAATATGTTAATATATATATAGGTACGTGATCACTGATTGACATTTGACATATATTATTTACTTTCAATAGGCACACATTTGTATATACTCTCATTAAAATATGGGTTCGTTCCGTAATGAGTTTATCATTTTTAAAAAATAAAATAAGTACATCTGTACATTATTATAAAAACACTAACGCTGTAGCCTGTAATATATCTAGTATACATTATGTATACTATTGAAACAGTTGATACGAGGAATTAATGAAAAATTATCAAGAAAATATCCTTCTTATAGCAACGGCAACTAAAATATAATATAACATAATGGAATATTTATAAATTCATATACTTGAAATATTAATCGGGCATATACAAATAATAATAATAGTATTATTTAGTAATTTATAGATTATTATCTTCGGAGACAGTTATTTTGTATTGCGTTGACGCGGCGTGCAGGAACATTAAATTTATTATAAGGTCGAAAAAACTTTTTTATAGCATCACAGTCGTCCGCAGAGAGAATGGATATTGAATAGAGAAAATAATACGATAATAAGTTTGTTTGTCGTTGTGGTCGAGTATTCTACGACGGAAAATAAGAGGATTGTTTGTGAACTGTTTTAAAATCGTTAAACGAAAATGCGCAGTTCGTGAACATCAAAAAAGAGCTTTCCTTGAAAATGCGGTTCTCGTGGTGGTTGACTGTATACCGGTCGATCTGCAGAGTATACGTTTTTCCGAGTACGTTTTTATTTTATTTTATTTTTTTTTTTTTTTTTTGAACAACGATAAAAAGAATAAAGATATAAAATGAAAACAATTCAGCACATAGTCCCCGCCCGTCCGTAAGCGCCGTCAAGGCAAGGGTCACTGTCTAGTCTCTAGTGTGACCCTCTTATCATATATTATTCTGCAGTATGTATATATTTGTGACCCGTTCGATGGTACTATACAGCAGCCCTGTATATACAGTCGCAGACGATGACGCAAAGGACGTCGATCCTTGTGGGCGGAGTGCGCTGAACGGGGCAGGGTTGACTGTCTGTTGCTACAGGACCTTCCCTGCCGTGGTGAAGTCTGTGGGACAGAT
Organism: Chaitophorus viminalis; assembly: GCA_025469195.1. Classification (NCBI taxonomy): domain Eukaryota; kingdom Metazoa; phylum Arthropoda; class Insecta; order Hemiptera; family Aphididae; genus Chaitophorus; species Chaitophorus viminalis. The sequence continues at coordinate 29,151 of JAIPRK010000193.1, forward strand.
AGCCGTTAACCGTGTATTGGCGAATTAGTATCATAGAATTATATAATTAATAACAAGGACGTAACTGAAAACACATTTCCAGGAGGAGGGGGGATTTTCGTTTTAATTTGTTTTGATACAAGTACTCCTTTAGTACTTATAAGTAATACATTTAAATTTTTTATGTTTGAAGTGTTTTTTAAGAATTTTAGGGAGTTCTGGTCGTTCTGGACCACTGAACACGTCCCCAGTTCAATATTTCTCTACACATTGACATATTATAAGGATAAAAGTTTTCAAACATTTTAAGTGTTTTTTTTTTAAGAAAAATTAATATTTTATAGTTTACATAACATTAATTATTTACAACATAACATTTATTTTTCTCGATGATTTTTAAAATTCATCAAGTACAGCCTATGCTGGGATTTCAAAATCTTTTATGATTTTTTTCTTTGATGATCCCCTACCCCCTCCCACGACGCGGGATAGTGCGAGGTAATAGTGACGAGATGCGAACGTGTGAGGTGTGCCTTTAGGTACTCATTTTACTTCAGCTGCAGTTTTTTTAAAATTAATATATAGATAATAATGTAAAAACAGGGGCTATAAATTACGTTTGGTTCATGATATTATATTATCAAGTAATATTGTTAGCAATACGAATACTTTATAGAGACATCAAAACAATCGTATTAGGTGTAAAAGGTAAATACTAAATGGCTTGAACGAAAAATGGCAAGATTGATTAAAAAACGCCATCTGTTGACCAGATCAAACGTCAACAGTTAACCTGGCGAATTGTGTGTAATGTGTATAAAACGTAATTAACGAGTTGGTAACTTTGGTTGTGGAAGGAAGATCAAAGGACTCTCTCCTCTAAGAATTTTTCTTAGGTTAGCAGTTGTTAAGTCGTATTATTTTACGCTCCTCTCACAGACATACAAATATTATAATACAATCAGTTAAAAATATAATACTCGTATAATATGATGTATGTAATGCAGAATTGTTTAAACAATATATTCTTCCAGAAATGCTACTATATGATAAATGCTTGATTATTAAAATTCATCGATCAATTATATTGTGAATTTTACAAATATACATTTATTAATCATTATCCCTAAAGTATAATTTATGAGTAAAAATATAAATAAATTTGTCTATTCAGCTATGATATAATTATTCAATTAATATGTATGACTTTATGATGTTGATATAGTCCATATTAAAACGTCAAACACAATGTTTATAGGCTCTAGCTATGAATAAATAAGGTAAACTATTATAATATAATAATATTATATACATATACCAATTTCGTACCACATATTTTTATTTTCATTTATAAGCCACTTGCCAACCAAACAATATTAAAATACGTTGTCATTAATTCGCGTATATTTATATTCAGTAATTCAAACTAGTTTAACGGAAAGTACCGTATCAATAATAATAACACTAATAACTAGTAATACACAAAATAACTGGATAAGGAAATTTGTATCCGCCAAACGTTATACTTATATAATATTATTTTACGGAGAGGTGATTAACCCGCGCTTGTTGGTGAACCACGTATACATATTATAAGATTCACTATCAAGGTCAAATTCCTGACCCAACTATAATACCGTCTTCGTCGAAACGCTGAGTGCATAGTATACACTAAATATCTATACTGAACAAAAATATGACTTGTGCATGTACGATTTTTTAAACCCAAAACCCATGACTATGACCTATGAGCTATGTCAGTATGATGTTTTATTCACAGTACGCAATACCCTATGGGGTATGTCAGTATGATGTTTTATTCACGGTACGCAATACCCTGTAAAACAGCTCACTGTGACTATATAATACATAAATGTATAAATTATCAATTTAATTTTAACCTCGCATACACTACTATATTAAGGTAGAGCGTGAGAACCTACTATATGACTATAGTTAGTGAACAGTTAAGAACATTTTGCACCAAAAATTATGATTATTGATTATAAAACTTGAAGCGAGAATATGAATGTACAATGTTTCATATTGTCCGTAACTCGTAGAATAAAAAAACTGTTAGAAGAATAAAATTCCAATTTGAGAATTATTAAATTGTTAACAATTCAACTCTATGCCCAACGGCCAACATCATACATATATATATATATATATGTATTTCGGTGTTCAGTCTATACCCATGGGTAATGGACCACGTAGCCACGTATGTGCTGGTTTTATTGAAAAAATTCATTATATAATATTATATAGTATTCTATAATTACTAATATCAAATTGTATAATTGTAAACATTTTGATGAAATGAGAAAATCAAAAGATTTAACATTTTAACCAAAAATTGCAATTGATACAAACTCGTAGTTATGGAGATGAAATATGAGACCAAACTGTAGAGATATTGTATTTTAATTTTATAAAAAGTATTTACTAATTTTTATTTATTTTGTACAATAATTATACTAAACATCCTTTAGGATGTTTTCAAAATTATAATTTTTTTTTCATGTATAGATTTGTTAAACATGGAAAAATCTAATGAAAAAATACAAAAAGATGCAAGTATCATATACTATATAGAGCTCAAAAATAAATACCTAAAATGATGTTTAAAATTAATTCAAACAGGATTCTACAAATGGATTCTGCAATTTAAGAATTTTACACAATATAAATACTACCTACTAACAATTGTGTATATTTAATTTGGACAAATTGTAATCAATATGTTTTTAATTCAAATTTTGTAATATTTAAGCTTCTAACTTCATTTAGTTTGATTGTTTATGATTGATAATTATCATTAATTATCATATATCCAATATACAATATACATTTACATATTACAGTGATATACGCAAAGTATTAACACCTTTATAATTAGTTTTTAAATATAACTTTTTTTAATAAATAATGATTACAGTGACAGTTTTTTCTAAAACATGAAGTATACTATTATTATTTTTGTCTATTATACAACACGTTTTTAAAATGTTTGTAAATATTTTTCATTGTAAAAATTATAATATTCCTTTGAATTTAAAAAACTACATTAATCGAGATTTTAAAGCAGTTACTTTGAAAAGAAAATTGTATGTTGAGTTGTATTTTTATAGATAATAAATTAAATGTAAATTTAATGATTTGTAAGCGCACAGTGTTCATTATAATAAAATAATGAAGTTGGTGAGACCGATTTATATGCGAATTAATAAAGATAAAAGAAAAGGTTTCTCGCTGGTAGCATAAAACACGTTGGCTTATAGAAAATGAACAACCAAAGGAACCCATTCATATTCATTGACACTGAGGAGTAGGTACTTATTTATGTAGGTGATTTATTTATCTTTTTGCAAGGTTTTTTTTTTCGTTTTGAAAAATGTTATAAATAAATTAAAGCTTTAAAAAAAACTTATTTCAGCGATTTGTAAGTGTATATTACCATTACACAAATCGTAATGCAAATTTTTGAGGACTTGGAACTCATGACGATTTCACGAAATTCACTATTATGGAACTTATACCGCGGCAGAGCTTAAATTAATTTGAACTAATGCCTTTGTGCAGGATAAAACTTTTAAGAGTCTGAAGTAAACACTTGATGACATGGAATAATTTCAAGTTTTAAATCAACCGCACGTGATTTTAGGTTTGTAATAAATTAGTATGGGTTTAATATATGGTTTAATATTATTCTCTGTGGATTAAAAGTTATCACACACACTTGCCTTTGTATTATCGAGAAAAGAACACTATTGAACACAACCCGATCTCGTTTCAATAACGCTTTTTGTATTTGTTGATCTTTTTTTTTCTTTCTTTTTTTATTAATTTAGACAACTACGCTATATTAGTAGCATAGCTAGAACTGCTAGAAGTCAACGGTCATAATGGGTATAATTCGAATCGCACCCCGTTGAATATATTGTAAAAAGAACTTGTAAGTGCTCGTTATTATTACACGAACGAGAAAAATGAAAACAAGCTCCAAGGTCGTGTACACGTCATACGAAAAAAAAATAAAAATAACAATAATAACTTGTAAGCAATATAATATCATTGTGTGTGCGCGCGTGTGTATACATGTTGTGTACAGCCATCTCGGCGATATTTCTCGTTTCAATCATCCCGGATCTTCTGGGTCCTGGATGGGTACCATTATATAACCACCGAACTGCCACGGGGTAGTATAATACTCAGCCGTGGACCACCGATGTATTTGTTCACATGTAATCCTATACAGATTTATGGTGTGGACAAACGCATGTACACGTCATCAAGCGTTGACCTAGATTTTATATTATATCTTATGCATAATATGAATCGGTGTAAGCGAATGAGAAGTTGTTCTGTCATATATATTATATTGTATATTATGTTATGTATATTTTGGTTTTTAGAGCAATACGTGAAAATCTTCTAGGGAGAAAAAAATCATTGCCTTCGCCTCACCGCCTTCCGCCACGCGCGATTCGCCACGAGTTCAATGGGTGATGAACGAGAGAAATGTGTCATTGCGCCTTAGACGGATCGCCGCCGCCGGAAAGCCGAAACGCGTTCCATTTTCCTTTCACGATGAAAAAAAAAACCGAAATAATGCATCTCTTTCCTACCGTAGTACGACCGACATGCGGTACCCGCCGGTCACGTACTTACGCGGAACCTTTTCAGGCGAACCCCACAGCACGTTTTCCGGCCAGCGTGACGTGCCACGAAAAAAAAATAACCAGCAAGTCCTGCAACTATAATATTGAAGTTTGTCTGTCTGTTAAATTTGGCTCCATATGGCATACATTTATATTTTTAGTGCCTGATACTAAAGTATAGGTACACTCATGTAGGCGATTGGAATGACTTTGCTAGGTTTTCTTTCGGATCTAATATGCCGCACCGAGACACACCAATTTGTCCAACACAAACGCAGAAACAAGGTCACGTATATATAACGCGCACGCTCAGTGAAAAATTACCCCCCCCCCATACTGGTTACCTACTCACCCAAGTATATACATATAACATATGCATATCTTATATATATATACTTATATACATATTAAATACATATAATACATGAACATAAATGTATATATATATATATATCAACTGAACTCACCTTTTCGTGCATCCTTCGGGTGTACTCGACTTTCTCCATGTACTTCTCGTCCCGGTTCGCGTCGGCCACGTACTCGCCGATATAGAACAAGTCCCTAAGCCAACCGAAGCCAAAGTATCCGCCGAACGTGCACCACCACAGCACGCCCTGCAGGTCTCTGCCCAGGTAGAAGTGGTGCAAGCCCCACAAGCCGCCCACCAACCACAGCAGATAGGCGAGCGCCTTGCTCTTGTTGTTTCTCCGCGGTCCGGCTCCTGGTCCCGGGCGACTCTGTCCGACGGTGACGGTGGTGGCAGCAGCAGCGGCGGCGCCTTTAATCATGCTCGCGAACCGGTACCGCGGTTTAACAGTGGACGGTATAACCACGGTATAGTATTAATGTTGCGCAGAGCCCGCGAACGCGAACAGTTGCACTTGGCGAACTGCTACACTGTACACACCACGGGTCTTCTCGAGCACTTTTCCCGGTGTGTATGTGTACTGTGCACGCGCGACTGCCTAACCCACGTACACTATAATAACGACGCGTTACCGATTTCCGCGATTGCGCGACTGACGACGGGTCAACGGGTCTCCGGAACGCGTACTGCCGGGTATGCGTCGTCTGCCGAACAAGTGGCACAGGTAACGGGATTCCCGGATGTAGGCCGCGCACGGTAATGCCCGCCGCCGGTTGCACGAACCGCTTTCACGTCGCCGTGACATCACGGACGCAGCGCCGGCGTGAGAGCGCGCCTGCGCCGTTCAACACCGAACCGGTTGTCGTAGCTGGCCGCCGCCGTCGTCGTCGTCGTCGTCGTCGTCGAGACTGTCCACGATAATATCCAGTGGTCCGTCACACGCAGCATGTTCACTTCTTATTACAATATAATATTATTCCTATAGCAAATTTTATAACATTATTATTACGCTGTAATATGGTTCATATTGTAAATAATTGGCGATGTCTCTAAATTGTTGGTTAATAATATTAATGAAACGGTTTTTTTTTTTTTTTACAGCAACTAATTGTACATATTATTTTGAATTCATACAAAAAAAAAATATCTATTCTAATTTTATAATGGGTATATTGTTATTTTTAATATATTATGAATCGCATCGCATACTTCAGGAATCCATTTTGAAATTGCTATTTGGATTACTGTTGACGATTCCTTTAGTGATTTTCTGTTGCTAAACTTTTAACTTAATTGTGGCTGACATATAGCTTCTTACATAATTTTATAATTTTTTTGAATCATTGTACCTATTTGTATGAACTATATCAAGTAAGATCAGAGCGGTATACGTAAGATTAAGAAGAAGGTGATGCGATGTGTGCTGTAGCACAGTGCCTCGCGCCCTCGCGTATGAAAGGCCTTGCGGCTTGCGGCCTGTCGGCAAAAATAAATTATTGGCTATTTATGAAGTCCGAAACGGGTTTATACATGGTACATAGACCATACGCGCAAAAAATTATTTACGTTTTAATCGATCTGTTAAACGTCAAATTGAAAAATGTTCATACTACCAATTTTTAAGAAATATCTAGTATTTTATTTTATAAAAAAAAGGTTTATTTTATACCTCTACGAAGCTCATTTCTATATTTTTTTTATATTTATTACTAAATTTAAAAAAAAAAAAAAATGTTTACTACAGAAGCACTTGCCACTCTAATATTAACATGTTTTCAGCTTGGACGAAGTGTGTTCATCCAATGACACAAATTCTTTGATGGGCTGAAAATCGGATTGTTTCTGATGTCCAAAGTTAAACCTAAATAGCTGTACTAAATAGACCTTATAAAATATTTTCGCACACAGGTCCATTGTTCACCAAGTCTGAATTCTAACCAGCCCTGAGCCCCTGGGTAAGATATTGAACATGGTAAGAGGTATTCTCATACAGTTGGTAAATTCACGCATTGAACTATAGAATTTAACTTTGTCCATTTAGTATGAGGAACGAATTCTTTTATTTTGTTTTTTCGTAGTCCAGTTCACGTAGCCGATATTTTAATAACATTTCCCACAGACTTTCTTGTTTCTATGTAATTACGGATAATATGGTGAGTTAGTGCCAAGTTTAGAGAGTGTGCTCTGCAAACTGCAAAGAACATAATGTACAGCAGTTTCGATCGATACCTTTCTATCAAATCTTTAATATATTTTAGCCCGCCATGAAAAAAAAAATAGAATAGAGACTCCAGCAGATCTAGTCGCATAGGCGGATATTAATATTTTAATAGCCCCCCAAAATCGAAACTTTGTTAGAAATGTTATTCGTTGTTTTTATAATTATCTCTTCGTTTTTTTGAAAATCGTAAAATAAGTTAAATGAGAAAAATCAAATCCAGTGCCACCAACGAGTCAAAATAAACAAAATAAAAGCTTGGCTAAGGACATCGTTGGTTCAAGATAGGTTCAGCGATCTTTCCATATTATATATTGAAAACGATAAATCGAAAATCACTCCGTTCAGAATCTAAAATATAAAAAGCGATGATATTTTGAATATCTTTGCTGATACAAATAGATATTTGTTATTAAAATAAAATATTAATAATTTTAAAATGTACATTATTTAGTGCTTTTTTAATACAATTTAAACATATCTATATTTTTAATAGCAATAAGTTTTACCTGTGCATGGGAAGGGGGTGTGGGGCGAGGCCCCCACGACTTATTTTACATTGAATTATTATAGCCCCCTCGAAAATTCTACCAAATGTCCGCCTATGTCTAGTTGATAATATATTATTTGGATGACTTATGCTGTTCTTGAAATGACTGATGAAATTTGAGATGTATGGAAAACGTACTTTTTTGTATAGTGGGAATTATATTTTGAAAAGTACGTACGACGTGACCATGATAAAATTGTTCGTGAACAGATTTTTTGCGATTATGAGTATCAAATTTTTATTCGGTGATTTAAAAAAAGTATTTTCTTTTATATTATGTATTTTCATTCGTATTCTATTCTATAACTCTCATTATTCAAAATAATTCAGATCGATGTAGGAATATATAAATTATTAAAACAATTAAACTTCAACAGCATAATTAATATAATTTATCAATGCAATAGCATGTCACGAGAAGTACAAGTAAAAAGGAATAAACAATAAGTGCAATTATACGTATCTATATTATTAAATACGGCGGTAATAATGTTAACAAATTTCATGCCACATTTGACTCGAAAATTAATACCAATTACAATAATAAGAACATAATAATAATATAGAAGTCGAAAATTATCTGAAAAAAAAAAACACAAAAACCATTTGGATAGAAGTACAGTTCCTGTATAGGGCATATAAAAGACTTCAGATTTTAAATTAGTTTACACATAATATATTATATCACGTATAATAGGTGTTGTATCGAAATATTGGTTATCTGCACAATACACTATACCTACCTAAAAAGTTTGAGAAATCACTTTGTTATTACACTATTACGGACACTTTTAGCTCATCGTCTGTATAGAATATGTCAATATATGAAGCACATTTCTACGTAAACACTAATAAACTTGAAGCAATTTTATTTTTACTGATTAAGATTTTGTATTATAAACACAAGAGTTTGTGATGAATTTTATGTATTTTATTCTATCAGTTATTTATTATTTTAAAGTCCGATAGTCGCAGATTATGAAAGAATTAATGATAGTATGACTTTCATTTTCTCAATAATTCAGGTATAGATACATTATATCAATATAACCCAGTAGTATATTCTTTTGGTTTAAAAGTTACACATTTTTTTAAGTTTTTTTTTTATTTATTTGTTTATTGTATGTGTTATGTAGTATATATACACAACTTCAGTAAAAGTTTTTCTTTTAAACAAAAAAAACATATCTTTTGTAAGTATCGATTATTTTACTTTGTTAAATAATAAATATGAATCGTAAATTTTAATGAACTCTACCTAATTTTTTTCATAATATTTCTAAACTTCTCTGGAAATTCAAAATTATACTTTTTACTAGTAATTCTCATTATTATTTTTTAAATTTAAAATGTGTAATTTCTGTTTTACATTAAATACTCGATTACTACAAATTGAAATATACTACATAAATAATCAAAAAATTATAAATACTAAAACTCCTAGTTTTACGATACAAATATTCGGTGGTATTTTATTTTTTACTCGCACAAGTCATACAATTTAGTGAAATAAGCATAAATTATATTACTTTATATGTAATAATGATGTGGGGACTTAGAGAACCTTAGCGATACCTTGACGAGCTAACAAATATAGAATAAAGAGGTTAAAAACTAAATATGTAATGCTATTGCTTATTGATAATAGGCGGATTTTCATAATGAATTTTAAAAATATAGTTCGACCTAACCACCTAACTATTAAATGAACAAAATTAATTCTTATACTATAGAGTACTGATGCACCCACAGTAAATTGTACTTAGTACATATATATAGTGTTAAACACTTATGTAAAAATGAACAATGTAGGTACAATAATGATAATTTATAATAATAAAACACAATATAATAGTCAACAGTCGTACAGAACTACTTAGTACAGTATAGTATTTCATGTTATTTTAAGTGTATTTTAGTAAAGAATGTTTATGGTATCTAATTAATGAAGTATTTTACGTGGTTAACCTTTTATACAACTACATAACTATATTATATATTCACATACAGCGTACAAGTAATATAAGTACTAAGTAAGTAGATAATTTAAATTTACAAATTAACATTACAAAGTTGATAAGTGTTAGAACATTAAAAATAAAAGAAGTTGTAGGACAATATACCTACCTGCATACCTACCTACCTAGATTTTAATATTAGTACAAAATATTATGCAATAAGTTTCCATTGAGTAAGTAATAAAATATAATACTTACAAATATAATTCAAATAAAAAAAATGATTATTAATATAAATACTTTAACTGTATGCTAATTATTAGTCGGTGAAATACTAAAATATTCCCATTTGAATCAAAGTACTGTCAAATTTTCTGTACATGATATAAATTATAAATGCAAAATGGGTCATTGATTGTTGTGGTGGAGTCTGGTAGTAGTATGGAAATTGGAAATTAAAAGTTTTTATTTTATGTAAATAGGTACCTAATAATCTAATTGAATTACTATTTTACAACCAAAAATAAAAATCATAATACATACATTTTTTTTACGTTTTTGGTATCTAATGGTCCTATGGTCCTAAACACATTAATGAAAAGAAAAAAATAATCAGATGGGCATTGCTCTGCTGTACAGTAGGTGGTGGAGTGCACCTCGTTCATAGGATAGGTCATTACAATGGATTTGTTAAATTTGAATGTAATGATAGGTATCATTGTATACGAATAACGATTCTGAACGTAGATGATATGTTGGACAAGAATATGTATATTATATAATATATTATGTTACATTTAAATTGAAATATTTTGTCAATATTTTCTGTTCAAACGCTTATAAAAAGAATTTATGCTTATGGATTTGAATAGTTCTGAAATGACAGTAAGAGCAACTTTTGTGGAATCTTTTATTACATTTTCAAGTATTTTGTACCAGCTTTTTTTCGATGCTTTTGAAAAATATTGAAAAAGTTAGATTTTTGACTTACCCAAGCACCAAGTACCATCTACATTTACTTTTCTTTCAGAAAAGTTGCTGTTTTAGAAAATCGATGCAATTTTACTGCCAAAAAAAGGTGTCGTCAGACACAAAAATAAAAAAATAAAAATAAAATACACATCATTGTAATATAGATTACAATAGATTCCATCACTCCGTTCAGAATCTAAAACAGATTTTACGTACCATTACATATACCAGTCATTTATCTATTATTTTAATAATCTATAAACTATATTCATAGCTTTTAAAAATATGAATTAATTAGTTTTAACATTTATCGTAGGTGTGCATTTCATAAAAAATAAAAATATGTACAGAAATATGCCAAATATTAAAAAATTGTAATTTGAAATAAAAACCGGAAAATAATTAAGAAAATTTTTCCCTGGAGGAAAAGACATTTTTTTTCATCAAAACACACTAGCATATTGCATATTATATTCTATATACCAAGTGGTTTTTTCAGTGCAACAAATGAAAGCATATTGCAGTTACAATATAAAAGATGATTTTCATAATTTCCGAAATAATAAAAACGTAGGTTTACGCACGTGCCGCGTGTTATATATATAACTATTTTATTTTTTATGTACCACATAAATATAAGTAAACAAACGAACGTTCAGTAGACAGTAAATCTTAGTTTTTGTACATGATATTTATACAGCTATATACGGTTTACCTAAGTATGAAAAACTTATTTTCCTTGTGATATGCGCGTTGAAATAATAATTATGGATCCAAGCACCTGCGGCTATATATTATATTATTATATTATGTTTTAGTACATATACCTACCAAACTACTCTTGTTTATGGGTACGTAATGCAAAGTTTTTCCCGCGAGATATAGCCATATAGGTATCGTGTAAGATGGCTACACAAATATAGCTAGGTATTTAAAAATCATAGTGCAAAAATAGATTGGAAAATAATTTAATATTTTTAAATACGTCGTATATTAAATGCACACGCCAAATAGAAGGTGCAGTGCAACGAGTGAACCATGAGTGTTCGTATAATATGTTAATGTTATTATTTTTCTTGCAAAATTATGATCACTAGCTATTATGAAACTATATCTTGTCCGTGTGTACAATGCGATGTAAAGCAATATGGAATTTTCGACAGCTCATCTGTCTTACATATTTATACACGTCAAAAGCGTTCTTGTACTTTGTATACAAAAACTTTTAGCACTCAGCTGACATTTCTTACGCTATCATGACACGTACCCATAATATATATATATATATATGTACCTGTACTTCAAGACAATAATCACGAACACAGTGAAGTGTGTATATATATATATATATGTATTGTATATAATTCATGGTATCAGAGTGAATCGATTTTGACATAGTTACCGTAAGCTATTAATTTAAAATTAACGGAGCATCATAAAGAAAATTATATGTATCATGTACAGAAACCATTAGTACGTATACGCTAATTCGGTTTCGAAAAAGAGAAAATTTGAATTATCATGTCTTTCTATGGATTGTTTAGTGAACATTGTTGTGCATTAAATCATGCTTTAAGCCACATTATCAACGACTTGTACAATCATAACATGTATAATAATTAATAATGTAGGTACTTCGTACTTGTATACAATAGAATATTTTATTGTGTTCTCTGCGTCGTATAAATTATTTGTATAGTTGTTGATAAACGCGAATAGCTGCAATATTTCTGTAAAAACAGTTTTTTGAATAATTGTTTAGAAATTAACTTGTATTGAAATGAAGGTATATTGTATTTTATACTACACATGTATTTTGAATGCTCATATAGTGTTCATACCATCAATACAATAAAAAGGGCATTCGCAAGAAGAGAATTATAACCAAAAAAGCGTATTTTCCAATGTTCACGATATAGTGGTTTATTTTATTTTATTTTTTAAAAAAAACCTCTCATAATGAGAGAGAATACATTGATATTATATAAATTCAGTCCATTGCCAGAAGCGTAATTACTTTTGATCCTACAGGCTACAGATACGGCTCTGAATTAAATAAAATACACACGTATAATTCACGGAACCTTGATTTTTTATTCGCTTTGATTCCTATATGGTAAGGGACACTCAGAGAACAGTTAATCGTATTCCGACATACGTGCAATAAACGGAGCATACTTTCACTCTGTATGGGGAAAAAAACAAACAGCGTCGTTATATAAGTTTTCTTTAAAATACGACAATAAAATCTATGTTATAACATTAATGTATGTTATAAGAATGGTACTGCAACTTTTCTTGAAAATTCTAAAACAAGCAGCAGTGTAAATAGTCCTACATCGTTCATACAAATACTTCTCATTCTGTAATATTAATATTCAATATTATGAATAAGTTCTTTAGATTAGAGGCAAAACAAATTTGTACTGCAGGTGGTCTACAGATATACACCGCACCATATGTGCAACTAGAACCCAAATATTGGGGGAACAGAAATGATGTAATGCTGTGTTGTATATATGTATCTCTACTGATCATTCGTAATAAGTTTATTAAACTGTATTCGTAAGAACACGCATAGTATAACATTTTTAAATAATGCATGTCTATTTAAAGCTGCAGATTATTAATTATAAAGTTAAATTTATAAATACAACTATAGCAAGATTAGTTTTTTTTCATTAATAATGTGTAAGCTACCTATTCTAACATACTTGTAAATTATTTTTGATTCTATATCCGAGGGCTTAGTTTGTCCCAATATTATTTATCGATTCATCGTATAACAAAAATACAGGTACTTTTATAAATCTAAAATACTTTTATTACGAAAATACTTTTAAAATACTTTTATTTACTATTCACTATTGACTTATCATTATCAACAGAAGTATTCATTTGTGAATGTGAAGTTCATTTTAGATGGTATTCCACTTTCAACATTTCGAAAAGTACATCATAAACTTATTGTTTTTTAAAATCACAACTATAATTATTCAAGCATCTATTTCTGTTTCCACAAAACATTAAATCTCCAAATCTGGGATAGATACAAGGTACTAGGTAGTATACTATAACTATGGTATGACCGACTTAATTTGTATATTTTTACTTTTTGATTTTGTTCCACTTTCTTGGTTTACTTATTAGTTTAATAATTACTAAATAAATACACATAAGTTAAAAACTCAACAACTTATAAAGTTGGCTTATGTCATTGATAACTTAAAAAGAAAAAAAATCACATGATTCAACATTTTATTAACACTTTATGAGCTTTATAGTCGCCTGTCGCGATGTATAATAGTAAATTAGTAACCATATAGTGCCGTCTATAATAGTCTAAATTTGACCAGAAAAACAACATTTATTCAAGTATTCAATGAAATCGAGTACCTATAATTAATAATAATGATTATATAATAATAAAATACCTATATTGAATAATAATGGTTAATAATCATATGGTAATCATGAGGTGCGTCATGTGTCAACGTTTATTATACTATTCAAAATCAGACGCAGGATGACACTCTGAAAATGTGCTAAAATCATTAATTTACAACCATAACTGTTGAAATGTCTTGGAATAACATTTATAAATTCATCTCTCAAAATGAATAAATATTATTATTTTATACAATGTATTATATTTCACGATGGATGTACCTATATAATATTTTACCCTCATACTATGCATAATATAGGCGGAGTAATCGGTACGAAAATACAGCGTTCACGTATTAATATAATATAGATATAGAAGAAATATATTTTAATCGAGTTTCCCGTGACGCCCCCGCGACATCATCGTTATCTTTTTCCATTTTTTCCCTCCACATTTATCGTTGCAAAAACACGCTCCTTGGTGATGATCCGTTATTAGGTTAAACCGCCGTAACTACACGAATGATGCGAACGACGCGAACACGCGATACCGAGCAAGAATTCAGAAAGTCCGACTTCTCTGGTGGATGTGTAATTGCAATACATTTATATGCCGTTCAAATCCGTATAACACACGTCCACTAAGTTTCGTTTTAAACTATTAGTGTGGTGTGGTTAAAGACACCTCTAGATACAATAAGGTGGTCGATTCTGATCGATGGTTTGAAATTTAATTTAAATTAATTGGTGAAAATACCTTACAACAGTTACAACGAAAACAGAAAGGTTACTGGTAAGTATACTGTACTAACTATTGGGTGGGTGTACAATGAAAATGAGTTTTTTATTTCTATAATGTCCATTGCTATAGTATAGCTAAAAAAGTTGAGTAATTTATAAAAAGGTAATTTAATAATGAATATTGTTCAATTAAAGTGTTAATTAAATTGCAATTATTTCTTATTCAGTAGCCTCGGGTAATCTGGTGGTGGAAGGATCAAGGAAGCTACATTTTGCATAAAGCGTTTCCAACATTTAAATATATCTATATTGCTTATACTTATTTCGTTTCTCGTAGTATTCCATTAAGTTATTTCACGTTTAATTCGCAATCATTTATGTCAATATCTATTTTATTTACAGTGGGTACATATTTTGTTGCACAGATTTTGTACGTATACTCATGGGTAATATTATTTTGTTTGAGTCATCCGTGTTCGATTAACATTTTCAGAGTATGTATAATATAGATATAAATACTTTGATCTACAATAAATATTATATTACCAAAAACATATTACAATCCAATTTTTACTATAAATTAATTAATTTGTGGTGAATTTATGAAAAGATACATGCAGGGGCGATATTTACTAGGGTTTATCATTCCTCCACCATAATCCATAGTCCATAATGTTAAACGGTTCCCAAAAAATATTAAAAATAATAACTTTTATCGCAAAAATATTAAGGTACATATTTGACCAACATTGTACCATTGGTTACTTACATTCCAGTAATGATCGATACCCCTTGGCTCTTGACACTTGCCCACTCAAATTCCAGACTGACAATATTAGATACAATTTATTAGTATTTGTATTGGACGTTAGGATCGACAGAATGAGATTATTTTATTTAGATAAATTTCGTAAATTATACAGGCAGGTAAATAAATGGGAAATGCATTATTATAATATTTGTACGTTATTATGAAATCAAAATTGTAATTCAACAATTGTTTTTTTTTCTTTACATTAAATCGTCAACACGTTAAGTTGTTTTAATATCTAACTAAATATTTTAAGTACCTACATGTTCATTAATTTAGGGGTTATAACGTTAATGTAACTAACTTTTGTTCGACAACATTTTAATTGTAATAGGATACCAACCAACCTGCAGTGGCGTAGGTACATAAATATTTTCAATGTGTGATGGGAGGTGTTTAGGTACATTCGGAAATTATACACTTGCCTATATAATATATTTTTCTAACTATTTTCATGTAACTATCACACGTAGGTGTAGTAATAGAAGACCAGTAGGGGGACAACCTACTTAGTGGTTGACGTCACTACATGACGTCATGACGTGATACAGAAATAAATTGACAACCATCAAAATGTTATCTGTTTACGAGCTTATCGCATCCATATCTTGTCGTGTAAAATGAAAAAGTTTCACGGACATCGTTATGGTTTTATCACAAAACAACGGTTTCTCAGTTATTCCGTAGTTATTCCTAGTCTTAATTAGATACCTACTCTGTAGTCTGTACCCTGTAGCATGAACACTGACTTCCGGTGTTCTTGCTCTGTGGCAAGGTGTATGGTACCGCCACGGCTACAGATAATTATCTATAATAATAACATGTATCATATTATATTTTAATAAATAACACGTAATACGTATACCAAATACATAACAATTGCCTATCTGTATATTGATCACACACGGTTGCACATTATCTATGATATTGATACATTCGTGTACCAGCCTGCTCTATGGTTATCGGCCTTGGCAACTTGCTGTTGATAAGACAGTGTAAAGAGAACGTTAAACGTTATCGTGTGAGATACTTGGCTGATAATACTGTACAAATTTTCCAGAATCCAGACCTCCGGACCTATACATGCGTTCATTTAGTTCACTGGGAGAAACCTGAGGAACGATGTTTCCTGTAAACTGACTGGTTCTTGGCATTTTAGGATCTTGAACAATAGTAATTTTCAAAATGTCTTGCGGCACGGTGTCGCCCACTGTGTTCATCTCTGAGATTGACCAAATTATGATCATGTTGGAACGGGGCACAATTGTTACTCGATTTTATTTGAAGAAGAGACCGGAGAAACGAACGCTACGATTACGCAAGGAGACGCGACAGATTTTATGGTCCAGGGTAAATTGTACCAATGTCAAGAAATTCGAAGGCTGTTGTAAATATATTATGTTTTACTCATAATGATAAATAAATTTGGGGATGTTTGTGGAACATTTTTTAAATTGATTAATTTATTCCAGTGGATCTCAGAGATGTTAAAGAAGTACGTTATGGAAAGAATAGTAAAGAATTTGATAGACATCCCGATGAATTTAAGAAATTCGATGTTTCTAAATGTTTTGTCATATTTTACGGCAACGAATTCAAACTGAAAACTCTCTCTGTTGTTGGTAAGTAAAGTTTATTTATGTTTGATATTATATCATTTTTTTTTATATTATTTAATGCTCCAGCAACTATGGCTATTAGCTGTATGATAGTAAGGTTTGATTTGGGAACGGTATGTTTTG
The DNA here is from genome assembly GCA_025469195.1 of Chaitophorus viminalis. Lineage (NCBI taxonomy): Eukaryota > Metazoa > Arthropoda > Insecta > Hemiptera > Aphididae > Chaitophorus > Chaitophorus viminalis. The sequence continues at coordinate 46,537 of JAIPRK010000193.1, forward strand.
GAACACATTTGTAAATGTGAGCACAAATTTATTGCTTAAAACCTGGGCAGTAAACTATCCATGAGCTAGCAACACCTGACAGTGCTTAATTGCAGCATTGATTAGCGGCTACAGCTAACCAATGCATCTTACCATACCCCTTACAATTTTCATTTTGAGACGAAACCTGTAATATATACTTAAATATTTTTAATAAAAGTAATTAATTATAAAGAAGATTATTTAGAAATATTTTGATTTGATTACTTTATATTTGGATGAAATAAAGAAAAACAATCTCACTTAAATTATTATTTGTATGTACCTATTTTTATAAGTACCTAACTAAAATAAGAGAGAAATTAACTATATTTTGTTTTGATAACTAAATGTTGGACATATAAATTACATGATTAATTAAATAATATTTTTAATATTTTCTCAAGATTATTTAATAATTAATAATTGACTTACTGAAGGTAAGTTATGTAAATTTGATATTTAATTAGATGTATAAAATTGTATATAAATAAACTAATATTTAAATAATATTTACTTAAAATAGAAATTCCTAAAGGAAATTACTGTTCTAATTTATTTTTATTTTTATATGTAATTCATTTATTTATTACATAAACATATGACATCAATAATAAGTATACTTTAATAAATATTTATATTTTTCTATAAATTTAAATTTATAGGTACCAATGTTCATGTATTCAAAACACCAATCTAATTATAAAATGGAATATTCTAAATTTTAATCTCAATGTATTTATATTATTATTAAATTTAAACTAATTCTTTTAGAAAAGAAAATAGATTTATATAATTGAAATGTATTATTATTACATATAATGTATATTATTTATCACTTAAAAACTTTAAAACTTGTGAAATATGAATACAAATGTAACAACTTAATTATAATCACAGGTTTAATCATTTTAATACATTAATAGTTATAAATAAGACTAAAATGTTTTGTATTCTCATCTTACTTAGAATAATAAATCTTTAAATTGTTAGTAAATAATTATGAAAAAATCTATTATTTAATACAACATATATTATATAGTGTTAAGTTCACTTAACTGAAAGTCTAATTTCTTCATGGATCAATAATATCCCATAGTTAATAATATTTTTTTTATTTATGCATCAAAAAAAAATCTAAACATTTCATTTTGTTAACACAGCAATTATTATTGATTTATATAGCATTATCGGAACAAGAATGTGAATTATGGCTCAGAGGTTTATATAATCTTGTAAATGATACAGTATGTGCTCCATATCCATTACAAGTTGAAAGATGGCTGCGTAAAGAATTCTATAGTATGGAAAATTCAAGGGAGACGTTAGTAAACAACTAAATTAGTATTTAAAATTGCTTTTTATTTGAATTATTCAATTATGTACAATATTTTACTTGTATTTTGTAGAGTAACATTGAAAGACATCAAAATATTTTTGTCTCATGTTCATTGCAAAATTTCAACCAATAAATTAAGAGAGTTGTTTCAAGAAGTTGATACCAGGAAACGCAATGAACTTAGTTTTGATGAATTTGTCACTCTTTATGAAAAACTTATCTACAATCCAGGGGTAAAATTATTTTTTGTTATATATTATTTTGTTATCATATAATACCTGTTTGCATTTTATTAGCTTTTCAACAGATGCTTTTCAATGTATTGTTCGGCTGATGATGAAACATTCAGCATTCAAAATCTTACTAGATTTTTAAACGTTGAACAAGAAAGCTTTTGTCTTGAAGAAGAACTTGTAGCTAAACACATGAAGGAATATTTCATGTATTGTGGAAAAGATTTGAATGGTACACTACAGTTTACAGCAACTGATGTAAGTATATGTTATTTTATGTAAATCATCCATACACTTAATTTGATAACACCAACAACACAAATTATACCAAACTTCAACAATTTATAACTATCCATTTTATTGTATAATGAAATTTATTCAACACTTAAAAACGTATTGTATAATAGTATATTAAATAGCTATCTAAGGGGGCGGCTATTACAGTTAAGGATATCATATTATCTCTTATCGCAAAAAAAAAAAAGAGATCTTGGACAAAAAAAAATGAAGGTGTATTTTTATTAATTTATAATTACATACAAGGCAAAAGTAACTAATAAAATAATATATGTTTATAGATATAAAAAAGAATACATTAGAGTATAAATAAATTAATAAATAAATAATATAATATTGTATATTGGTGAAGCAAAATATTTGCACATAATATATAGCTTATTCTAATGAACTCAACATAAGTAGTTGTTTTAAAACTTTTGTCTGACTTGTTTCTCGAATTTCACCTGCTAAAAACATTTCATCTACCACAGTGTATACCTTGTAGAAGTTGAACACCAGATCTAGTTCACATACATTGTGGAAATATTCATTGAGAACTTCGACAAAATTATGTATGGCCTCCAGATAACACAGATTGTTATCACCCACGTCCACGCAAATGCAAAAATATAAACCAGCATACCTCCGATAAATTATCTTGAAGTTTCGAAACTCAACAAAATTTGTATGTTTGGCATCTCTGACCGTTACGACTGCATGTACTTCTTCAATAAGTTTTTGTTTTTCATCATCATCAAAATTCATATACCATTTTGCCAGCCTCGTTTTTCCTGCTCTGTTTTGTATAAGAATAAAACGAATCATTGTAAGCGACTTAAGAAGTTTGAAAAAAGAAATGAAATTAGTGAATAATAAGGTAGAAATTAAAACAACAAAAACTGCATCAATAAAAAATCAATACTGAATTTGACAGCTGAAGAGGCGGTGTTGAGTGTAGAACTTTACTGTAGAACCGTAAAATGTTATCATATGCCAAATGGCGACAACCACTGACTGATAACAGTTTTTGATATTCGTTTTTATCATTTCCGTTCGTAATTTCATGTTTATCTCTACAATCTATGTATATAAATAATAAGGATATTAATAGGTATAATCACAGATTATATATTTGTATAAATATAAAAAAAAAAATAAGTAAATAAATATAATACTATAAAGTATAAATAATACTATCTTTGGGTGAGACTCGCATGGATAGGATCAAGCTTCTGAAGATTTATTTTATTATGTTATAAAATATACCATGAATTAAGGGACATCGGATATTACGCCTTTGGCGTCCAGAGCGTTCGCTATCTAGCACAGACACCTCTGCACTGCTTTTTAATGGTATTCGGGGTATTCTATAGTCACTGTGATTCGAGATCCATGTTTCTACTAATCAAGAAAAATAATAGTGTATCATGTATTATAAAAAAGTGGTGTATGTTATTTAAAACTATATGTATAATATGAACTTAATGTTTATTATAATTTTATTAATCATTATTTGAGAGAAATAATGATAAGTAGGTGTACATACAACTAATTTTTTGTGATAGATAATTATTTTAACTTGTAAACTTTATAAGTTCATAGAATTGTTACATTAGAAGTATGTTTAAGATAGTGTTGTACGATACACAAGTGTAACTATTGCCATTAAAGAACCATTATTTAGAATACTAAACATGGAATTTGTGTTCCCACAACAATAAATGTGTTAATGATGTGGAATGATAGATGATATTAAACACTGTCATGAAAGATAATTTTGTTACATTGTATAAATTTGAAATTTAAAATGATCAAAATAAAAAAAAAAATAAAAAAATTAAATACAGTTATTGGAGGTATACAACTTAATGTTTAAATATTACATGAAATTGTGTAAAGTGTTAAACATACATTATTCACAATAAAAATGAAATTAAAGACCACATTTGGAATTTTTCGATACTATTATTTAGTGATAATCATAATTAAGAATAATTGATTTAGTAAAATATACGAAAAATATATTTTTAATATTATTTGAAACACAATCCTTTGATTTGCACATCTTATGATTTGATTATAAAAATTTCACAAACTGAATAATATGTATATGAATAATGTATGTAATATGTAACATACTCATTTTTTTTTACGGCTATTTGTTTTCATATATATATATATATATATTTTTCTTCTCAAATCCAATCTTGTGTTTTTAATCACAAATGTATTATCTAACTATTAAGCTTTATGTAATTTATATATATATATATACTCTACTGCATTTAAAATATTGCCTGTCAAGGCGTTATAAAATTAAATAAATAAATAAATGTGATAAATGCTGTACTTAAATTTTAAATGAATTATAAATGTATATTTTGTTCTTAAGTTGGGTAGAATATTAGAAACTATACTAATTCTATCCAATTGCTCAGTATAGTATAATAGTTAATGCTTTAGAATTTGTGAATAATATACCTTTTTTACTGTTTATCCTTATAGCCTATGCTCACCTATCATGTAAGAATACTTTTATATAATAATTGTTATGTTGTAATTTAATTTGACATTTATTAAATAATTATATTTTGTTATTCTTGGCGTCTTGAAGCAGACTATTGAGTTCTTTTGCTGAAATTTGATATAATTATGTAATATTAAAAATATTAAAAGTGAAAAATTAAGGGCAGTTATTAAGGAGTATTTGGACCAACCCTAAACTAAAGTAATATGGCACCTACTCTAAAAAAAACTTTTAATTTTATTACCTAATCTTATATTTATAGTACTAAACAAATTTTCATTAATAAATAGTTAGTAAACAAAAAAAACATAAAATTACTTTTTATCTTAAATGTTATCTTCATTTTATTACATGTCTTTGCTTATGATCCACAGTGTTATTGTTTGTAAGTTTGTACTTACACTTTACCATTACTTTATTTTTTATCATTTAGTTTATGGATTACTTGTTTTCAAAACAAAATGAAGTATGGGATCAATATTATGATAATGTATTTCAAGATATGACATTACCACTTTCACATTATTGGATAGCATCTTCTCATAATACGTAAGTATTATTTAAAAGTTCACTAGCTAGACTAGCTGTTCCAAAGAACTTATGTTTGTTCAAAAATATTATTTTAAATTATAAATTTATTACGCTATTTAAAATTTATATTTATTACTTGGGTATTACTATCTTTTTCAGTTATTTAACAGGTGATCAAGTATCTAGTGAAAGTTCAGTAGAAGCATATGCAAGATGTTTACGATGGGGATGCCGTTGTATAGAATTAGATTGTTGGGATGGACCTGATGGACTACCAATAATATACCATGGACGTACATTAACGAGTCGTATCAAATTTTTAGATGTCATAAAAACAATTAAAGAACATGCTTTTATCACTTCTCCGTAAGTGTAAAAATATTTTGAAATTTTTTTTTAATAATATATGGTTGTAATCTTAGATATCCAGTTATTTTGTCAATTGAAGACAACTGTTCAGTACCACAACAACGAAATATGGCATCAACTATGGTTGAAGTATTTGGTGAAATGTTACTTACACAGCCAATTGACCGGAATGAAACTAAAATGCCTTCACCTGAACAACTTATGAATAAGTTTATAATAAAACATAGACGATTTCCAGAGAGTGCTAATGGAGATCAAGCAGTTAAAATGAAATATAATGATGACAGTAAAAATGTTATATATTTATAATTTTTATTTAGTTTCAACTTAGTTTTTTTTTTTTTTAGGTAAGGAACATGATTTGAGAAATGCCAAAAAAAATGGAGTACTATATCTAGAAGATTCTATAGAGAAAAAATGGAGACCTCATTTTTTTTCACTGTTTGGCACCAAATTGTATTACACAGACCGTTGGAAAATGCATATTGAGAATGAAGATGAAGGAGAAGGTGGAGAGTTGGAATCAAGTGATTTATCTAGTGTTAATCGTTTGAGAGAAGTTAGTTTTATATGTAATATAATTTATGGTTATTAAAGAATATAAATAATGGGTTAGGACTGTTAAAAGTTTATTCAACTTCAGTAGTCCTACAAGAAAAGAAATTGGGTTCAGTTTTTATTAATTTTAATTATTTTTGAATCATGATATGTATATTTATTTATAAATATTTCTTTAAAATGAAAAATCTTCCTTTCCATATTTAATATGCTAGCAAAATTCAAGATAACATTTGTATAGATTTGAATTTTATTTTTTCTTAAATATGAAGGTATTAATCACGTTTCAATACATAGAAATTTAAATACACCTAACAATAAAAGAGTTCAGTAATTCTTTGCCTTGATTTTTAGTATGGTTTTAACTTGTATGCTTACTTGGTACAAGTAATAATTACTAATTTACTATTTTTTACTATTTATTATATTAATTGGGTTAAACACTTATTTACCACAGTAATTTATTTTAAATATTATTAATTAAATTTTTGTAAAGAATGTACACGAAAGTATCTAAATTATCACATATAAAGTTAGAATCTAATTATACTTACATAATTTAGAGTGACTATAAACATTTTACTAAAGAATCTACTGATATATCATTAATGACCACTTCAGTGGTCGCCAACCCTTTCAAACAAGTGAGCTACATTTAAAATTATATGTTCCTGGTGATTAACATCCAGAAGATTTAGGGTCTTTAATATTAATAATAATAATAATAGTATCTGCATTATCTAATTATTTATTAGTTAATACACGATTGATCAATAATGGTAAAATTAATTTTTATAACAATCAATCTATATTCCTAAAAAGATCGACTGGTTTAAAACCCTTGATCTACTTCGTGGCATTTTTTTTTTTTTGGGGGGGGGGGATGTTAAGTCTTGAACCCCAGGATCAGAAAAAATGTTATTTATTACAGATTAGTCAATATATTTAGTGAATTGCTGCCTAAAAGTTCTAAAATTATGTTTTTATTATTAAAATGATATAAATATTTTTTTTTTACTACACTTTTATGAAATTAAAATAAATCAACTTTTTTTCTGAAAACCGATAAAACATTCTCAAATGTGCAAAAAAAACTTTTTCTTGTGAACTTTTTGTTCAATGTCTACAACTTTTACTCTTGTATATTTAGTTATAATATGGGAAAACATAAAAATATAGACAATAATTATAGTATTAAATATTTAATGAGATTTTAGAAAAAATTTAAAATATGCCGCTGAATCTACTGATAAACTAAAAAATATTTTCAATAATTTACTTACTTTTGCTTTAGCGTTGAAATATGTAAAAGATTTGTTTAGATATTTGTTGAGAGTATATTGACATATAAGATATATTGGCTACTACTTATTCTCAGCACTGCAATCGTTTTCAAAGCTGATCTAAATTCTTTAATATGCAGTACCAACGACTTGATGATGATGATAATGGTTGTACTACTAGTACTAAAATAATTCATTGGTACATTGTTTTTTGACCAGTAGACTTATGATAATTGAAAACTATAAGTGATCAACTATTTTACCTTTTGTTTAAATTGTATTGGCACTGCAGTATTTAAATTATTTTGGTCCTAAGTCCTAACTGTAATAAATATTAATGTATTTAAATTGGATAGGTAAATTTAGATTGGGACATAAGTTTATAAGTGTTATGACATTATGTATAATTGATTGAGAGAAGTACTTGTTAGATAAGAGAAACTAAGAAAAGAGTCATAATATATGAGGGGTAGCAAAATGAATATGTTCGCGAGCCAAATGGATAAATACAGTTATATCAAGAGCCAAAATGTTTATTTTTTATCATTATTTACAATTTAATCTATGTAACAATGATAGCTTATAGCCAACAATTTTATCAAATTACATTCAATATATATTCTTTAGATTGTATATCAAAAAAATTAAAATTATAATAATAAGTATATATAGTATACATAAGTATGGTTTTTTTAAGAAGACATTAGCCACATAAGACTGTAACAAGAGCCGAATGTGACTCATGTGCCGCAAGTTGGCCATCTCTGTAATATAATATGCTTGAGTAACTTTTTATTACAAAAAACTTATATTATTAAAGGTATTTATGTATTTTAGAGTGTGCCTAACGATGAATTACATTTTGGAGAAAATTGGTTTCATGGAAAATTAGCTCGAGGTAGAATTGAAGCGGAAGAATTATTGAAACAGTATCAACATTATGGTACTGGTACATTTTTAGTGAGAATGAGTGAAACATTCTATGGTGAATATTCACTATCGTTCTGGTAAAATAATTGAGTTTATTATTATTGTGATCTAATAATTGATTTCTATTTAAATTTGTAGGCATCAAGGTAAAGTTAATCATTGCCGAATATTTTCCAGTCAAAGAAAGTTTCACTTGATTGAAGGAAACAAGTTTGATAGTTTATATAGTCTTATAACTTATTATCGAACAAATCCATTACGTTTACAAGTAAATTCATAAATTAATTAAAATTATAAAATGTCATGTTTTGATTATATACTTAATAACATGATTTTAACCCTGAATAATTATTATAATTTAGGAAAGTCGTGTTGTTTTGAAAGAACCTGTACCTCAACCTTTAAAGCATGAAGGGATGAATTGGTATCTCCCACATGTTGATAGAAGTCGAGCTGAGGCATTATTAAAAAGAGTACCATATGAAGGTGCATTTTTGGTGCGACCATGTGATAATGATAAACATTTATTTGCTATATCATTTAGGTAAATTAAAAAAAAACTTGTTATATTAAATTGTAAAAAATTGTAATTATTATTGTATGTTCTTATTACAGAGCTGAAAAAAACATAAAACATTGTCGTATTAAGCTAGAAGGACGATTATATACTATTGGTTTAAAACAATTTGAAAGCCTTGTAGAACTCATAAAATATTATGAAAAAAATTATTTATATAAAATGATTAAACTATGGTTTCCTGTAAATGAAGAAATTGCACAGAGAAATGGAAATGTAAGTATAAAGTTTATTGTTTTCTATATCTATGTATATATAAAATTTAAAATTAAAAAAAATAAATTCTTAAAAACTAGTTTTATTTTAATATTTTATAAAACTTAAATATTAGTTCTTTATCCAGTATTTGTTTTAAAGTAAGTTTATATTATTTCTTATTTATTGGAGTAGGCAATATTAAGTATTTATATTTTGAAACATTTTGCCCATTCCATATTGGCATCACTTGAGGAGCAGTAATAGATTTCTTTTGTTCAATTGCCGCTGATTTAGTATTTGATAAACCCATTAATCCTAAAGCAGGTACGCAATCTGAACAGAGTGGTATAGGTTGAAGGAGTTTATCTGATTTAACTGCTGGAGCCTTATGATTTTGTCCATTACAATCATGTGGTTCTTGTTGATTAAATGCAAGTTGTATAGGGCTAGATGTAAATGACTTTAAATCTGCTTGTGATTCATTAGGATTCAAATAAAACAGCATGGTTTGTGGTGTTTTTGATGTATCATGTGTTTCTATTGGTTTAAAATTTTCTAATTTATTAGATTCTTGTTTTATTATATCTTTCACTGTCATTTGTTGGGTACTTTCTGCTTGTTCAGAGCCTTTGTAGAAACTGCCTCCACTCAAAATATGCATTAAATTAAAACCACTTTTACCAGAGTCTACTTGTGATTGAGATGGTTGGGGCTTATTTTCTACCCATGAATAAGAATTTTGGATCATATTGGTATATATTGGTAACATTGCCATTGCATTTGGATCATAATAATAAAGTGGCTGTGGAATTTTTGCTGTTGGTGTATTATATTTTTGATTTTCTTTGTAACTTCCTGTTTGAAAGGTTGAACTTGGTTGGGTTAAATATACCCCAGAACCTTCATATGTCTGTAGTCTAGAATAATCTTTATGTGCTTCATATCCTGGGAAATGACTTTGGCTGAGCGGTTGCTGAATTTGTGATGGTCGATTATAATCAACATGCATATCATACAATGATCCGAAAACTGATGGATTATATCCATATAACCGCAATGGCTTATTTGATAATTGTTGACTTTTAAAGTTTGAATGTCCCTGACTTGGTGGATGGCTTTGTTGCTGTTCTATTTCTATAGAATCTGCACCAACTATTTTAAGTGGCTTATCAGATAATGAACTTTTAAAATTTAAATGAGGATCATATTGTCCCTGATCTACATTGAGATTTTGTATTACTTTAACAATATCTTTTTTTATTGCTTCATTATCATTATATTTTAAATTATCAGCATTTACTGGATTTGGTTTTTTAAACGGAACTGTAAATTCTGTTTGTTTTATTGTTATTCCTTCATCTTGAATTAATATTTGATCTGTTGCCTGATCATCTTTAATATCATCTTTACGATCTTCAGTTTGATTTGTACTAATTTCTTCAGTTGATGGAGTAGCTCTGTCAGTGGTTTCTGCTGGCTGATATTCATCTTTGGAGTCTATTTCCATTGATTTTGAAAATTTTTGTTCTTTTGTGATCATTGGTTCTACAACAATTGGTTCTACATCTGAAGATATAAGTGGTTCTGTTGAGGCATAGATTTCTGAATTGTATACATGGTTTTTTAGAGATATCTTTAATGGTGAACCATCAGCTTTATTATTGACATTAGTTTGTAATACATTTGACTTATCTACTCGATAGTTGACAATATTCAAATCCTCATTTGAATTGGTATCACTGTATGAGCTAACTTTTTTTCCATTCTTATTGTCTTCATGTGATTTATTATCCTCCATATTGTCATCTTGTAGGTAGTAATGAAAACGATACTGTGGTGTCTGTAATTTAATTAAATCATATTAGTATACATTAATAATACTAAAAGTTAAATAAGTTAAAAAGTACCTACCTCCTGTATCTTAGAAATTCCTGTTCTTTGTGGTATTCTGACCGAATCAACTCCATTTAAAACTACAGTGATTAGAAGTATCTGTAAATTAGTAAATGAGATTTATATTATTTAATAATTATTCAATTTATATTTCTTATATTTTGTTGGGAAATCATTTATACTAATACACTGTGTATTAGTATAAGTACATAACTTAAATGTGTTAAAGATAGTTTCTAATATGATATACTTAAAATATGTATAGGTACTCAAATATTTTCCGAAATATCCCAGATATACATAAATACTTTTATAGTATATTCATTTTTACAATTATTTCCCATATATTTTAATTTATTCACTTATATATTTATACAAGTTTTATATATATATATATATATATATTTTAAATTGTATTAAATATTAAGAGAATGGACACTACAATCATATGTGTTGTCTCCATAGGTGCGATTTGAGATTTTTAATTGTTTAAACATAATGACAATTAATATTTTCTGGCATTAATTAAGAAAAAAAAATGCACGAAAAAATGTATAATTGACACATAATACGTCGTATACACCATACGCCATAATACGCCGATTGTTAATGAAAAAAAAAAACAAAAATTAGCAGTCAATTTAAATAATCACAGTAATGAGTGATGGGGCTATGGGATAACTATAATTGAACCCCAGATTATAGACAGCAGCTGGGGTTAAATTGAAGGCTAAAATTACGATGTAAATATGTGCAATATAATGATAATATTTTAACCTCTACCTACTTAATTTAGACGTTACGTTGTTTTGAAAAAAACAATGTTGATCAATTTTGAAATCGGTATTTATTTGATATATTTATTTAATTGTCTACAAATCTGAAATATACCACAGATTAAAAAATTCTTGGTAGTCTTACACCAAAATATAAATTCTGCACTGGAATGAGCATCATAAAAGTTATATTATTTTCTTTAAATTATTTATGATGACCCAATATTTTTTTATAAAATTGTATATTAAAATTGTAATTTTTAAATTTAAAAGTTAAAAAAAAAGCTAATATAATTACGAAAAAACGTATAAACCAGTTTTTATTTTACACAATAAATTTTTATTATTTGTTGTGATTCAAACCACTTCTTTTAAATATATAGCAGTTTTGTATTTCATTTATGAATCTATTTAGGACTTGGAAATTTGGTATACGATATATCTATGGTATATTTAAATTTAATATAGTATTTTTAAGTTTTTTCATTTTATAATAATTAGTTGTTTTTAGACTTAAAAATGACAAATAAGTAGTATAATTCATTAATAATTAAAATGCTTTAACCGGCAGTGACTTTTCGTTTCTATAAATATTTGACTATTTGAGCTGTAAATTACATTTTAGTCTGTTGAATTATCGTAGTGAACACCCTTCAATCTAAAATGTTTACTTCACAGACAAATCAGTTATAGTAGAACAGAAGAGCGTAAATATAATTAATGATATGAATTCAAGTTTATGTTGTACACCCAGGGTCCAAACCACCTGTTGTGTTTAAAAAGTGTTAAATAATATATATATATATATATATATATATATATATGATGTACTCATTGTTATCGTTCAACAATACGAATTAAGTTTTTATGTATAACCTATACAATATGTTCTAAAATAATATATGACTAGTTTGGGTATTTTTTTTAATTTTAGCTTTTTGCTTTTTACTTGCAACTCTTAAGTAACAACACGTATCTTGATTAAATTATACCTATCATCTATTTTTAGATTTCTTTCCATATTATTCGTTTTTCATATTTTACAGAAATATAATTATAATTATAATAAGTACCTATGTATTGATGAATAACTACTAATTAGTTCCTATTGGTTTTTATCTTAGGAATTAGGATATAAACAATTATTACTGCATTGATTTGATTATGTTAATTTAGATTTTTAAATTTTACTGTTAATTACTTTGTACTCTTATTGTTTAGACATAATAGTAAACCGAAATTCACGTACAATTTTAATTCGAATTTATTGAGGTATCATTGCATTTCAATGTGAAACACCGATTCCACTCATCTCAGTTCTTAACGGATTAGGGTTTATTAATTAAATAATTAAAGAACAATATTTGCATATTAATTTATACACATATACACAAATTTTAACACACACGCGTGGTATTTACTATAAGTATAATTTTATACCGATAGTCAAATATATTATTATAGCATAAGTATTATTAGTACATTGATACTTAAATACTAAAAAGAATGAAGTTAATTAAATTCGCTTATGATTATAAATTAATAAGTTAATATTTTCATATTATTAAATATTTACTTCTATTAATTGCTCAATTATTAATTAAGATTCGATATAATTGATTCTATACCAAAACTATTCATTTACCTACTAAAAAATTCCTTTGCACATGTATATATATTGTATAATATGTTAATTATGAATCGTAATTAAAAGATAAAAACAATATAATTTCAATAAAGTATGTTATAAGACAATATTTTATACTTAGATATAGATTATGGCATTACGCGAACGCACATAAATAAACACCCCCATAGATATTACAAAAATAATTTAACGGATCGCGTGTTTCTCACCTGTACGACATTCTTGAACACGGACTTCATCTTTCCCATTGTTGAAACCGCAGACAGAACCCTGCTGTTTGAATAAAATAATTACACTGATGCTTGTAGCTCGTCATCTACCCCCTTTTATAATATCCAGTCTTGACTTCTCTCGCTGCCACCTCCTCCGTACCTCGTTCCGAACAACTACAAATATTCCATGAGGGTTTCTCAGATGATGTAATGTATATTTAAATGTGTAGTTTTCTGGTTTTGTATGGGAACATAATAATAACATTCTAGTTCTGAAACCGTTGCCACAATTTATTGGTTTCGTATAAATTATGTAAACAACGTACTTATTTGTTTTTGAGATCGTTTATGTAGGTACTGTTATCGAAACGGGTTGCTCGAAGACTGAATGAATGAATAAAGAGTTTCTAAGGATAATTTTAGTACACCTTGAATCTTGATCATTTTATGTTTGAACCGCCTATTAGAGTGCCGCGTGCTATATGTATCTATATACATTTTATACACCTTTGTGTAATCTCTTTATACTGGCACATCGGGTTTTCCGGTGGACTGTGTGTCTGTGTACTCCCTCTGGCCTCTGCGGCTCGCTGCGTCCAAACGTGACACGCCGGTTTTGTAGTAATCATTATTTAGCTACGACACTATATTGTATGTTCTTAAAAAATAAATACAGCCTAGTCAGCCTATAGGTACGATAGGTTGATGTTTCGAATAATATTTATTTTTATCTAAAATAATTATAATCGTATTTATTGTAACATGGACGAATTATTGAACAAAAATATGGGGTATTTACTATTTAATATTTAATTTAGTACTACATTAATTATTGTATGTAAAATAATTGTGCAATATAACTTATTCATATTCATTTTACCTTTTGTGATTGCCTTATTATTTGATAGTCCTAAATATTATCATCTAAGTTCTAATTCATGATTTTTGGGTTTGAACTCCGGAGTATAAATATTACCGGATATTGTAAATTTCATAAACTAAAACCATATTTAAATACTAACGATTAGAATCAGACTGAACAGAAACATTTCTATTTAAATAATAAATCATTTGTTTTTCATCGTTGAACTGCTTATAGTAATATTATTGCAGACACTTAATAAACTAATAAGTATTGTTTTTACCCTCAAGTCTTAAAAAGGACAAAACTCCTTGGTCCGGTAAGGCTCCATGATTGGGCGAGATAAAGGAATGGGTGACTGATATTGTCTAAGACGTAGCCCGGTAGCCGGGTTTTTTAATAAAGGAGCCAAGGAGGACAACTCGATATTCAAAACAGAATTTCATTGAACTTAAAATTTAAATGTATTTAATTTTAATCAATTGTTGATAGACAAGTACCTGCAATTTAATGATCATTGTACAATATGGCACACATTACACATGATTATTATATCATCGTTTCAAGAAAAAACACAGTGATACGCCATTAACTGCAGATATGTTATTCAATTTCTCTGTAGATCAGAATAATATTGTTCTTATTCAATATTTATTATCAATATGATTAAGCTATTAGGATAAACCTTTTTTGGCTGTTTGCGTCGTTTACTGTGGTATTCGTAATTATTTTAATAATTTAATGTTACAGATACACTCCTAGCTTATCTTTTAAAATTTAAATCTATGTACCCAGTGGCATATTTTTAAATTTTTTGTGGGGGGGGGGGAGTCTAAAAAATAGTTAAGTTAATATAATATATATATGAACTAATGCTTTTTGTACTTACAGTGCAAGTCATTTATGACTATTGAATCTTTTTTTTTCTATTGGGGGAGAGCCGAGCCTCCTCCCGAAAATACCCCACTGAAATTGTAATCCACCATAAGGTTGGTTGGATCAGTTAGTATTTCTAAAGATGTTGATTTACTATTACTCAAGTATTAGAATTAAATTTCTTTATAAGATAGGTTAAAATTCAAATGTGTCTAACTTTTTTAAAAAAAAATATATCTAATGGTAGGTAAGTTAATGGCATTGTCTTTTTTAAATTATTAGTATTACTACTATAATATATCTAGTACCTATAATCAGTACACATTTCATTAAAAAATATCAAAAATCGTGAAATGTCTAGAAAAAGTTGATAAAAGTAATCTGTACACGTAGTCTAATAATATAAAATAGTGCGTGACAAAATATTAGGTGGTGCAGGGTTCGAATCTCGATCTTGGTCTAAGGTTGTTTGTTTTATTTTCACGGTTTTTTTCAATTATTCGGAAAATTATTAAGATAATTTTTTTAAATAAAATAATCCTCGAAAGTACAAATTGTAGACACCAATATCTATTATTTATAAAAACCTTCCATGATTGTGATGATGGGAATGATCCATGTAGTTGAAATCGCGTAGGTACACAGGCAAAATAAAGTATCACGTTAAAACCCATACATTTCTCGTTTCACTCGGAAACTAACACGTACAATGAGTAATACTATTAAAAATCTTCAAGATATGGCTGTAAAATAAATAATCATGGACCATGGTAATAGTAAATAGTTTTTGAAATGAAAATAATATAAAACCAGAATTGAGGTAAACTGTAGATTAAAAAGGGTCATGCGTGAACATAATTCAAGTACAGAATCCTTTATACCTAGGAGTGTAGTACTGTAATTGCATCCTATGTGGATGCCGGGTAGGGACAAAAGAGTACCTAAATAATGATACGAAGCTATAAACAACTGTTATTATTTGAAATTATTTTTGCTTTTATTTTATTTTTCAAATAGGTTCACATATCACATTCTATCATTACGAGCGGTAATGTTTCCAAACATTTTTAGAAATCAAATATTACCAAGTTTGTTTGTATTGATTATGTATAGACCATTGATTTTATATTACTATTATTACTTTAGTATAGAACTATAGACGTATTGAAAATATAGTTTTACCGATTTTGTAATGTTAATATTGTAATGAAATATGAATTTAAATGATGAAATATATATGTATAGTTTTATTTAAGTAAGTTTAAATAAAAAAAAAATTTGATTACAAAAATGTTTTACTGATCATCCAAAAGTACAATAACTCGTGAGTTGAAATCTTTAGATGAATTAAAAATACAAACAATGAAAAATGACTAATTAGTAATTACCTATGATAAAAGCACAGTTTCTTTAAAACAAGTTTATTCGATAAAAATAATATTATAATTATCATCACTATAATCATTTCGAAAACTTTATTCTTAGATATACATTTTAAACTCATTATAGACTTAAAAACGTCATCATTTGTAAATGGAATGTGATTTTTATTTAAATAAGTATACATTTACATTTTATATTTTATGAATTCATTTCTTTTTTTTCTCTGAAATTATGTTTAGTATAGTATTATTGTCATATTCACCTTCTGGTTTTCAACATGGTATCCTTTGTAGGTTTTATAAGTTACTCTTTTATATTGTACCCGGTTGTAAATAAAATCATTTCAAAAACACCTAGTCGTCTAGTGGTTTCACCCTCGGATGTTATATTATTATGTTTATTATGTTTAGTAAATAATACAGTATCTAAGAGACATTACCCGTGAGATTGAGCCGCTACTATAGGGGGTTACCATAGGTTACCATAACCGGTTTAGGTACAAAAAAAAAAAAACAAAATCTGTACCCAGTGTACCCCGTAACCTATTGAGGCAGTATAATTTAAAAATTCCAAGATCAGGTTTCTCGGGCACCACTACATACTAAAAATAATAATAATAAATAATAATAACTAAAAAAAAAAAATAAAATAAACTACCTACAGACTAAATAATAACGAAAACGAGTTTTAATGACTTATTGTTACAAAAGGTATTTATGTATAATGTACATGATGTACAGCGGTGTATCGGTCGATCCTCACCTTTTAGAGGTTCATCGAACTTCAAGTGACCTGTCTCTATGCATCGACATTTTTGTGTTTTCTAGAGTCAAGATTGGGTTGGTTAGTAATTATTTCGATTCTAGAGTAACCGTATTCATAAATAGAAGTCCAGTTAAGTGTATTCTTCGGATATTGTCGATCGATATGCTTTATTTTTATCTTTATTACGTTTCCGCCTATGGAAGTTCAATAAAAGTGGTTCTATAATCATCAGTTTTTCACACGGCGCTCCTTTGATCAGCGGCATCGTATAAATGAATGTTTTGTTCTTAGATTTTGAAATTTCGATTTTAGTATTTTTAAATTACGTACCCATGTTACACATATTATTTCCGCATCAGATTTAGATTCGTGTAACGTAGATATAGTCGTATCGTATCATAAAAATGGATTAAAACTACTAAATGTAATAAATGAACGATGAATTATGACATTATTCCCATTTAATTGAAAGACAATTGTTTTTAATTTTTATTGACACTTATTAGATTTTGTCAATAATGTATTGATTTGCTTATTATTATTCTGTTAAAATGTAAACTCGATAACTAATTATTAAATAATAGGTAGTAATTAAATAGTTCTATTATAGGTAGCTACCATAATTATTAATTAGAAGAGTATTTCTTGATTATAATACCATTATTTTGTTTGCGTTTTTGTGTATTCGACACTTTATCTTCATGTTTACAGGATATTGATGACTCTTCCATTTCCTCCACACCGGGTTATATGGATCCCAGTACCGCATTGACTAAGGTAATTTTTAATCAACTATATTATATTCAACTATATATAGTTGGAAAAAATAAACAATTCAATGAACATTGCTTATAATATTTTGATTTAAATTAACGACTTGTTCAATACCATGAAAAGTTAATGAGCATCAGTACATCACTACTATGATGACTTATGCACGTACTATTCATAAATGTATTGTATTAAACAATTATATTATTTTTTCTACTAAAACTTTTTTTTTTTGGCTAAAAATGTGGCACAATACGTTTTATAAATTTAATAAAGGCGGTTTTTTTTTTAAAAAAATGAAATCAAACATAATTTATAATCTATAACGATTTACTGATTTGTATGTAGTTTTATGTAATTATATAATGTTAAAAATAAAAATCCTTTAAACATAGTTTTTATAATGTTTTTGTTATACATTTGTAGATAACTGTCAAAGCTACATTTGATTACGAAGGTCGTCGAGATGATGAATTATCATTCTGCAAACATGCTGTGATAACAAATGTAACAAAACAAGATTGTGGATGGTGGCGTGGTGACTATGGTGGTAAAATTCAACATTGGTTTCCTTGTAATTATGTTGAAGAAATACAAGAAGCTCACCTAGAAAACTTTGATAGGGGTGTAAGATATTGAATTTTTGCTTAATTAGTTAAATTGGTTAAATATTTAATTATTTATCGAAAAAAAAAAAATTAGGTACTTATTTCATTTTTATTACATTCCTTAGTCAACCGAATCAATGTTTTTGGGAAGTTCTCAAAAAGGAAGTTTAGACTTAACAGGGGCTTTAGTTGAAATTGGGAAGTTAAATCAACCCAACCTGGAGTGGATGATCAAAATCCAAACATCTAACGCATGTACACCGTTCATTGTGGGTTCATTATTACGAGAAGAAGCAGAAGAATGGAAAAATCTCATTATTGAAACTGCTCATAATGCTAGTGCAAGAGTAATTTTATTACATAATATTTATTTTTGGTCTAATCTAAT
The DNA here is from genome assembly GCA_025469195.1 of Chaitophorus viminalis. Classification (NCBI taxonomy): domain Eukaryota; kingdom Metazoa; phylum Arthropoda; class Insecta; order Hemiptera; family Aphididae; genus Chaitophorus; species Chaitophorus viminalis. Next base: position 65,561 of record JAIPRK010000193.1, read on the forward strand.
AAAATATGTATTTGATAAAGGAAACTGAAAATAAAAAAATGGAACACAATTTGAAAATTGCCAAAGAAATATCTGATCTTATTATTTATTGTCGGTCAGTCGTTTTTTGCGTTGGTAATAAAGACCGTAGATTTGTACACAATGAAATGTCATCTTTTAATGAAACCAAAGCTGAAAAATTAATGTGCCGTGATCCAGAGAATTTCTTTTTCCGTTATCACCAAGTTCAATTCAGTAGAGTATATCCAAAAGGTCAACGTATTGATTCATCTAATTATTTGCCAATACCATTATGGAATGTTGGATGTCAAATGGCCGCTCTTAATTATCAGTCACCAGGTTCATAATTAAACTTATTTTAAATGTAATAATTTAAATTAATTTACAAATTTGGTTTTTAGACAAATCAATGCAATTAAATCAAGCTAAATTTCGTTTAAACGGTGCATGTGGATATGTTTTAAAACCAGAATACATGACAAATAGAACGGAAATGTCGGACATTAGTAAAATGGAGGAGAAATTAGCAGTATCAATATGTGTTATTGCTGGTCGACATGTTGGAAGACCTGGTCGTAATGGAATTTCTAATCCATTTGTTTGTGTTGAAGTGTATGGAACTCCTAATGATATGGGAACAAAATTAAGTACCCGCGCAATACGTAAGTTTAATTTTATATATTTTTTCTAACCAGTAAATTTATGCAAAATTGTCTTTATTTTGCAGCTGACAATGGATTTAATCCATTTTGGAATGAAACTACTGATTTTAAAGTTGAAAATCCTGCACTCACATTTATTAGATTTGTTGTTAATGATGAAGATATGTTTGGTGATGCAAATTTCATTGGACAAAACTCATATCCGGTTTGTTCCCATGTTTATTTGCTTTTTAATATTAAATTATAACTAATGTTTATTTTTCTTATAAATCAGATAATTTCACTACGTTCCGGTTACCGAAGTATTCCATTAAAAAATGGCTATTCCGAAGATATTCCATTAGCATCTATTTTAGTACATATCACTATTAGAAGTGCTGAAGTAAGTATTATTTGTAAAATAGTAACTAAAATGTATTTATTTTATGTCCAAAGTGCTATTATTTCTTTCATTCTTTATATGTTATAACTAGAGACCGGATTTTTAGGTATTCACATATATATTAATTGACTTTATGCAGCTCGACCGGGGTAAAAATTGTTGATTATTTGCCAGCTACTGAGTTTGTAAAAAAAAAATGTATTTTGCATATTAGCATATTTTGAAGATGAGAGAATATTTTACCTATTTTTCATATTTTAAAATATATAGTTTAATTGTCTGTATAAAAGATCAATAGATCATATTTATTTATTTCACAAATTTATACTTTTTTTGGTTGCAAAAAAAAGTTAGTACGTATGAAATGAAATAGATAGAAAATGTTCAATGTATATAATCAAATTGGTCAAACTGATTACATTTAGTCACATTGTTCCATTTGAGCTTTTATAAATTAAAATAATTATTCATAATAATCACAATTTGTCCAAATTACTTATCGACCAAATATCCAAACACGATTTGACCAAAGGAATCATTTATTATTAAATATGGTATGTCAAATGTTGATGTAATAAAAAACCGTGTTGGTATCACATACTATACATAACATTCTGTAATAGAAACGACTAGTAACAACATGATAATATTAATATATGATAAATAATAATTGATAAAGGAAGAACAATAAACATGACTTTTTTAATATTTACGATTTATTTCTTAAATATTTTATGAATATTTTAAAAATATTTCTTTGGTTTTAGCATATTTTACCAGTTTTAAAGGGAATATTATAAGAACATATTTTGATGTTTTTAGGTGCATATTAGCATCATATTTTAAATTTTTATGAACATAAAAATCCGGTCTATAGTTATAACACAATAACTAATAATAATTTAAATTATTTCCATTTCAATAAAAAATGGTGTACTTTGCAATATGTAGCGCCTTAGAGTTAGGCAACACATATTACATAATATAAATCTTTATATTATGTATATAAAATTTATATCTTACGGTTTATTATTATGTTTTTATTTTTATCATTTCAGTTGAATAAGAATTTTAAAAAGGAAAATTTACAAATTAAAAAAAATGTCTAAATTATCCTGTCGTTACCATTCTTACCACAAAATCATTTGGTGTGAAAAAAGTCTATTATTGTTACCTATTATAAAACCACTTTCCATATAAGATTATTTTATAATTTATAAAAAAAAGTAAAGTAATACCAATTTTTAATATTAATAATTTTTTACATTAAATGATTTGAAACTAAAAATGTTATTAAAATGTTAATATTGTATATTTGTATCCACCTTGAATAACTGTACAGTTTTGAATGGTTTTCTTTGTAAATAGATTTATTTAAAAATAATTTGATTAAAATATGTTGCTTTGATTTTGAACTGCTAATATTGTACATATGGATACAACAATTATCCAAATTATATTTTAATGTTATCTTTTGAAAAATGCTCTTTAAGTTTTAATAAAATTATTATTTATCTGTAGGACTTGTCGTCATCTGAAAGTGCTGCTCAATCACCATCAGATTGATTACATTAAAATTCCAATTAGAGAAAAGGCTGAAACATAAAAATTACAAATCAAACACATTTCTCCTGCATTTATAATATTTTATATAGTTGTCTGTATAATGTAATGAACAAACATAATATTTATTTCATCTATGACAATTCACTTACTCACATTTATGTATACTATATTAAAAGGGGGGCATTTAATTAGGTGCAATATTTGTTATATGTATTAAATAATTATATTTTAAGTACAGATACCAGTAAATTTGCTGTTCAAAACATATAATAATAATATTGCCAAAAAAATGTTCTAGAGTATTTATTTTAGTATGTTAGCATTAAATTTGATCAAGTATTGTAGAAAGTAACGCCATTTTTGCATCTTTCTAAAAACTCTTTGTGATGTAATTTGTATTACTTTTTAAAATTTGTATACTATTTTAGTTTTTACTGTATGTTTTACATCATCATTGAGAGTTTATCATTATTATTCATAAATTAAAGTTTAAAATAGGAAATTTTATTATTCTATTGTTCAGTATAGAAATATTTGTTATTATGTTATGCTTTATTTAAGTTTACCAAGCTGAACAAACTATTAATTGATACAAAAATATTTTGATGTAATTTTTGCTATTTTTATAAAATATAATAAGTTGGTAAATATATTTTCTCTATTTATTTATTAAGTATAAAAATGTAAGTATATGATTTATATTTTTTTTATCCAATTTAAATGAAAAAAAAAGATATTTTCATAATTATAATATATATTTTTGTAATGTATAAGTATAATGAGCTTATGAAATGTTTAATTTGTGACTAGGATTTTCCTTGACTTATTCCTGTGTAAACAATAAATATTGTTATAAATGTTGATTGTAATGAGTTATATTATGTTTTAAAGTGTATTTATTTAAGAAAAATTGATCAAAAGAAATTTACTGTTATCATAACAATATTATATTTATTTATTAATGTGATTTACACAATACAGTGACATTATATAATTTAATTGTATTTTTTTTTTTTTTTATTCAAAACAATATTCAACTTTTAACATTTTAATATTAAACATATTAATATACCATTATAAAAATTCATCAAAATATGTCAGTACTATACCTACATATTTTAATCTAAAGTACCAGTATAGGTACATATTATTCAGTCAACAAATTATCTTTTGTATGATATAATATATGTCAGTAAGCAACAAATGTTGGTAACTGAGAGATAAAAATTAGTGGGTGGTAACTTTTAAAAAATATCATGGATTCACGAGGAAAATAATTTAGAGTCGCCACTGCATTTGAGAATATATTTTAATAATATTGTTAGGTTTTTACATTTCTTGCTGTCCAATCAGATTGTCTATAGAAAATGCCTTAAAAACGGACCCCCGTTTTCCATCTTGGCCATACTCTCGTACACTATTAAGCAACGCGTCATTTCCAAAACACCAACGAGAATGGTAACCACAACTCTATCGATACATACAATATTTATATTCTATGGTTTATAAATGTGAATATATAATGCTGAAAAATAAGGTTTATTATTCCATTGTCGACTGTCGTTTACTGTTTACACGCAACCAAAACCGCTGAATCGTTTTCTCTGCGGTTTGAAAATAAAGTCTACTAAAACGCCAAAACAACGTTCGAAGGATACGCTGGATCCTCGTTACGTATCCCAACGATATTATGCTTACCACAAAAACGTCGTGGTTTTTTTTTTTTTATTTATATATTCAGTTTAACGACAATCACGCGTTGTATCTGTAATTTGTATAATAATAATAATTAATAACAATTCTTTGTAACTATTATACCTTTTCTTAGTGAAGCCTGGGAAATATTTCTCGTTAAAAATTGATATTCAATTAAAATTTCGAAACCTAATCGAATAATATGTCTTGAAACATATTTTGCACTCGTTGTGGGATTCGTTAATCAAATATTAAAATGTAAGTACATATTAACGGTTTCATATAGTAGGTGCACATAATACCTATATAATCTTGCGTCGATTCAAGATTTTTTATCATATATTATATATTATTATAATATAATTGTCAATTAGTTATAAATTATATTATTAAATAGTTTAAATAGTTGTTGTGAAATGATACGTATTTGCTTGTACTTCAGCTATCGGTTTATCTGCAGCAATATTTACAGAGTCACGGTCCTTCAGTAATATTTCATACTTTTATCCTCATTGCTTTTGACTCCTCGCAAACACATCCAAGGTCATGCTACGTTTTGGCTTCAAACAAACCTAATAACATTATATTATAAATTAAAATATGGATGATAAAAAGATAATATTAATATCGCCTACATGATATTAGTAGGTTTAGGATAAAATTAACTCTAAAATCAATGATCTAAATCCAAGTATCCACGATGGAGTCGAATACACGAATCACGTCAATACATAATATTATAATTGTAGGGCAGTGGTTCCCAAATTTTAATACATAACCAATATATTTTTTTGAGCTGAATTCAAGAATAAACCAATGACCGGTTTCGTGTAGGTAACGGAAATTAATAAATAAATTAAATTACCGTTGATACTTGATATGGAAACCGTTCCTTGTACGGATTCTGAGATTCAAAATTTCTATAAATGTCAACAAAAGTAACACGTAGACGTAAAATTTGATAGTTTGATGACGACGGCTCGTGTCTCGTCTACTTCGTCGAAGGGCCTAGACATAGTTGAAGTGGTCAGTATTTATAATTAATGGTTGAATTTATTTAATTTTGCGGTATAGTTTGGTTATTTTGGTAACGCGTGTAAAAAAAAACACGGGATACCGCCTGACGACTATAGTAACCATATATGTAACCATAATTTAACCACATGGTTCACTTGGTTCAGCCAAACAGAGAAAATAATTTTACACGACACGGCACGTAAAGATGTGCGAACACTCTACATATGAAAATCGCGTTCTACATTTACAATAATTACCATTTCCCGATATAACGTTATTCCGTAGTTATTTTTATCCGTTCAAATATAGTTGAGTGTAAAAGCTCATTTCATGAAAAATTACGCTAGTCGGTGTCAAAGTATTGTCTTCAATTAAAAAAAGTATTTATAAAATATGGAAACGAAGGAAAAAAGAAGCGCTACGTGCAACATTTTAGAAACGCATAAGATAGGGCATTGTTCATGTATTATTTTAAATATTAAATACTAATAAATACTAGTAGGTATTTATTATAGTTTTAAAACTGCTTGTTTTCTCAAATTTATTTAAGAATAACACGCAAAAAAAGTTCAATATGGAAGAGTTAGCTGAACTAGAGTTGTTCCATTAATTGTTTTATTATTTGATTCTCGTTGATTTTACTATAAAATATTTTACCGTACTCAATGTTACACATTATTATTCGTCCAGATATGTAAGTACATTACGAATAATAATTATGTCATATAGTTATTAGTTTAATTACAATTTAATTACACAGGTAGGTATTTATACTTATAATTCAACAACAATAACACACTACACACACACACACATATATATATGTGTGTGTATGTATTAGGCTAAATCGCCATTAAACATATTATTTGAAATTTTAATTTATAAATCACATTATTCGACCAGCTTACGGTATACAGCTTTGGACATTAACGTATTGCTAAAGCTTCAAACAACAATACCAGAACGTTTCAATCGTTCTATCTGCAAATCATCAATCATTTACTTACTAACAAAAACCTACTACCATTCAATTATCCAAAACGCACTACTCAAATGTCCATTTTAATCTAAGCTCCCACTCAAATCTGTTAGTCAAGCAACTTTACTCAGACACGTTTTCCAATAATGTGCCTAGAAGACTCAAAAGAAAATGGCCTTGAGATCTTCAATAATAAATAAATTAAATAACTTAACTTAATTTCCTAAAGCGCGGGTCACACTAGCTAGTTACTAGGCGTACAACGCGGTGATGCTTTCTGCTGCTATTAACCAGTTTCTACTATTTTTATAGCTGCTGGCTGACAATCTACTTCTGCTCTCCAGATTGTTCTATTCGTTTTCAGCAAGCATGCCGTCCGTAGATAGAAAAACAACTTTTTAATTAATCATATCTTAGTAATATATTAGTCAAGTGAAATCTCTGAAAAAACTCTTCATCTAATAAAATTAAATTATCATGACTAGTGTTAAGAATTTAGTCTCCTAGGCCGTACTATATACATTATAAATTCTTTATCGTCGTCAAAATCAAACAAATTTGCCAAATTATTCATTTTTAAATATCTTGAAAAATAAAATAAACATCACTTTTTAATTGTCTTTGGTATTATCATAATAACTTACGGAAAGAATAAATGTTTGAAAAAAATCGGGGAATTATTTGGAGGATAATAGTTATTGGATAATTAATTTTATTGTAAAACAATTACCTATATTATATTCTATACGCATTCTAGAAAACTTGTAGTATAATTTTGTACTTAGATTAACTATCCTAATGTTATATATTATAAATTGACAACAATAGTGTCCGCCATCTGACATTACAATAATTCCTGCAAGAATATAAAAATATAATATTGTATTAAGATGATCACTAACATGGATAGCATTGTTCCAGCTTTTTTATTCTATTCTGTGATTTATTTATAGGCCTGTCACCTGTATAAAGTTCTGTAATATATTATTGTTATGTGGGGGCAATCAAAAATTCAAACGACAATATTATTACATTCTTCTAGTGCATTATTTTTTAGGTGGATACTTGGATATTTGACACTTTGCATCAAGTCCTATCGCATAGGGCCGTTTATTTTTCTCCATCAGTTATTAAATCTATAAATTATGATTTAATATTATATTATATTATGCTGATTTCGTATTTAGAGGGGCTTAGACCCTCTAAATATTTTAATGGCCTTCCAATATCGAAACTTTATTTGAAATGTTATTCGTTGTTTTTATAATTATCTGTTCGTTTTATTTTACATTGAATTATTATTGCCCCCTAAAAATTTTAACAAATGTTCGTCTATCACAATATAAATTTTTTGGTTTAATACTTACAATTTTTTTTAAAGTAGATATCGAAATATTATAAGTTACTTATGTGAATATTATCATTGATTTGAGAAATTAGTATTTACAATCAATGATATTATTAATTAATATTTTTACATTTGACGAAGTAATAATTGCTGTTTTCAAAAGTGTTACATATTATTTTCTCTTAGGTAATCTATAGTCTATATGTAAAAAGTAAAATATATTATTACTGTAAAGTGTAAGGTCTGCAATTGCGCGTTCCCCGGTCAACCGGCATTAACGCATAACGAGCGCATTATAATAATCCAAAAGCGCGGTACATAAAATCAATGCGTAGTATCAAGCCTGATCATTATCGCAATCAAATATTATTTGCATAATCAAAACACCATAAGTATTATCATTAGCAGGTGTATATTAAATAATTAGATAAATATTGTTACATAAATAATATTCTGTATTGTACATCATAACACTTTTTTTTCTATTATTAATTGCTTTCATCTTATGATATTAACCTTAATTGGCTTGATTAATGATTATACAGTAATAATGTAAGTAATATATATTATTATCGGGGTCATTTTAAACGTCCGGAAGTCGTAATAATATTATGGTTTAATTATTAATATAGGTGTACTAATATATTAGTACAATATACACCAATTTCATTATATTTATATAGGTACCGTATCTCGTACCTATATATACACAATTCAAATACCATTCGATCACTGACTGATCAGCATACAACCAAAACTACCATATCGATTAATTTGAAATACTGAGGAAATGCTCTTATTGCTATATGTATTATTATACTAGGTAGGTAGGTACATTTAAAAAGACATTTTTGAAAATTATGTTTTTAAGTGTATTTAAAAGAAGTTTTTAAACAAGGAACAGTTTTGAGCTCTGCAGGGTTGAATGTATACATTTTTTCACTTTTATCTAGGAAATATTTTATTTTGTTTATTATGTTGATTTTATTAATAATCGATTGAGCTATAATTTAAATGATATAACAAATTTATTTACGAGTAGGTATATACATATATATATATATAAATATATATAAATATATATAAATATATAACATGCTATTTAAATACTAATGTATAAATAAATATCATTATAGAATACACCTATGACGATTGTGCGCTATTTAAAACCTAATTTTTTTTTTACCTTAAACAAAGACATAATATCACATATAAGTATGTCGCTTTAAATTCTAATTTAAAATTGTTAAATATCTTCCGGGTGAGACCCGATAATTCAGCTATATCTATACTGCAGTATATGTATACTTGTAGTTACCAGTTCATAAATCTGTATACCTATATAATGAAAGCTAAAGCTTGTGCCGCTTGTGGTATGGATCGTAAGTTATGATAATAGCATTTTTTGGTGAACGGTTCTTTTTTTGCTACTGGAGTTTGCAGGTTAACACTTAACAGTGTATTATACGACTTTAGTCTGCCGTCATTGTGGGCTGTATGTCATCATACGCGTTTTCGGTCGATCGATCCGTTTATGAATGGGATGATGCAATTGCAACAGTCGGTAACGTCATTCTCGTGAAATGGAGCGCCGACGCACTGGCATGAGCGGTGCCCTACTATGCGTAGTGTACATACCTACTATTATATATATACCCTTCAGTCTATACTTATGTGTCGTACTACTATTACTACTACTACTACTACCACGTTTTCTATATATAAATACATACACACACACACACACACACACACACACGCACATGCTATATGCAAGCCACCATCGCCACCTCCGCTGCCGACGTATTTGAGCAACATATTTCACGAGCCTCAAGAAATAACTTAATGTTATAATTTATAAATTATTTTTTGTACACGTGTAGTAAATCTTGGTTGTCCGCCGTAGATTGATTTCGTGTTTTATGCAGAAACAAACAATTTACACTATCGATTCGATATGTTTAAATTTTAACTATCAGATAATAATTAATAATACCTAATAATAATAATTTCAATAATAATTAGATACTGTTGATAAAATTTTTACCTTTTTTACCTTTTCTATTAAAATATTCTGGTTCATAATAAGAATAAAAATATAAATCACTTTTATAGGACAAAAACAATAGTATTCTTTGCCTATTTAAAATTAGATAGCGTTTAATCACGTGTTTACAATTATAACACATTTTTACGCACACGTATTATTTAATTTTTCTTTTATTAGATACCAAAATAGATAGGGAAAGACGGTAGTAAACTTATAATAATAAGTCCGAGAGAACGTCTAATGAAAAAGCAGTATAAACAACTACTGTTGGTACGTATACGGTACACGATGTATCTGCCTATATGGGCTGAGAGCGGGTGTTGTTGTTATTGCGATTGTTTAGTGTTTATACTAGTCTGATGTGTTGGTGTAGTAATATATTATAAAAGTATTGATTTGTAGGGTGTACTCATATAGTCATAAATGCAGCATGTGCGTAGATTAGAGTTGAATTATTTGTACATGCTATGAGTTGTTTGAGTGACGTGTATACTAAATGCTATAATATCTTAAAAGAAACTACATTTGTAATTATCAATTCATTTATACTACATCAGTTTCTGCTAAGGTTTGAATCACATGGAAACTACTTCTATTCATATTATAATATGTGCTATAGTATAACCTAAACAATTCTGAAATAGTGAAATATGATTATATTATGCGATTTTTAAATTTAAAAAATAAGAAATACGTAAGGGAACATTGGAAACTAAATTATTTTAATTGGTTACAAGTTGAGGTTATGTTACTACTAACATAAAGATTTAAGAGTATGAACGAGGCTAATGCACATTAGATTAGTATCTAGTAGATATGAATTTGTGCAAATTGAAAAGTAATTATTCAACCAGGTACCTAATGAATGTTACACAGTTAAAATTATATTGTACTATGTTATGAGATTAAAATTATAAAATTCCAACTATAAATATACACGAATCATAAATTTCTGGTAGAACATAGAACCCGACACTGAATGGCTATCATATGTATTATGTCAAGATACCATAATCCAATGGAAATTATCTAATAAATGCTCAATATATACCGCCGAAGCTTTGGCTATTCTTAAGGCTATCGAGTACACTATATTCAATGTCGATGACAAAAACATCAATATTTTTACTGATTCTCCCTATCTACTCTTGCCAGCATCCAAAACCATCATTCCCCTTCCGACATTGCTTGGAAAAACCAAAACAATCGGGTAAAAATATTACGTACACATGGACTCCCGGGCACTGTAATATACCTGGAAACGAACAGGCAGATAAGGCCGCCAAACTATCTCACTCATCACCCGATGCTCTCACCTCACTCCTTTTCTCCTATAGTGACATAAAGAGAATCATTGAAGACGACACACTTATTCTATGTCAAACGGAATGGAATGAAACGTCAACCAAACTCAACGAAATTAAAAACACCGTCAAGCCGTTTATATTCCCTATCAACACATCAAGAAGACACGAGACTGCCATCAATCGTCTAAGAATAGGTCACACAAATCTTATACATGCTCATCTAATGGAAAAAGAAGACCCCCCTATATGTACATGCTGTGGGGTCACCCTCACAGTCAAACACATTCTGATCAAATGCAAAATTTACGACATGGAAATAGAACTTCTAGAAATATCATATCACCTCTCAGAAATACTCAGCCCCGAACCCTCCAACGTCTTCAAGATCATCCAATTTCTGTCAGCGACCAATTTACTAAATAAAATATAAATTGTATACAATTTTTAATTACACCTGTATATAAACCTGTACAATATTTTCTATGTTTAAGTTACGTTCAATAGCCACAGATGCCGCGGACTTTTTATATTTAATAATAAAAAAAAAGAACCCGACACTACTTGTATAAATAAATGTATATTATATAATGTGTGTGTGTGTGTGTGTAGGTAAACCATAAGGGAGGGAAATATTTCATAGGTTATGTAATTTTTGGCTAGTTATTATAAATTCTATAGCAATTAGTAATTTTGACCTATCATTATTTTAGTTCTAAACCGATTTGCTGTTAAATATTTTTGTATCAGATGAAATACTGAAATGTTATTAGAAAACATCAAAATGACTAATATATAATAACATAATAATAATATAAGTATAAAAAACGATTTTAATAAAATGATGTACCTAGTTATGATTTTTCAATTTATCTTTAATAATTTTAAATCAAGACATGTGTTTGCCACTTTATTGTAGACTATTTAGTAATGGTAGTATGTTGTACAAGAGTTTTGCACTGTTTATAAAATTATTAGTATTGTTCGCTTATAGTTTTTTAGAACATTATCAAATACAGATTGATTATATATAGTACATATATGGCTATTAACCTGACATTCTGATTGTGAGTGCGTTTGTTAAGTGGGAACATTATTATAATAATCTACAAGTAAAAATGTAAATTCACTTAATTCATTTTTTTTCTGATGAGTCTTAAGAACTCACTGCAGCTGTCGGTTGTGTGGACGGTAGATGCCTAAATTGTATAGAAATGCTGTCTATAATGTAGACACATGTTTGGCATACTAATTTATCTTAGGTTAATGGTTGTATAGTTTGAAACGCTTTTGAAACGCATTTCACACAAGTATATTATAATTATAACGTTATACATCCAACGCTATCTCTATTTTAAATATTTATTTTTTAAGCTTCCAGCGACAAGTTAAATTAATTAGTTTTTAAAGCAAGGATATATAGTGATGTAAAAATTTTGAATATTTTTGAATATTAATAATTTCAAAATGCGTTTCTTGATGCATTCTGCTCTATGCATAACGCGTGTAGCAACGAGTTTTTTTGACATTTCGACTTTACGGTAGGTATAACGTATAAAATGAAATAGTATTTATTTATACATAAATGAAATATCGGTTTAAAGGATTATTTTTGACCATCAAGTATACATATAATATTATAACGATTGACTCGCGAGAAGGCCGCTCCTTCTCCCATTCGCTGCGTGCATTTTGATTACGTTAGATTTAACACATTGATTTTTACATACACATTTTGTTTTCGGTCTTTCTAAATTTCTAATCGCATTAGATATACATATTCCGTGGGTACACACTACGCAGCTATTTTCGGATAGTTAATTATTGAAATTTGTGTCCAGACTGCGGGCACGACTAATTACATGTTTCTGTAATCGGAAGGTTGTCGTAGTCGTATATTTTTGTGTACAACGCGAATTTCTATTGTCTTTCCCATTACCGTACGACGCGCATCAGTGGAAAACGGCGTGGGCCGAAAAGTACATAGCATTATTATTTATTTTATTCGTATTTGTTATTATTGTATGTACACAAGAGCGTACGAATGTGACCGAAAAAATAAATAAAATCGACGACCCACAACAAAATAAAAAAAGTAATAATCCGCAAGTTCCGTTATTGTTGGAGAAGCACGTCGTATAAACGCAATTAAAACGACATTGACGTTTCACCGCGTGGGCGAGCACAGTATAATGCGCGAAAAGGAACAATTTACCAATAATACAACAACGACGGCGACAACGTTTTTGGACAAGTGTAAATAACTATCAATATATATATATATATATATGTACCATGTGATTATTATTAGAACAATTTCGAACCGAACTCTATAATAAAGAATTTTCGCAGCACTGTTAATATTTTTTCATTAACCAAGCATAGATTGATGAATAAAATTCTGTGTCATCACGTAAAAGGTTTCATAAAACCAACAGTATCTGCTGGATAATTTTATAACGTTATCTGTAGATTGCCAGTAAAAATAGCTCATGCACGCGGTATTTCTAGAGTTGCAAAATGTATTATACGCATTAATAATTGTATGTAGTAAAATATACTACATTACTAGTTACTACCACTATAATTAAAAAATAATATTTTTTTATCGCCACACATTTAAACAGTAAAAATATAATTCAGTATAAAATTTGCGGCTGATAACTTTAGCGGAGCTCTTGCTTCGGACACTTATGAGTTATGACTGAAAAGGAATTTGATTTTAGAATTTCGTTCTTATATTTTACTTCATTATTTTTGTTATTTTTTATTTCACTTTGTACCCGATGATTTGTGATTTTCTAGTATTTATTTTACATGAATATAGCTATATAGGTACTATGTAGAAAAATGTCAACGATGAACGAATTCTGTTGACAATAATAATTTTTCTATTTTACCACATAGTGGATTTATTTTTGAGCTAGAATTCAGGAATTTTTAATGTTTTTATTCATTTTTATAAATAACGTTTCGGAGTTTTTGTCTTTTTAATCGTAATGTTATTTAATATTTAATCTTAACAGTTTTGAATTTGAATGTATAACTAGGCACATAGATGTACGCCTGTTTATAGTCAAACATGCTTCAAGCAATATTTTAAAGATAAAATGATTTTAGGTATTTAATTTTTTTACGTTACAGTTAAACTATAATCCAGAAAAATTTTATTTACTAATTGTCTATTTTATCTTGGAATTTATGTAAGTAAAGTAAATATTACAATAATTGTTTTGTCAATATGTTATAGTTATATTCGAGTACACATTTTGTGTAGGTACTTTTTCTTTACTATGCTATGCGTTTACTTAATTAACTCAATGTTTCGGCCTACATATGAATATAGATTATAGATACTACTTAAAAAATGTCAGCTTAATAGTGGATATATGAGCACAGAAAAATGCCAATCCCACCCAAGCATTCACCACTCGGTCCCCCTTAACTGAATAAGTTATTTAGTGAAATATATAAAATTCTATATTTATTTTATTTTAATTATATACGGAAAACCCTTTTGTTAATGATATAATTTAAAATAGTAGGACAGTAAGGTATATGATAAAGAAAACTTAAAAAGATAACATGAGACGAGTAATAGATTAATAAACGTGAAACAGCAAGTAGCGAGTAACCAGTTAATAAGCAACAGACAACTATGACTTTTTTTTTTCAACCTATATTGGGAATCCCTGCGTCATTTTTCAGTTGAGATATGTACGAGTTTCTTGGTCTTCCTGGTGGTTTCCGTCCTTCAATTGCACCTTCTATTATAGTATTATGCAATTCTTCGTCATGGCGTATAACATGTCCCATCATGTCCCATCGTCGTCCCTTTATGGATTTAATTATGGATCTTGTTTCTTCAACTTGTGTCAGTACATCTTCATTTGTTACTCTTTCTGTCCAGTTTATTTTTTTCATATGTTTCCAATACCACATTTCAAATGCTTCAAGGGATCTTTTTTCCTTTTCATTAATAACCCATGTCTCGCAGCCATATAATGCGACACTCCACACAAATGTTTTTAGAAATGTCTTTTTTGTTGCTCTGTTAATTTTTTTCGAAACCAAAATTTTCTTTTTCTTGATAAAAGCTGTTTTTGCTTGGCCGATTCTTTCTTTAATTTCTATGACTATTTAACTATGACTATTGAAAATAAAACTGTCAGAAAGAAAATAGCAGTTATGAGTAAGAATCTAAGATAGTAGTGTTACCAGGGCCGTCTTAAACTTTGCAAGGGCTCATGGGCACCCGGAGCTTAAGCGGCCCTTTTAGTAGGCCTATACAAGTTGAATACAAACATCAAAAGTTTATTTTATATGATTACTTTATTAATTAAAAACTATGTACATTTTACAGAATTATAAATGGTATTTTTTTATTATAACTTTCAATAATGAAACTTTTAGTTTATGTGTATCGTGTAAACAACGGTTTTATTTAGAGATTTCTGTTGTGCAAAATTTTTAATTATATCTTCGAAGTCTAGTTTTTGAAGGAGATCACTTTCTATGCACATTATTGACAAATTGGTGATATAGATTATTAAAGAAAACCCGGTTTAGATAATAGGATAAGAAATAAAATATATCAAATATACCTACCTAATTGCACACAATTATTAAGCATTATTTATTCAACATTTTAACATTGCCATTTAACTAAGTTTTTTTTTCTAGAATTAAGAATTATTTTTTTTATAGAGGGTCGTATTAAATATTAATACGTTACAGCTTACAGTTTAAAATTGTAATTTCGATTATTCGGGGCCCCCATTTGGTTGGGCATATACCCCGCGTGCCCATAAGGTAAAGACGGAACTGAGGGTTACTATTGGCATTGGTCATTAGACGCCTAAGTAGTTCGTATTGGTAATTAGTGGTGGCTCTGGAAATATGGAAAGTTACGAGAGAACGAGTAGAACGATAAGGAATTTTAAAATTTTCCTATGATAGTAGCCAGTAGGATGGGAGAATCGATTTTGTTGAGCAGTAGATCATTGAAAAACTTAGAAGTTAGGACTAAGCATACGTCTACGTTCAGCGAGGGTATATTTGTTTTGATTTTGCACTACTTATTCAAATGTGTATTGTATATTGTCGTATATTGACACTGCAATCGATATGTACTTGACGCACATATAATATAATTAATTCATCAAAACCTTTTATTACAATTTATGTTTGTCCAGATTTTGTTGAGAACGCCGTCGATCAGAGTATTTTTATTACCTTTTATTCAATCATAGACATAAATTAGTGTTTTCGTTTATAAATACGACACATAATCAAACGTTTTAACAATATAATCATGTGTTTTCGTGTCCGAAATCGGCAATTGTTATCACTAATCAGTGTTTGTAATTATGTAATTATTGCATTCAAATATACGATTATAATATACGTACATTATTACATAATTACCTAATATTTTTATCTCTAGAGGAATTGCAGTTTGAATACGGAGAATACGTGTAAGCAAATGTATTTTAAAAATGTAGTCTGTTATAGTCATCGGCTTAATTTTATTATGTCTATGGTTATAGTGTTTTATAATTGCATGTTGTCCATTCGTTTAATGACGAATGGTTATTAAATACCACTCATATTTATTATTCTTTCGACGGATAAATTCGTGGATACAGATTTTCACTATCCGCAAATATATATTTTGCTTTACTATTGGAAATTTAAAATTAATGTTTTATTTCATAATATATTTAACCTTTAACATTATTAAATATTATTAGTTATTTTTTTTGCGGATATGTGGATTATTAAAATTAATTGTTTTAAAATCATAAACTAATCGAGAAAACAATTTTTAACCTTAAAAATGACACCACATAGACATAGGTGGATATGAGTAGATATTATAATCTTGACAAAATGTAGACTTCAGCGTCATAATTATTCGCTGCTTTATTCAAATTTAGATAATATTGTTTAATGTTTTCATAAATTGTTTCAATATATTCGTGTTATACTATAAATGCTTTAATGTTTGCTTAAGTGCTCATACAATAAAATCACAGTAAATATCTAGGATTATTAAATGATTAAATGAAAACCGTATGTTAGGAAAATTCTGTCTTAAATAACATTTTATGGGCTTTAAAAATAAATATACTATTCATGTACCTACTTGTGCATCAAAAAATTTAATTTTTTAATTACCGTGTTTCTACAAATTAAAATTAATTCGAAAATTGTTAACGAATCACTTACAGGTACTAATTACCTTAATTACAAATACTAATTAAATAAATAGTATTTATAATCAATGGTACTGTGCGTACCTAAGTAATATTTTATTTGAAACACAGTGTCCGTTGTGCAGTTTAACATAAATTTTTTTTTTATTATTATTATATAACCTAATAGATACGTACTTATTCAATTTTCGTTTTAGTTCGTTCATAAAAACAAAATTACAAGAAAAGTGTTTAGAAATACTTATAAATTATAATAATTGTATTGTGAATAATTTTTTTATATCTTTATTATTTATATCGTGTTACTTAAGTTACGTATGTATATAAAAAGTTTTCGTTACCTATTAGGTTATAGGCATGTACGATTTTTTTTTTTAATATTTATTTGAAATCATTTAATCTGTAAATTTTTTTTTACAATGCGCATGTTTGATAATTTTAATTTATGACATGAGTAATTTGATTAAAAGAAGTTACCCAGTAGTAACACTTTTGAGCATGTATGATATAAGTCAAATAATAATTTTATTAATTGTATTATATGTTTAATTGTTTTAAATTTTTCAAAAGCTTCTCGTTTGATTTTTCATATTTATATTAGGTTAATAGCACTTATAGACTCTGTATATACTTTGCATATTTAAACACTTAAAGTATAGCAAACAAAGTATCTACTTGATTGTTGAGGGTAAACATAGTTTTATGCAGGGAATCAATTAATCTAATATGTAACATTGAACTAAGGTAATATATACTAAGGCGAAGAATGATAATTTATTGGACTTATTTTTTTTAACTTTTATTTTATTTTATTATATCTAATTATTTCCGTCATTAACTTTCAGTATAAATTTAGAGCTGGCAGTTAAAAGTATGTAAATATTTAAATTCATTACAGTCATTAATCATTATGTAATAATAAATTGGTAAAAAACCATTGACGCAAGAATTAAAAAAAAAAAAATAAAACACTTCAGTTGATGTTTAATATAATCATA
Source organism: Chaitophorus viminalis (assembly GCA_025469195.1). Taxonomy (NCBI): domain Eukaryota; kingdom Metazoa; phylum Arthropoda; class Insecta; order Hemiptera; family Aphididae; genus Chaitophorus; species Chaitophorus viminalis. The sequence continues at coordinate 83,780 of JAIPRK010000193.1, forward strand.
TCTTATGTCAATACGTCGAAATATGTATGTTATTAAATTATATTTATTTTAATGTTTTTTTTTTTATATATTTTTAGGTGTATTATGCGTAAAAAAGAGTTAAGCTTATATAATGTAATTTCATGTTACCGAATCTATATTAATTGTAATGTAAATGTTAAATAATATACAATGGTGAATTATTGTCGACGGACATTAAGTTCAGATGTATGTAAAGTATAAATATAAAAATAGAAACTGCAGTGTTGTTATAATTACAGAGCAGAACCCTAGAGTACACTCCCGCACTCAAGAACAAATTCAAGAACGCAAATACGCATGTAATACCTATAAATTGCATATTTTGATTCGTGTGCATTTTTCTTTTTGATTTATCACGTGTTTCGGGATAGCAGCTATTTCGTCAACAACTAAATAGACGCTAGCGTTTTTGCGTAGTAGTTCCATTATCGTCATGGAATATTATGTTTGAGTTCTGCTTTTTACATGTGTAGAGATTGGTACAGCGATTCGTTGGATACTGGATGACGTGTCGCCGTGTCGGACGAAATTATTGCGTATTATGCACGAGACGTTCAATGGACATTTTCGGCTGTCAGCAAATATGTACACGCGGTCTTTATTTAGCGTATATTTCATAGTGTGGGCGTTATCGTTCGATGTTCAACGCATAGGAATATATTATTATTATTAACTTCTTCTTTTCAGCAATGGTGAGTTTTCGTTATTCCGATGTCGATAGATTTGAAGAGACTCGAAATAATGCGTGTTAAACTGTTATGTATTAATAATAAGTATATAACTATATAAGTATATTATTCAACCCATATTATATTATAATATATAGCATACGTTCATTGTAAGTGCTTTCGAAACCCATAAATGTCAATCACAACAAAAACATTTCATCAAACTCAGTGTGAAAAATAGCTAAATAAAAAGATAACCAGCCATTTACAAAATCTTTAAGCACTATAATATAAATATAACTATTACTATAACTATGAATAAATGAATAATGAGTAAATTGAATACAGACATTTAATAATAAATTAAAAATAATTAACATAGTAATAATGTCCATTATAACATTTTTAATTTATAATGAAGTCTTAAGTTAACGCGTTTTAATTATTGTGTTCATTTTCTTTCCTGTCATAATCGTAAATATTAAATAAATAATTTTTCGTGGAATTAATAATATTTTTTCATAACTTTTAAAATGTGTAATTTTAGACTATTGTATTAAAGTAGATTCTAATATTAATTATTTTCTTATAGTTTATATGTATAGTATAGTTCACGGGTACACGAAATAATATATATTTTATTCCACTTCAGAATTAGGGAAATTGGTACCCAAATTATTTGAGGCTAGATCAAAAATCGTAATTAGTCTACGACTGTGGTATGTATTACCCTTTTTGGTTAGCAAAAATGTGGCCGAAAATTTTACATAAAAAACATTCTTTTCTATATAGAAGAAAATTATAAATATTAAACGCATTCAGTTTTCACTTTCTATTACTTCTGTAAACGTATTTTATTGATTTAATTCTAAAGAGTATTAGAAACCAAAAACGTTTGAAAAATTGTTGTTTCCTTTGGTTTTTATTTAATATTTTATTGATTTTTAAATGTAATAATTTTGCTTATTCATGTAACGTTCTGACTGATTTAATAATGAATTTTAATAAACAATATTTATTTTCACAAAAAAAAAAAAAAAACATAAAAACATTTTTTTATAATTCATTTAGTTATCTGTTCGTAATGCTTGACAGTAATGTATGTGAATTCTGTTAATTTAATAGTGTTGTGTTTTACTTTTAAAAAACATTTTTTTATGTAGTAAAAAAATGAAAAAAGTTTAAATGTTCTTCTGAGAAGTTTATTAATTTTTTCAATAAATTCCTAAAAACCGTGTGAATAATTGCAAGCGAATAATTTAAGCTGACCAAATATCAACCAATCTTAAGGGGATTGTAAGCCATGATCTTCCGTCACTGTCTTCCATACGCATTCTTACATTTTTTAAACGTTGTATTTAACATACCCAAAAGATTTTTATGTTTCCAATTTGTTTAATTTTATATTGTGAAAATTTGGGGGACAAAATGAAAAAAGTGGGAAAGTCCGATCTAAAGTAAACTTAACGTCGAATTTAAATCAGTTATAAAAATTCATATCGTGTTAATTGGTCGATTGGAAATAGAAAACGTCAAAATTTGCGCGTGAGATAGTTAGAGACAGAAAATCATGGCTTAAAATACCCTTAACTTAACTAAGTTTCTTTCGAAATCATATATTTATAATTTTGCGCTGAGCAGGTAACATAGACCGTTTGTAGTTTTATCAGGGTTTTCATAATATCCGAGCAATCCTGTCAAAAACTCAAAATAGGATTTAAATTTACTATAGGATTCGGTATTGCGTGTTATAAAATAATACTCATAGATCATACAGTCAATGAGTATGTATAATATAAATGTAAGCATACTGAAACCTGTAAATATGCGAGACGCATACAAAGTACGTTGTATAATATTATGTATGTGCAATGTGTACACACCGTACATATTGTATATAGTAATTATAGTGCCATACCCAGTATAGTATAAGAACACACACAGCCCTACACAGCCGGCAAGACATGGTAGTTTTTCAAAACTCTTATACAATAATAAATAATGTTTTTAGTACATAATTTTGACGCATTCACTACTATACTAATCAAAAATAAAATGTCTTTACTTATATTTATGATTTGATTTATATAGACTAAAGTGTATAACATAATATTATAAGTTGTTTAATTTGTAAATTTTAAATAAATAAAAAATTCTTGCATACTTTTGCATATTTTCATGATTTTTACTGCATATTATATGGCATATTTTGATACTTTTTAGTGCATAAAAATCCGCGCTCTAATTATAATATATGATTATATACCAGTGATTAACCTAGGTTGTATATTTACAAAAATATTGGTAATTTGCGGTTTTATATTATATTTGCAACTATATTTTTATATTTCTTACTATATTACCGATAAAAATGACCACATCCTACTCGAAATATTAGATAAAAAATAGAAATGCATTCTGTGTATAAGAATCAAGAATATTATGTCCTAAATCTGTACCTAGTGAACATTTATGAGATAGTACTCGTACATATTATACAAAAGCGAGCCAACGAGATTGCAATGAGTGACATCCGTCATTCTCTCTCACATCAAGTCCATCGTCGTGGAGAATCATCAGTAGTCAGTATACCACAGTGGTTTAGGTATACATACAACTACTAGCAGGTACTAACCACGTGCGGTGATTTTATGCACTCAGCAGGCGGTGGCGACGGAGACGGCGGCTACGGCGACAAGCAGTACACCGTACGGCGGCGTATTCTAATCATGTAATTATATAAAATATATGACAGTTTGTCGGTTTGTGTTTGAGTTTGCCAATGAACCGTTTTTACTAAAAATGACAAAACACAAAATAGATAAAATAAAAAAAAATATTATATATTACGTGAAATTAGTTATGTGGTTAGTGCGCAACTCACGGTGTTTGTCTGGATTTGACTATTGTATATCGGAGCGTATCCAAAATGGGAATGTTTTTGATTAACTGTTTTTAATATAAAGAGAATATTACTTGTCTGGTAGAAGTTATTTAATATTTAATTTACCTTGGAATTCAGTAAATTTTAAATCACTATATAGTCACCGAACATTAGATACATTAGACTTATAGTAGTTCAAAATCACTATAATTTCTCTAAGAAGATAAATTGTAGTTATTTTTATTAGGAATAATATTCATCATCGCGTATTCACCTTTAACAATTAATTAGTATTTACTGTTATATTTTGGATGAATTCGAGTAATTTAGCCATAGTATAATAAGATTAATATATTGTAGTAATGAAATAATTACATTATAAAAAATGTGAACAGTGATTATAGAACGTTGTCGTTTCTATAGATGTTAGTCTTTTGTATAATATAATTCGCTTTGAATAATACATTTATCATTTTTAAATATTCTGCTTAATTGCTTATCTCTTAAACAGTTATTAAAAGTAAAGTTTAACCCTCTACTCATATATTTTATGATTTTACAATAGTATGGTGTTTTTATTTTTTATTAAGTGTTAAATCCAAATGGAACACTCGTGAGGCTCAATTGACTCCCAATATAAATTAATTTCTAGTTGGTATTGCTCACAGCTGTCGTCAATACAGATCATTAAGACTTTTTATTTATTTAGGGTTAAGTAAGGCTATATAGGTATAAATCTATACGGTGGCTTTTCTGTACTTATTAGAGATGACAAGTTACTTTTTAATAAGGGTGGTACAAATTTAAAAGTTTTACACATTTGAATTTTGACTAGATTCGAATATTTATTACAAGTGTAAAAATCATGTAATGTAATATATTATATTTATATACCAACTGTGAACTGCTGCTCTCGATTATTCCCAGTTATTCAAATCTAAATAAGATTTTTATTAACAGCGGTACCTTACACGACATGTTTACTCTAAGTTTGGTTTGCAGATATACCGAGGATATTATGTAAAATGTATTATATGAAGTAAAATTAATGTTCTTGTTTTGTATCACTTATATAGTGTAAGGATTTTTCGCTAAAAATAAGACGTTATATTTTTATTTTTATAGTGTTATTATTATTATAGCTTAAATCATACGGAATTACAATTATTGATTTTTAATAGTTATGGGTGAATATTATTTTTTGTGTCATTATGATCTGCAAAACCTGCAGAGGCACCAAACTATTTTATAATATGTTATTATTTGTTAATTTTTAGTGTTATATATGGTATATACGCATATAAAAATTGATGTTGCAGGGAGTTTTCGACGAAATACCTTCATTTTTTATTATTTTTTTCTTTGAAAATTATATGGCAAATATTATGGAAGAGGACAAATGTCAAATATAGGTATTTGCAAGTATAACCTGAACATAACTTTAGCACCATTGGATTAAATTGATAGTACTGTCTTAACTTTTGATTGTTCAAACATAATTTATATCGTTAAATAATTTTACAAGCAAGGACAAATTAAGCTAAGTATAGAGGTATATAAACGAAATAACATGTTTTCTTCAGTGAGAGTCAGATAAATATATAAGAATAGCTGGAGTAGGTATAGATAATCTAATATGTAGTTAATTAATCTATCCGGATTAGATTAGTGTAATTTAGTTATTTAATTTGCTAGAACTTAAATTATAAAATATATCATATAATTTGTAAATATTTATACAAAACAATTTCGGTTAATATAAAAAAAAGTGAATTTTCTTTTTCAAATGTAATTGAAATTAAAATTTTTTATTTTTTGCCGAATTCGTAGGAATATTTTAGTCTTGCACATTATTGTGTTTTCATTACTATATAAAAATTAAAATTCTTACAATAATTGAAAATTCATTCATATAATTATATCAGAAAAATATTCTACGAGTGAAAATATTAAATTTCTATAAAATAAAGTTTATTAGTAAGTTCCTAATCTAAACTATTGATTTTTGTTATTGTTTTAATTACGATTTAAACCATTAATAGATCCAACCATAGGTATCTTTAGTTTATTTTTCATAATAATGTAATATATTGTGCTATTTTCAAAGTAAAGTTGTAATTTAAAAACGATTAATTATTGATTTATATTTAATTTGTTTATGAGTACAATTAGGTTAAAATTTAAAATTAAATTCATATTTTTTATTTCTTGTCATGTAAAAAAAAAAAAAACTATTTGAGTTTTAAAAGTATCTTTAATAGATTCAAGTTAGAACAATTTTGATTGAAGCCAATGATATCACATTTGATGATGGTCTCCAATTCTCCATGTAGTATTATTTAACTAGTAGTAAAATGACACCAATTTAAACTAGTTTGTAAGCATAAGTTATTGTCCAAGTATAGATTAATTTAAACCGTTTACAAGATATATAAATACGATCAGATCTATTAGTGGAATATTGAACTATAATTCTATAATAATTAAATCAATTTATGAATGTGTTATATCATGCATATCTATAAGTAGGTGATTTTTATTATTTTTACCTAACATTATTTTATAGATTTCGTATTGAAACTATACAAATAATATTTAGTATTATACTAAATAATGAAATGTTGTAGATTGTAATTATTTCTTGTGTTGTATTGATCATAAGTATTATTACTGATTGCTGATATAATGTTAACATCGTATACCTAGTTATAGAATTAATATAGTTAGTACCATTGTTCGATTAATAATTGTTTGCAAATAATTCCTATTCAATGCACTCGATTAAACGTATTCAAGCAAAATATGGTTTATTTTTTTCGACAATTGACAGTAATTATTGATTTAAAAAACAATATACGTATATAAAATTTGCCAATGATTCGGTTTAAAGACAGTTTGCAGTTAACTCAGAAAAAGTAAGTTAAAACGAGATAGGTATATTATAGTATATTATTAGGTATAAAACGATAAATTTTTTATTGTTACGTTTTGCCGTAGTTAACTACCGGAAACATATGACTCTTTGTATGAATATATACAACCTATTTGCGTGGTACAGCAGTATACCACTTTTGAATACTGCATAAGGCATACCAACGATATTTATATATTATAATTTATATTGTATCCCATTGGGTCACGTCGCGCTGTATAGGCTATATAAGTGCTGTGTAAGTAATTTTGCATTATTGATTGCTTTATCGGTGTGATTGTCATCATTGGATTCGTAATTCGTGTAATTCATATAATCTGGATTCTGGGTAATAATAAATTTATTATATGGTTATTGACAACTATATTATTATATTATGTATTAAATAATTTTTTAATAAGACAGTAATACCACTATAATAGTACTATTCACTAATGTCGTTTCAAACGTGTGACGCTGTGGCTCATCAGTATTTTAAATTGTCAGCGTCTGAATTCATATCTATGCGTATCATTAATTTGATCTTCATGATTTAATTTTCTCAGAATTTCTTCTAGAATACACAGAATTGCACGTATTTTAATCCATGTTTGTTGATTTTAGCGTTTAAAGAGAATATTGTTTTCTTCTCATACATCATATACCCATAACTTATAACGTATATAATATTTATCTGATTCCTAATGCTGCGTAATGTGGTCACAGTAGCGGCAGTAGCGTCGAGCCGCCAACGTCGGTCGGCCGATAGGATGGTTACAGTGCCGGAGGCATTCAATACTATACTCGAGGCTATCGATGCTAATCGATGATTTATATGTAATTTTTATCCGTCGAATCTCACACTGAACAATTATTTTAGTTTTAGTTTACTATCAAACATTAATTTATGATTCATAAATAATCATATAGATGTGAACGATTCATTACACAACGTTTACTATTAATATTTTATAATTAGTTGTTACTGTATTAATAATAATATTATTACCAATTATTATATGAAATTTTTGGGATAACACACGTACGCATTGCAATATATATTATTGAATAATGATAATAACAATAATAATACGAAATACCATACGACAGCGGCGTATGCACAACACGATACCGTCGCCGCCGGTGGCACGCGCGAACACGTGGCCGAAGATTTCTTTGAAAAGCCGGATTTCCACGGCGAAAAATCGATATAAGGGATATTGTTGGCGACGGTGTTTACGATTTTCATTTCGTCCGTGGGGAGCAGCACTATATTGCGCGCGCACACGTTCTCGCGTACTCGTCGTACTATAATGTAGTGATACTACTACTACTACCATAATGCACTACAACTACTGACAACGGAATAATAATTCCCGTAAACCACGCGAGTGTGTACACGCGAAACCAGGGGTCCAAAGTGCGTGAAACGTCCACGCCGCGTGCCGCTTCTATTTCCAGCGTCGTGTCGTGGCCCGCAGAGGAGGTTATAATATCGTGCGCGCGTGTGAATCGTTTCGCATTCGAACGTGTACCGGCACGTCGTCACGGTCGGGCCTATAATAATTTTGTACTCGCCGCAACGATCATCTCGCGTGCACTCTCGTCCTCGTCGTCGCTTTACTCGCTGAACACACACCCGCCAGCGGTCTTCGCTTAATATATTATAATATACTCGTATAGTACAATATTCTCGTCTCTATTTTTCCGGTTCATCGTCCCCGACCGACCCCGCCACCGACTGTACAACACGGATTTTTTCTCCCCACACACGGGTAGATAACCACACGGGTGGACATAATTTACTACGTACTACAGTGTTCTGCACACCGGATACGTGTTTCGATCGTTTTCTTCCCGTGCGATACAGAGTACCTTGAATTATTAATACTCCTTGAGTATCTTTTCTCTCTCGGACCCGGCGCGCACCGCATGCGATCGCGAATTCATCAATCAATTCAACATTGTTTTAATAATTAACAAAAACGACGGAAACCCAAGACGAACAAACCCAGTTCAGGTACATACATATATCATTATAATAATATCATGCTTTTATTTTGTTATTTTAAATCATTAATGTTGTTTTTATTTATTATATATATATAATTTTTTTGTAATCCAATTTTCATTATAATATTAGTTTATTAGTTATTATCGATTTATAGTCTTTACGCACTACAGTACAACAATATCTTAAATGTGTGGTAGTATTAGTAATGTGAGCGAATATCGGTTAGGGTGTGCGCGTGTGCGTAAAACGTATACACGTGGATCCTCTATTCACGCGTCAATACTGTTTACTACAATATACGTTATACAAACGTCTTATGGTCATAATGCTTATAACTTATAATACTATATGATACCTATCATCTATATTGTGTCATATTCATTCAATTCGTTATTGTTTTAAATGTTTCAATGATATTCATCATAATATTCATACAGTGTGTGCTTGATTAAAAACCCGATATTTTTGTGATAATTCTAAATTAATAAATGATTTTTGTTTTTTTATGAGATAAAAACGTATAAAATATTTATACTCGTTATAAGTGAGAAGTGTAAGGTGATTAGTATTTAGCTTTTGTTTATCGCATTACTATCACATTTTTACACACGCATTATTTTGATTTGAATATTTATAATAATAATAACCATTAATACCTACTAAGATATATGATATACCGGATACTTAATCATTCTTTATGTAGTATCGAATGATTAACTTGCAAAAAAAAATTTTATTTATGATTTTTAAGAATTTTATGTGAGTGTGGCATGTTTTCATGTACCATGTAATAATATGTACTATGTACATGTATTTGTGGTCACGTGGGCTTACGTTTTCTCAATGAAATGAAGACATTTGAACGTTTCTATCGATTTTTCTCACGATATATAAGAGCGTCCGTTTTTAGAAATTATGAGGATTTGAATTACATTGAATAATAGGTTTATCTTCATATAAAAATTGTCTTTTTTACAAAGGAGTTTATGTTTAATTAAGGGAATTGTAATTTGTAGCCATGATCTTGTGTATAGTCTCTGTCTATCATACGCGCAACATAAGAATTCAGATGTTTTCTATTTCCAACGTACCGATCGATCGGCTTTCTCAAATTTTTAAATTTTGTACTTAACATACCCAAAAATGATTTTTTTGTTGATTTTTATGTTTCCAATTTGTTGAATTCTATTTTGGGGGGAAAAAATCAAAAAAATGAGAAAGTCGATCTAAATTATTACTTAACGTCGAATTTAAATCGGTTTTTAAAATTCTTATCGCTGTAATTGAACGGTTGGTACGTTGGAAATATATAACGTCTAAACTCTTACGTTGCCCATGTAATAGACAGAGACAGAAAATCATGGCTTATAATCCCCTTGATATTTTTATTATTACAATGTTTTAATGTTTTAAATAATGTAATTCATATATTTATTCAATTTATTTCACATACCTATTTCCATAAAATTTAATTTAACAATATCGTTTGTGTATAATATAATAGGTACCTATAAGAAATTATAAGTCTTCTTTGACCCGTCCTATCCATACATACACATACACACACACAATTGACATATATATAGTTGAATTTAGGAAAACGTTTCGAATTAAACATTAAACGGACAACTATATGAATGTTATTGAGTGTTTAACATAAACCGATAATAAATCATACTATTATTGAGTAGTATAAGCTAAACTGTCGTATAAATTATCAATATCTAACATCAATATTTCACGAAAAATATCCGCCCACATTCGTGTGACATCGTTTTTACTATTTTTTTTTTTTTTTTTTATTGACATTTTTCCACCTACCTCGACCGTGGTATAACTTATAGTCATAGTGTATAAGACGTAATAATTGACTGTGTGACGTTTGAGTGTGTTTTATTTTATTTACATGCCTTGTTGTTCTTAAAAACATTGATAGTACATATAGATGGTTGTTTATGGTATCACCTCATAATTTATTCTGCAGCTTGTCCCAAACTATTTAACTATATACGTAGGTATGTGCAAATTTAAACCCTATTCCTGGTGTATTTACCCATACAACTTTTCGGTATGGAATACTTTATTAATAAAAGGTATTTATGTCAACTGTTCAATTGAATGTTCATCATTAAAAGGAATTTGCTTTCGAAGCACATTAACTCAAAGCGATGAGTATAATTTGTCAAATTATCTATATTAATGTTTTTACGTTTATTATATTTAATCTAACGATTTTATTATCCAATATAATACAACCGATGAAAGTTATGAATAGGTACTCAAACATTTTAATGTTAGGAACAATGAATATATCTATTGTATTGTTATAGTCCTAAGTTATTACTGATTTTAGTTTATAGTTATTTTTCATTTACGCTCGTTTTAACTCGTAACTCGTGCTTGCTACGCCCAGCTCCGATTCTAGGGCATTGTCGCTGTACCCATAGGCTATAATGTTATGAAGAAGACAATAAAGATAATTAATACTATCAATCCAAAATTCATAAATACACCTGTACATGTCAAGAAATAGGTTCCTTACCTGTCTGTCCGTTTATATATAGCTAACACTCATGAGAAATTCTAGTCTTATTCCAATATATTATACTCGGCGCAACACGTAAAACTGGCACATTTATTTTTTCGTGGCAAAAAAACCAGTTTCGTATTCTTTTCTTATTGTTGTATTATTTTTTTTTTAAACCTCGTCGACGCCGATTGTATTGTATTATAATATATCACATGCGATATACGCGTATTATTTTATTATGTACATCACAGACAGCATTGTGTATGGTGTATCGGATGTACGCAAAACGGTCAAATTCATTGGGGTGTAGTGGCGGGAGTTCGTCGGGACGGACGGACTGGGCGAAAAATTATCATGGTGGTGGCGACGCTAACGGCATCGAACTCTTAAAACCAACCCCTTCTCCACCGCACTCGTGGCGGTACTCTGCTGACATGCAACACAACGACCCCAAATCCGGAGCTAACGTAATTTTACCTAACCCTCCTACCGAAACAATAATAAAAATGACGCAACATCGATTTCTATGCCGTCACACCGAGATGTATTGTTACGTCGTCTGATGTGCCACGAGTGCAAAGTTATTTCAAGATGTACTTTCCGTAATCATTTATTTTATCTACTATCGTATGGTAGGTACTCGAATAGTATTTAATTCGTTCTGACACAATCTACCTACTACATTTCAATTGAATCGATCAGACAATTTGTACAATTACTAATAGTTTTATCTATTTATAAGCAATGAGCTTGTATTCTTCACAATACAATATGTTTTATAATCTATGTTATGTAAAAAAAATATTATTTCTTACGTAGGTACTTGTTATAAGTATTGTTATAAGTTAGCCGATATTAGATAAATACAAATAAATATAATTTTAATATCGTTTATATCATGTCACTACAGTTTATTCCAATACAGTTTACAACCATAGTACAATAGTACCTATACAATTTATACATATTATCTATTTTATGGATTGGTTATCGTTCAGAATTGCCCAATATAAAATACTGCCAATTACATATTACTAATATTATTTTATTAATATTCTTCTTCCTAGTACATGTACGTTGCGCACATTGCTGCAGTGATGAATCACAGGCCAATAATCGCGCGATGGGTCTCGAAACATTTTACACTCACACTTGTACAGCTACTACGTCGGGTACGGGTTATCGTCGGCATCAAGTTCAATTTTCCGTATATGAATATGATACACAAATAAATAATAATGATAATTTAGTAGTAACAATATTTCATTTCCGTCGGTAACTTCAAACCGTAAAATATCTAACAATAATCAATTAAATTACGGGATAACCTGTGCTGACGCGCATAAAAGTTTTGATATCCGTTTTTTATATTTTATTTATTATTATTTATTAACGTGATGGTAAATCGTTGTATGAGTAAATATTACATTATTATGTCAGTTTTAACTGCCACATCGTATGAGTACATGCATTACAGTTATTGCATATTTGCTTTCTGCAATAAGGTTTTAATATTAAAAACTCAATACATAGTTATTACATCAAGGTGCCATTTCCAATCGTCTCGATCTTCACTGACTTTCCGTATATATAATAAATGACTGATAACCAAAATCGTTCTCAATGTTCTACATTGATTGGGATTTAATACAGTCAACGGGGCATTATGTTTATGATCATCTTTATTTTTATGAATAGTGAAACATTGAAAAAAGTTAATCTCAGTATAATTATTTTCGGGGATTTCGAAGAGTTGGTGTCGATCTCCAGTTTCTTTAGAATTAATTTTTTTTTATTCAATTTTCCCCAGGCATGTCAGGATCTTATATTGTTTCATAATGATAACTTCAATAAGAAATATTTTGCGTTACAAATTACAACAAATATTAATACGTATACATTTATAGACAATTTTTACTGAAATTTCAATAAGATTTACGTACATATGTCTCAATTGAAACCGCATAAAATGTCTGATGCCATTTTTGAGGTGTGTAATTATTATAATATATAGTAGCAGGTACCTACTAAGTCAGCGGTTCTTAACCTGTAGTTCGTAGCCTCCTGGAGGTCTACGATACTTAAATCGGGGATCCGCAGCAGTTTTAAAGCTTTTAAATATTGAGCCCGATGTTCAAAAACTTGTGTCTCAAATATAACACCAACCATCACATTAAATAAATAAAAATTCAATTTTAAGAATATTAAAAATAAAATAATTTAAAATTAATTGTAATAAAAATAATTATAAATGTGTGTGTTTTATTATGTTTATACTAATGTAATTTTTAATATAAAATAATTATCATAATGATTATAATTTTGGTAATGATAACATAAGATCTTTTGTAGAAAAAAGTATTCGAAAAAAAATTGGTATGGGGGTCCGCGATTTATAAAAATCTTTCTTCAAGGGTAGGTCAGTTACAAAAGGTTAAGAACCGCTGTACTATAAGTAAGTAGTATATGTATATTGTTTTACTACACGATTTCCTGGTGGAATTTGATCATTTTATATCGACGCCATAAAGTTTTAATTGGAATTTTACTGAGATTAATTCGAAAACAGCATACTTACATCCAATTTACCTATTTCGATTCATTTCAATTCATTCTATTTTGCATTTCAACGCGTAGTACATATGTGAATATTGTTTTTATAATTTTTACATTAATCGTTTGTACTGGATACTGCTTGTTTATATGTTTTATTTAATATGTTTATTAATTAGTCAATTATGTATCCGATAATTATTCAGTTTTATTTATATTTATATATTATTATTGTTGTCACGTATGCTTTGGTTTCGATGAAAAATACTTATGAAACAATCATAATTATATAATGATGGTGTTCATTAGAGATTACTATTTACTCGTATATTTTTGTTTCAGTTTATCACTGATTTTTTTTTTCTAAATTAAATGCATTGTTATTTCATTAACTATTCATTCTAGACGACGGTAATTTTATGATTTTTTATGCGAAACCGGTTATCGGCAATTACTTATTTATAATACATTAATAAGTAATGATTTAATATGTGTTTTAAAAACTATATTAAATTTATTTAATTTATTTAATTAATTAATTTTTTGTTTTATTATTACTACTTTTAATTTTCAACTAAAACAGTGGCCCATTATGACTACGATGATAGGTTTCCGTATTATGTTTTTATTCTTGTAATATATAATTCAGTATATATTCTTAAATCAGCTTCATCGCATATTTATTATTTCTTTATATTAATATTATAAATCTGCACGTGCAGGACTGTATATAGAATTTTGCCTCCCTGGGGCAATAAAATTGAGCCGCCCCCTCCAATCCATAAGGAATGTTATATACATTGTTACATTATAAAATATACGTATAGGCTGTTTTAAAATTTGTTGCCCCTTAAAAATTGCCGCTAGGGGCAATACGGTACCATTGCAGTTCACCTTCCTCCTGAATTTGGCCCTGTGTACAAGGTCAATATTTCTTCACTTCTGTAGTTGTAGATAATGCATATACCTATGAAATTATATATCTATTAAAATATTTTCTATTTTTCTATTCAATATAAAAAAAATTGATAATTATAATATTAATTTATTTGAAATATTATTAAATTGCTTAAAATTTATGTCCTCAAAGAAGACACAGACTACAAAGAATCTTTTGTTTCCATTCTAACATTTTAGATTTTCTGGGTACGTTTTTATAGATGTTACATAATATACATGATTTGTATTTTTCTACGTGTGTATGTATGTATGTATGTATGTATGTATGTATGTATGTATGTATGTATGTATGTATGTATGTATGTATGTATGTACCATTTATGTATACCATATACAGTCAATACTATTAAGAGTTTTTGCCACTAGTTTATTAAAATACATGTAACAAAAAATAATTAAAACTATGTTCACTGTAATGCCTTGGATTTTTTTACTCAGCTTTAGAGCATTATAAGTTTTTGTTTAGAAAATTTCTCCCAATGAGCTGTATGGTAAAAATAATTGGAATCATAGATTTCACTAAGTTCTCAGTAAAAACATAGTGGGGCCAAACTAATAATTCTATTTTCATTCTAAATATGTTGTATTCATTTTATGACGATTTCGAAATGTTATTATTTCGTGGACACTACGTCTTTCATTTTGGCTAAATTTTTTTTCATTATATTTGGCCTATTGTCTAGTGGTTGTGTTTGTATTTTTATAACTATGATCATTCTATATATAAAATACTAAGAATATCTAAAGGTTATCTTTGTATATCTTGTATTTATTAAAGAAGTAGATATGTAATATATATTAAAATACGAAGTCAAATATATTCACATAAAACGTATTTATACAGAAATTATAAAGGATTCTAAAAAAATTAAGTAGGACATGGAAATGATGTTTTCTTAGAATTCTAACAATGAGACGCAAAAAGCTAATTGTTTTATATCTTATAATATGCTATAGAGTATGTATGTTTTATACGTACCTGCTACCCAAACGCATAACTATATAGTCCAATATTTACTATGTTTTTTTTTCCATTATTTCCAGTTACTGGCTTTAACGATATTTGACGATATTTCTATATGTCTATATAGATAATGTAAATGTAGACATTATAAAGGTTTAAAAATTAATTTTTCATTGCTTTAAGTTAAGTTTAACGTATGCGCGTTTACATATTATATTGGCGTTTGGGAATGTGAAATGTAAACATAAAAAATAAGTGGATGTATTATATTTAAAAAATCTAAGTGAACGATACGAATAAACACAGTTGATACGATTTACTTCAAGAGAATATGTGACTTGTTATTATGTATATTTGATTTCAGTTAAGATTTCTTGGATTACCAATCGTATATATATATATATATATACTATATAATACTTAAATTGGCATTTTATTACCATATAATAATGTATATTGCGGGTTTAAACTCCAATAAAGTAATACCCAATGAGATAAAAAAATAAAATAATACTTAAAAACAAATCCGTGTATAGCCTATCCTAAGAACATAATATTATGTAATGGAGTACTTATTTAAATAATAAGTAACTTATAATTGCAACGTGTAAGTACTTGCAGAATTTATTCGGCATAAATTATTCATTAGCCTTTACATATCGTATAATATACATATCGTATCGTAGGCTAATGGTTTCGTATTGAATATATATCTACGCACATACTATATAAATAAAATAGGTAAATAGGTATATCTACATTGAAAGAAAATAAACCCGTATAGTTTAATTAAACGATTATACTAACAGTAATGTGCAATGTCTGTACACACATACATGCATCGTATGTTTTCCTTTTTCTGCTGCGTAAATATTGACATTCGGCCAAACCAACGATAGTCTAGATAGCTACCACGTGGGCGAATGCCATTTGACCTTACACTTATTATAGTATATTTTCGTATACTAGCTGTTTGCGTGGAATTTGTTGGACATACCTTAGGAAATGTATGTATTTATTGTATCTACTAGCCACTAGGGCTGTACAGTTGCGTGAACAAATGCGCTATCCATATTCGTACAGAAATTAATAAATACTTTCATTACTATTATAATTTATAAAAAACAACTTATATATATATATATATATATATATATGCATTGCATACTTATATGTATATGTAGTGGACAAAAAAATGCAGTGTGCAGCGAAACTTGTAGGCGCGGTGCGCAGCGCGTTTGTATGAATGTCGAAAAACTGGTTCTCTATACTTGAATTTTTGATTCTAAGTTGGAACAGAGTAAAACGATGTCGGTAGTGATTCCAATACAGCTCAGTTGATAGGCCCATACATCGAGAATTTTAGATTTTAGACACATACTAGTATAGTATTGCCTATGCATAATTTATGTATTGGAATAAATATGTGAAATTCATGCTTGACCGATAGCCCATGATGACGGGTGATTTAGGATAGCTTTACATAATACCTGAATGTTAACCTTACGATTTTTATCTGCTGCGTATTTCTTAAATAGAAATTGAGAAGATGAAAAGAAAAAACATGTAAGGATTATACAAGTATTTGATGTGCGTAGTTTATAAAACTCGATTGAATATTTTTATCTTATTTTTTCTATAGACTACAGTGGTAAAAAATAAGTTCCTACAATAATCTATTCCAGCCTCCACCACTTGTAAAGCTTATAGCCTATACTCTACGTCGCTCAAGATGTATACTTTATCGTCACATTTATCAGACACGTCAACCCGTAAGAATACGTATTCGTCTCAAACTAAGCGTTGTTCTATAAAATATAAATAAAATTGTATGTAATATATTATTGTGTAACTCAGGCGAGAAAAAAATATTTAACCTATTTAGTTTTTACGTCATTGACGATTATCCGTTATTTTTTCTTCTGAATTATCTAAATGTTTGATTGGAATCAATGTATAATAAAACAGATATGATTAGGTACTTATGATTTATTACTTAATAATATTTATTTAGTTTATAATAAAAGTGTATAAGTAGCCAAGTAGGTATGTCGTATATGGACAATTATTGACTGTCGATTTAATGGTTATTAGTTTAAAATCTTAAAACTAAAATATTAAAATCGTAACAATTGTTTATTGACACAACTATATATGTATGTAGGAAATTGATTTATCATAATATCACTTTAAACAACAAAACAAATCTTTCAATTTAATGTTAAAAACAAAAACTATATAAGAATTTTCATTATATTTTAATGTTTACTTATCGCAGTTGATGCATTTTAATGTTTGTGTAACAATAATTGATAAACCATGTGTGGGTGCTTATGCTTGGTATATTTCGTATATATATATATATCAATACTACGAGTAGGTGAATTACTTGTATGTATACATGAATAAATATTTTATATTTTATCAATGATAACTTAATCATCAATTATATTTAAGTATATGTTTCCATTGATCAAATGCTATATTTATTAGTATGATATTCTTTAAAAAAAAATTAAGACATTTTATCTAAATATGTATTTTTTTTTTTTTTTGAATGTCACGATAAGATAAAAAAATATTGAAAAATACAATACTCAACAAATCCAACCAAATAAAAATAAGCGTACACTTTTGTTCTACGTTATACATACCTTTAAATTATGTATGAGATATTATATGTCTTAGTGTCGCTTAGAAAACGAAATTCACAACACAAGTCACTGTAGCTATATTAATTTATTAAGTTTACGTGATTTACTGAAGAATTAAATTAAAATCTGTAATCTTTAACTGATAAATTCTTCCTATAGTATTTTCTCAGAAAAGCTCCCCATGTTTTTATAAAATGTACGGATTTTTCAATTAAACCGCGGTAAAGATAAAATGTTAGGTTACAAATTATTTGATTTACAAATTAATATCAAATTATAATAATGCTGTTGCATAATCAAAATTGCAAGGACTATTTTTATTCTTCTGATCGACCTAGAAACTATTCACAGAAATGTGGAGTTGATAAGATATTACATTTTGTCAGAGTTTTTTAATATTTTACCATATATTTTATCCTCTGTTAATTATTCAAGAACAAATATTTAATGAAATTTAAATTTAAATTTTCCGATTTTTACTGAAAAATAATGGCGTTTCTTCTATTTATCAAGTATGCAATTTTAAGTTAGTAAGGATTTTCTTGGTACTTATTATATACTCGTACATTCGGCAAAAGTTATAAATTGTATTCAGTAATTTGCACATAATCAATAAATCACTCGTAATATCATAGCCAAGTACCTACATAATCTTATTTACTAAAAAACTAGATTGTGGTATTTAAAAATGACAAACTAATGTAAATTACAATTTTCATTACATTTTAAGTCGTCAATATGAATTAGACCACCATTTTAACTGTATGAACAACATTTCAAAATATGTAAATTAGATTTTATGCAGTTTTTATTGCTTTATCGGTTAATAGGCTAACAGAATTCATTATTATTTCATTTTATTCAAAAATACTATTTTGTAAATTCTTAAATCGTACACATTTTTGAACGTCATTACTTAAGTGTGTCAACATTTATTTAGATAACAATAACACTTATCTTATATTATAGAAGTTATGATTAACACTATTGAAATTGTACAAACACAAATACTTACTTGTAATAGCACTCACTATGCTGAAACATTTTAATTTACAATAAAAAAAAATTGTTACCAGTTATCGATAATAGATTTTTGTATGTTATACGAAAAAGCTTGAAAATATTGAGTAATTCACACTGAATCTTTCATTCTACGATCATTTTGTTTGGAAACTTTTGTATTATATCAGTGATTGATAAATAATTTGTTGATATTCCTATACATAATACATCATCATAGGTACATAATGATATATGTACTATTCTTAAGCTAATCACCAGAAAAATGTTGTATCATTTAATAATAAATAAATTAGAATAATAAATTCAGTTCACATAGTGGAGTAGCTCAAAGTTATACCTACATTTTCATAATAAAATCTTGTTAAATCGTATTAAAATAAAATTTTCTTTTTAAATTAAATTAATTTCATATTATTAACGCGGATTTATTTTTTTTACTATTTAATGAAATCATTATTTTTCTAGAAATTATTCACATGAAATAAATTCAATTTTGGATTGGCGGTGAGTTTTTCTCTATCATTAATATGTAATAAATAATTATGAAGAAGTAACAATAAAGGATGATGTACTTATGAAAATTATAATAAATTACTACTCTAGCCGTAGTATTAAATCGTTTTCATAAAATTTATTCAATAACTATGTTGATTAAAATTTTTTTGCTTTTTAATTTAATATACAATAATTGTTATCTTCATTAAACATACCATTTAAAGTGAGATTTTTCGAAAATAATTATTACTGTATTGCCGGTACAGTTTCAATATTAAGGTTTTATGGAGAGAAGTTTGGTTGTAAACGAATTAAGGAGTATAAGTTATTATTATACCAGCAAATAACTGTAGATGAAAACATAACATTATTTATTACATAAATATAATACATCTGTAGCGCGTAAGTTATGCTGGAAGATTGAATGTAATGCCATTTTGACTTACAATAAAATAATGTAAGTACTCTGAAATTATAAAAATACTTCACATTGTAAACTGTTTATACTTTATTCGATTTGTTTAAAATATAAACATAAAATCGCGATTATATTGCATTACAATAAAGTGTAAACGATTTATATAGACTATGTTTCAGTTATGATACAGAGTGGGTTAAGTTATAAACATTTTAGGTGGAAACGGTGTTTAGACAGATATGTGAAGAACGAGGTTTAATTTGATCAAAGTTGAGAATGTAAGGAGAAATATGATTGAGAATAAAGTGTTCATACATAGCGACTTAAGATAAGAAGACCGTTTGATTTTTGTAATATTATACCTAGAATAGAATTATAAACGAGAGATGTTCGCAAGCTGAAGGGATTCTCGAACGAATTTATTCGATTGCATGGGAAATGAATTTTGGAAAACGTCCAATTCCGTGTATAACTATATAATATAATACTGTATGTTACAGGTGTGATTATTACTATTCATCTGCTACGTTGCTACAGAAAAATATATGTTTGTACCACGTCGTAGGTATTATACTATTATACTAAGAGTAGTATAATATTTTATTTATAATTATATAATATAGTTATATCATATAATGCGTTACAGCGTGTATAATATATATAGTTGTGCACGAGACCCACTCGTATTACCGTTTAAGTATATTATATTGTATGTCTGTTGTCGTAGTAGGTACACAGTTTTTTTTTTCACTACCTACTACTTGACTATAATCAACGCATAATTATATTATAATACTTTGCGTATAATATATACTGAAGCGTGCGTACGTGTACATAGATACATCGATGAAATCAGAAAACATTTATGTACAATATTATTATAACACAACACACTATACAATATTACATTTCGTGGGAATCATGACGTATATTATGCGTTTTACAACTGACGAGCAATAGGTAGACAATGTGAACGGTGTGCGCGTGTACGTATTTATATTTATAAACACATATACATATATTCACCTGTGAGACCACGTGTTGCGTGTATGCGTGCGTGCGAGTCCTGTGCGACGAATTGGCAAACAGAGGTAAAAAGTAAATCATTTCGTGCACACGGCCATATAGCTGCCACTGCAGCTAGTTTCTCGTGGCTGGAGAGGTTATTTATACGGTTTATCGACATGCGTAGGGATTTTGATGTGTGGGTGCCACATGAGAACAGTCATTGTATACTGTAATATAGTATATATATACTGTACTCTATCGGCTGTGGTATTTTATAAACATAAAATGATAAAACCAAAATTATGTTTAGTTATTTAGTTAACTTCTATGTATATAATATTTTGGGTCGAGTTTACTTTTGTTTTTTTAAAAAATAAGATATTATATGTGTTGGTTATTTTACTTTTTTTTCTTATCTACTCTATTGTAAGGAAAATTATTACTTTTCCTCATCAAAATATTCAATTGTTTTTCATGTTTTATCCTTGTATGAACTATTTCGTGTATTCGAATTGTTTTGTTTTAATAAATAATAGGTAGTACGGTAGTAGAACTAAATGTTTTAATTTGTTCGTCAACGTGAAATAACATAAAAAATGTCGTTGAACTTATAACGTAAATAATGCGTACGCAGTTGTTATTTCATAAGCGAACCCGATTATACAGTGTTAATTTTTTGTTTAACTAATTATTTTATTACAATTACAGTTGTGTGTTAATTTGTTACTTCGTCAAATAAAAAATATTATGATAATATTTCTTAAATTAAAGAAGTCTATACAACAATTTGTAAATGATATTTATATTTTATAATATTATTGTTTAAATACGTGATTAGTTTCAGTAATGACTTAATGACAAATGTACCTTATAAAATAACACACAGCATATTTATTATTTTATATATTTGACTAATTTCAACGTCATTTTCAATCTCGATGTAAAAATGTACATAAGGTTTTTTTATACATATTGTTTTTATAATATTTTTGCACATAATCTACAACTATACTTCGTTGATCCCCCTATTACAGATCTTACGTCTATTAATATACCAGGTAATCCAAAAAAAAGGTTGAAAAGGTTGTGGTGTCGGGACTTATTAACCTATAGTACCTACTCAGACAATTTTTTTAAAAAAATTTAAAGTATGTAAATTAATCATCTAAGTTTTTCCCTTTCTTTTTAATCCTTGTTTAAACTTGACCGTTTTTAACCGTGAAAGTGCCTTTGCTGACCTATCTTTAATCTGTAATTTCTGTCAAAATAAATAAATATGACATCAAATTCACCTATTGTTCAAATTATGTACCTAACAAATTATGAATATAAAATTAAGTAATACAAAAATAAATAAAAAATACTTCGTTGGTGAATATACAAAAATGTTATTCGAGAAAATATTTATTTTCAAATTATGACAGTGACATGAATATGCAATTATTATTCACATGAGTATAATATATAATTTGAACCAATAAATTTCATCCAAGTATGAAAAAAAATGGTAACAGTAATTTCCCAAAATAACAGTTAAAAAAACTTAAAAAACATTCTTAAACGAGGACAAATTAAAAATCACCGTGTATACCTATTACCTACATATATGAACAATTTTCATTTACGTTACACGATCGGCAGTTATAGTATGGACGGAAAATCACGTGCTAAAATATAATAATGACCTTCACCCGATAATTATTATCTTACATATTAACATATATATTGTATACCTATTATAATTGTGCATGTAAACCGCCGGACATCCGACTTGATTAACTGTCTGTAGTTCCGTTAATTATCACTTTTTTTTATACATTCACGCAAATTTATTTTTCGTCGATGACGCATTTTAATTATTATTGGTCTGTAAATTATACGGTTTTTATATTTACATGTAATTATACACTTACATGCTTGTTGGTGTATGTTGAGTATAGACCCTATGTATAGTGGCGCCAAAGTTATGTCATTTTGTTATATGTATATTACATCATGTTATATTTTGTGATATCAACGCATTATTAGATACCGCGCGCGATTATTGTGCGTCGATCATACCACATCAAAACTAAACTTTTATTGCTCGATTTGACGTTTATATTCGATAAAAATTTCTCCCAAGGTCCATCAATTTTTATTCGCACTTGTGCGTATATGTTCATGTGAGTATTTATTGCGTTTTTAAAAAAATATTACTGCTAAATAATCTTTCCGTGTTGACCTAAATATATTTGTAATAATAATTTATTGACGAGATAATGCCGGTATATATACATGGTGTATGAAATTATTGAATGATTAGCTATGTTTTGTTTTGTGGCTTTGCGCGATTGTGTCGAGTGCTCGTCATTGTGAAAAATAATATTTTGGCTAATGGAAATATGAGTGCTTTCGTATTTTAATTCATTGTTAATCCTGCAGGGTTTATCTTCATTTGCGCTAACAAGCTGGAGTGTAATTTACATATATTAACTATATTAACACGTGAGTAAAATATTATAAGCACAATTTATTATTATTACTTATTTGGTGTAGTACCTATGTTAAATGTTTTAATGGAATCCCGAATCGACGATGTATTTCCGGTTATTTTTTCGCTAAGCTATGCTCTTATATAGAATATACCTAATGTTATACTGTATTATCATCTAAAGGAATCATTTGCGCTTATAACGATATTTTAGTGAAAATAAAGGCGTTACATATAGCTGATGTCGAAGGACAGTTGAATCATATAAATTTGTATCGTTTCATTAACAAGAAATACCTACCTATCTGATCGAATATTATTTCCGTATAATATTTGAATCGTCTGAATCGTTGTACACGTGGCGATTGTTCGTTTTGTATTGTTATTCGTTAGGTACCTATAGCTTGTATAAGTATATTGACCCAAAACTGAATATGTGCCCTCAAGGTTAAATAGTCCTCATTGTAATTTCTCAAACAGCTATTTCGCAGCGCGTATACCTACGGTTATCTTTCATACGCATTAAAAAAAAAAAAAAAAATTAGTAGGAAAAACTATTTTATGTGGTGATCAACCGCTATAATTGCTGAATATTATACGAGTTCAAATGTGCAGTTAAATGTTAGGTTAGAGTTTTTTTCGGTGAATGGCGTTCCTCGTCGAGTAGTTTCCACTACAGCCTATTTTATAATCAAAATAATGTTTACAGTAATTTTGGGATTTATTTATTCAATTTCATAATAGAAACTAAATAGTTTAACAACGATTATTGTTTTATTGTTACATCTATAGAGTAGATTACTACTCGATCAGCGGTTTTACGCTTTTCGGAAGAATTTATGTACGGGTTTTAAAAATATTGATAACTCGTTCGCGTGCCCATTTGGATATATTTTGTTGTTTTGTGGTTGTAGTTATTGCTTCAGTATTGCCAGCGCATTTTAAAGACGTTATCTTGGTACAGAAATATTCGGATTTATATATTAATCATTTATAGAACTATCAACTATTTGATGAAGTCTTACAATATTATTAAACGCAAGTCACAAGAAACTCCTGTGTGAACTCTAATGAAATTCATTAACGGACGGGAGCTTTAATGACACTACTTCGATTCCTATTCAATTGCTGCCAAGTACATAATATAGGTACGCTCGTGAACACAAATTCCATGTATAATAATGTTTAAGCTTTAACGTTTACATACAGCAGGGGTTAGGTGTACTGCAGTGGCGCAGGTGTCGTTCAGAGCATTCGTGTAATTATTATGATTTTGTTACTTGAAATCTAAAATTGCTGTACTACGTATATGTAATATATTTTCTCATCTCAGGTCGAAACTATTGTTTTCTGGTTTACTTGTACATAAAAGTGTATAAGGTATACTAACAAGATAATGTTCACAAACTCTTCATTAGTTTAAAAGCTTCACCGAAGTACGCGATTGCGTTTTTTCGTTTGTATAATATAATCCGTTCGAACTTTTAGTACGAGCGTATACCTACGTGTTCACGTTTTTGGAAATCTTGAATTTCTTCTCTATCTGTAAAATCAGCATAAAATATTAATTTTTTTGTTTAGTAATACGGCTACATTTGAAAGAAACGTCAAATTTGTTCGCTGTCGTGTATATAAAACGCGACATGTACGTTTGAGTTGTAATGATGGTGGCTAATTTTATTATTAAACATATTATACATATAAATATTATACATCAATTTTCCGCGTGGCTGTAATGTTCTAGAATTCTGTTCTCATTGTGTTTTCAGGTGATTTCTGATATTTATTCACTTGTGTGTACGTTCATTAACCAATAATTATGTATACGTAATAAAAACGTCAACATGTGCTGTGTACATTAAATGATACGCACGTTTACGCCTAATCTATTGTTAAAAGCGTTTCGATGTATGTGGCGCAGCTTATGGATGTACGATTTTTACTTGTCGTTTGACATTTTCGGTTCGACACAAACTTATTTTGACGTATTTCAGAAACGTAGTATGGATAGTTCTCTTTTTTTTGGAATTAAAACCACATGGCTTGATATATTATAATTATTATTATATGTATTAAAAATATTACATGATTCGAGGAAAAAAATTAATTGATTATGAATCGAGATTTGCAATGTTTTTTTAAAATAATTATCAGAAAATAAATATGAAACGAATAGGTAATTATGAAACACACTCGGGGAGTGATCAACCATAGATCAACATGATCTTATAATAAACTGTATAGTTATAATATTAGTTATATAAGCTTATCAGAAATCAACAGATTGATCGGGGAAAAAAAAGTTTCAACATTACTATACTTCATTTTTTTTTTTTTTTTTTTGCTTTCCTTTATATCTTTAAATCAATTTCTTCGTTTGCCTTTTTGAAATATTATAATCATCAAACTAAGAAGCTCGAGTTAAGAACGCAATATTTCTGAAATCTTATTTATCTATTTCGTATTAATATGGTTCATTAGGAATGGTTAAATTTACCCCCCAACAATAGTTTTTCACATACTATTTGGTTTATTGACGTAATTATTTGTATAAAATTGAAGTGAAAATATTTCCTATTTTCAATTATATATTATTTTGCATAATATTATCGTCATCTATGTATTATACTATTGTAATATATTATCCTGCGTACTAACGTTTAAATTTACAACGTAGTCGTTATTCATTTAAATTCCTTATTTCCCAGTTAAATGCGCATAATAATAGTATATTTTATTATATGTGATTATTTCATAAGTACGTTTATCGTGGGAGAGTTGTGTCCAAAAACGTATTTCTAAAGGTGTTCATAAATTTTCTTCTCGTGAAGATTATATTATAATATAATAACTTACAATTATTTAAAATATAAAATTAATTCTTTATTTTTGAATTCAGCGCGCAATAGATATGTTGACGTATAATTTTGACTGTGCTGCAGGCTATATAGGACCCATCATATGCTCCTTGCACGCCCGTTGAATTTTAACAAATATTTGTGCATGTACAAATTTATAAGTACGTATACTATAATTGTATACGAGATATATTATTTGCATGGGTGAGCGCGTAAATCTCACGGTTTTGTCGCTCCGTTTAATTAATTACTGCAGTGCCGTTATACGAAATCGAAGAAACGCGAAACGTCGATTAATAACAATATAATATAGCTTTTCGATACATACATAGGTATTGACAAATTTTTTAATTTACGTAAAATATGCGTCTTGTCCTCCGGCATATACATAAATGTAATAAATTTGTGTTATAATATACTAGGCGCGCGTTAACCTTATATCCGACGATTTCTATCGTATGTGCAGTTTGGTCGGTGACAAAAGTTGCTTTTCTAATATAGCACTCAATTAGGAAATCGTGTACAACATAATACGCCGTACGGATGAAATAAATCATTGAACTCCATGTTTATTGTTTGTGTTAGAGTTTTTATAATCGTTCGCGTGCGTTTAGAGTTATACCTATAATACGTCTATACGGTTTGGATGCTGCAAGATATATTACAACGATGAAAGTGGTCGAGTACAGTTACAGACTGCAACAACGGGTATATAACAATATATTATTCGGTATGTATAATATACACATATGCACACGCGCACGATGCTGAATGCATTTGTGATGATTAATATAAATCACATACGAGATGTCGCGTCCATTGTGCTATTAACTGGTTTTCGATACTTATCGGTAAACCAAGTATATAAATATAGTATATATTATGCGATCATTATTCGTGTTTGTCTTGAAATTTCGCGAGAAATTTTTTTTTCAACGCGACCGATAAAAATAAAAAAAAATAAATAAAAAAAAATACAGGTTGTCTGCACGCATTTAAAAAAAATCAAATAATAACATTATTCATGCGATTCGCGGAAAACCGTGTGTAGGTTCTAATATATGACCTATATGATTGACCTAATGCGTGTCATATCATCGTAAACTTAATAGACGTATTTTGACTATTTGTCCGGCATTATTATGATTCACAATTGCACATGAATACAATAATATACAGATTTATATCCTGTATCGTTTTGGAAAATAGTTATGTATGTCTGGTTAACAAATCGTTTTTACGTAAGCCGTGTTATACTTGAGTGATGCCATAATATATAAAAAATGTCTTGCAGTTTTTGAATGTTTTTTTTTCCCCGTTCCTTTGTCACATTTAAGCTTATTTTATTCATATTATCCGAAATTCAATTTGTTAATGATGTCGAAAAAAATATTAAAAACCTATTTCTATTTTAAAATCGTGTTCAATATAACGACGATCATTTTGATTCTTTTTTTTTTTTTGGTCTGAAAAAATATTTCACAACTTTGTAAATATGCTAATGTCGTTTTATTGATAAATTATACATCAAACAGTTATACATTTTTTTAAATATTTCATAGTAGGTCAATGGTTGACAATTGTACAGTAATAATGCTGACAAGTCTATGTGACTTTGTTACATATTCCACTATTTTTTTATTATTATTATTATTATCATATAAAACAGATGTAGTTGTCAATGGAATTGATCAAAAACTGCTTTCAAAGTATGAATGAAAACGATTCGTGCATTTTAGTTACCTACCAGCTTTCACCTTAATGATGCTTTATGAATTCTGGTTTTGAAAATTATCATAAGTCGTATTGATTACGTTGGAATAATGTTATATACCTTAAAAGTCGAATATATTATATATAAAATTATGATTATACATTATGCGCCAAAGACTAATCACGTTAATTTCAACTGTTTTATCAAAATAATATGTTCATCTGTCGATGGAGGACGGTTAGGACTTTATTTTTATGTATTACGGACTGCTCACATCCATGTTTTGTGAGCTATAGAATAATTTTATTATGATGAATGTTTTAATTAAATAAATTGCCTACACGTTACTCCTTTAATAAACATTTTCCTCCGTTGTTCATGTATCGTTGTATGTTTAAAATGTTGAAACTTTGATAGAAATGATGGGGTTTTACATTTTTAAATTTATGTAGCATGTATATTTGAACAAAAGCACTCTTTAATTTATCAGTATTGTTTCTTTTAATGTTCCAGGAACACAATTAAGTATGCTTGATTTTGTATGTGTGTTAATAATTATGGTTGTTTCGCTGTAAATAAAGGATGTTTACTATTTTCTCTCTGCTTCCATTTCTCTCTCTCTCTCTCTCTCTCTGTTTTTATTTATTCCTCGTACAATAAAATATATATAATACCTATATTATTAATCGTTTCTCATTTACATAGTTTATTTTATAATTTAAAATTGTGTTTTGTTTTTTTCTTGTACATATATATATATATATATATATACGTTTCCAAAAAACTGTCAACAGGAATAACTTGTTCCTTTTAATCAAAAATGATATACCTATTAGGTATATAGTACCAAATATTTCAATTTTAAAAAATGCATAGCGTTTAGAAGACAGTTATACTAATATACTGGTTTAACATTTACTATACAAAACCTGATATGTATATGTCATATTTATGACTGAACCTGAAACTTGTCTTCGCTCAGAAGAAGAGATTACTGGAAAGATATTTATTTTTTCTGCGTCGAATATTTATTTTATACATAGAACTTCGTACTTGAATATAATGTTTGAGCCGTCTCTATTAAAAATATCTTCTAATGATAATAAAAGCGCATTCGTGTAGATATAGGCAAACAATCCGTTTGAACTTTGGATAATAAAAATTGTTTGAATATGCAAGAACATTATTAGGGTAAATAATACTATTATTGTTTGATATTATTTCTAAATACAGTATCAAGTGTTATAGGTAATTGAAGTCCATATTGATAATAATTAATTTGGCCTCGATAAAAATATCTTAAAAGTTTGAGGAGTTTTATCGTTTGCTTCTAGTTAAATAATACGTTGATATTTTACTTTGTACTTTTATAGTCGGAAGGAGTATTGTACGTTTTTATGTTACATTGTTTGTGGTTTCGAGAAACCATCGACATTGTTTCAACTTTTTTGGATCAAATTCTATATTTACTTATATCTAGCTATATTATGAGTACATATGTATTACATGTTTATAAATTTGAGTTGAACGATCGATACTGATGTATTTACTGTATTATATCTATCCGAGAGTGCATATATATTATATAGAAGCCTCAAAAATAGTGTACGAGTATACCATCACGTGGTATAAATAATATATAACGTTGTTAGGGTTTAAACAATTTTACCTCATAATAACAATGTCGCTACTCCTATGTAATAGAATAACTATAAAAATAATATTGCAAATTATATAGTTCTATACGATTTCGGCGCTATTCAGATAAAATAAAATTGTTCTGCTCGAGATGGAAATTCACAGAGATAAGACGAGATTTACTAACAAATATTTTGTTGATACTATTTTAAAACAAACTACCTATTGTATATAACAATGGTCATTTTATAAATTAGAAATTACCGTGTGTGAAATAGTTATTATAAATTTAGTACATGGATGTGATGACACTTGTGATAATCGTGAATTATATTTCAATTGACAAATTAAATTATAGGTAACGGTAATATATGCTATAGCGGTTGAAACAATTTTCTCAGCATACACTTATAAATAATATATACCAATATATTACCTATGTATTTATGGTAGTATTAACTATTGTTATCAATCATAAAAAATATTACGTAACTTAAAAGTACAAAATACAATATTATGTAAATATTGAGTTGTAGTGTTGCATGTTCCTTAATGTTTTGTATATACTATATATACTTATTTTAAACATGCATATCGATATCGTTAGTATATTAGTACATGATAAAATTGCAATGTTTTGACCAATAGTTGAAAGTTATTTTTTACAGCATTTGTCAAAAAATTATTTTAAAGATATTTTTAACTTTTTATATGACCTTAACGATTGGTAGATGGATAGAAAAGTATTTTACTAAAAACTCGATTGCCGTAAATATTAGATAATAAAAAAATAAAATAAAAAAATGTTATTAAAATAATATTACGTACATTAAACTAAATAGAGAAAAGTTAATCCATGATTATTATTAATATTTATTTCATTTTTATTAAATTAACATTAAATTCCGATGTAGTTGGGCGTCCTCTATAGTTCATCAATAATGATTAGGTATACTACGAATCATTAAACTAATTATGGTGTATTTTATTTTTTATATAATTCGTTAATTTGAGGAATAGTTAATTTTTAATTTTTTGCTATTGTTTCTGTTTGATCCAAAGATTTCGTATAGGTGACCAATCATATTATTTTCTTTTCTTTGTGCTTCTTACTGACGAAGTTTTTGTTTTTGTTTCATCAAAATCGGTCAATTTCAAAGAAAAAAAATGTTATTAATTATTTTTACACTTACGATACCATTTTATATTATCAATTATTATGAGATACAAAAACTGTGATCTTATTTTTATAATGTCGCTTTTTAGACGACCCGATCATTTGACAAAAACCTTGACTATTATACACAGATAAATATGATTTAGAGTCATTTGTGATACGTCCATAGTCTAACGACATTAATTTTTAAGTAATTTAATTTAAAGAAACTAAATATATTTTACATTCTAGTCACTATAGTAAGTAAAAACCCAACTATTTCTAATAGTTTTCAGTGCTTAAACATATCTTACGTTATATATGCGTGTAATAAAAATGTCAATAAATAATAAAGACCTATATAATAATACAGTGTAGTATTTGTGAGATATATTTTTATTTTAAATTAAAAATTATATATTCTTCAAATGTATTTTAAAATCATAACTTTATTAATTATTCTTTTAGTACATCTTTTACTCAATCCTGAGTTGTCCACATTTTTATTTGTCCAAGTTATTTTTGTTTGTTTTACTGCTTGTTAATAATTGTTTGGTAAAATTTAGCTCTGACGCAAGTTATCTTTTTTTCTGTTGTTCTGTTTCAGAATGTAGGTCCATAAATAGAAAATGTCTTTTGGATTATACTGATTATTTTAATGTAAATTTTACTTTAAAAGGCATATTTTGAGTATTTATGTCATTTAAGAAATTTTTTAAGAACATTCTTTGAGATTTTTTAAGGCATTAAAAAACGACAAATCGATTTTAATAAACTTGTTAGAAAAAAAGTATGTTTTCATTGAAATTATAATTAATAATGTAATTATTTGCTTAGGCATTTATTAAAGTGGCTTATGCTATAATATAACCACCCGTCGAGGTTACCTATACGACTACACCTATTGTATCCTAATTTGTCATAATTAAATAACCGATCGAATCTATACCGACATAAAACGAACTTCATCATGCGGGTATTACTAAATTTCCTTTCGTTCTCACCCGGCTTATGTTAATAGTTAACCATCATAATATTGTTCGTCCGTGAGGCTGTTGATATTTTTAGTTTTTATCATCAGCTACGTATATAATCTAAGTAAATTCGTAATGTACGGCATAAGTACTTTTGATTAACTTAAGCACGAAGACTCGAAAAAGTATTTTTGTGCCGTCATCCGTGTCATTGCGTTAAATATAAACTTTAAAATGTGCGCATAGCTGAAATGGCACATTCAGCAGTTTACTTTACTCTCTATATATAAAAAAAAACAATTTTATTATTTACATCGCATTTTACTTAATAAATAATCGTTTGAACGAGCCCGATCAAATATAATTTGATCACCCACCATCGGGCAATGAAGACTGGATGATAATACAACTGTTTTACAAAATCGACTTGAGCGACTTGAGCAATTGATAAAATTTGCGGGCTCGTTGTGTATCTATTGAACAAACACGGGAAAAAATATTTTGTTGTAGTAATCTATGAAGAATTGATACTACCTAATTTTTTAAGCTGCGAAATTGCGTGTACAGTTTTATTCGATTGTTTTGGTTACCTGCGTACCGCACGCAGAATTCTTTGATGAAAGAGAAATAAAAGTGCTTACCTACGTAATCGATCATAATTCGTTAACAAATAGTTAAAAACAAAGTGTTCAATTGAGTGTTTGGTGTTTGGTATTAGCTGTAAGATAAAAAAATAATTAATAACGAAAAAAGACTAATGTAGAAATAATGCAAATTACCTACTTATATTATATAATATACTAATGTAGCTCTTGTACGATGGACTTGATCCTATAATAAACAAATAAGCAGGCAGCAGCGTAGTATTGAAAATCGCTTTGTACATTATATCTGTATGCGAATGTAATACTAAAAACTAAAATGTTCGCAGGCATAAATAGACAATACGCATTCAAATTTTGTCGTCACAATTTTTTTTTCTTGTTGTTGGTACTTAATACGATTAATAGTATGAGATATATATGTATAAATAATTAATAATATTAATAATAAGTACGAGAATGAGAGGTGCATATTGCAAATTACTATATATATGCACAACTATTAATTGTATGTTTTATAGTACCTAAATGTAATTTATTTTATATTTCTGATTACTGATTATTATGATTCAATTTTGTGTGTAGAGATATTATATGTGATAAATTTCATTTTCTATGATGTGTAGAAAGTTTAAAATATTTCAAAGAGTAGCTAATAATAAGTAATAACACTTATACGATTTATACGATTTATACGATTTATCTCATGGATTTCGTTTAAAAACGAAATAGAGAAAATAATGTTCATGATTATGGAATTCTAGTTTGTATAATAACACGACAGAACACTTCGTATGTTATAAGTTATTAGTTCGTCTAATTTCTATAATCATATATAACGTATTTGTTATGATTAAATAATATTATAAAATAAGCGTTGTGATATTCATAAAATGATTTTTAAAAAAGAACACTACCTATTTTATAACAATTACGATGTTATTACCAGATTCATAATGAAACCATAGGTACATGCCGTGAATGTAAAAATATATATATATATATATATATATCAATATTATGTATTTGATTGAGACTATAATATCATGTTGAAAAAACCGCAATTGACTTTGTGCAGTTGTTTTTGTTGGTGTACAAATAAACTGTTTTTTTTTTCGGTTTACGCGCAGTATAGTAATTAAAATGCATCGACCTTTGTTATGGTAAATAATAAATATTTACATTCTCGCGTTGTGCAAATCACGTGGTTCTTGAAAAACATATTAGTTCATCACACATTACGGACTCCGGGGCATTATTATATTGTGGCACAGCAGATAGTGGTGATAATTGTTGTTTCGTTATACTGATTCAATGCGTATATAATATATTGGACAGTCATTTAAATTTAAATTTAAACAAGTAGTTTTCATAAAATTAATTTATCATTATCGCGTATATTTGTGTATTTTATGTGTTATGGCGACCTTTATAAACCCTTGATCTTTCAAATTACGATAATAGGTAGTTATATATTATATTGATATTATTTTATTAAAATTATCATATTATTATATTTATTTTTGCTTTTATCAAAGACAATTTTATAGAGTTAAACCGATAAACGATATCGATAACTGCAGTTAATCATTAAGTAAATCATTCAGTTAACCGAAAATCATTAAATTCATTGTAGCTTTTGTCCCACATGTACTTCATTTCCGTCTGTAGAACACGTATTACACAAAATACATTAGTCAAGAATTTATCATTTGATCGGTCGTCGGAATAAAGGCTATTTTAAAGTTTCGCTGATAGTGGTGCTATTTTTTGAGTTTTGGGGGGAGGGGAAATACTGGATTGGGCTGGCAGGTATATTTGCCACATTTGACTGATTTAGCATGCACTTACCTCGTTAAGTATAGTGAGTATGGAGACAAATACTAATCAATACATACAAATAAAGCGAAAACAATAACCGTATACACTTTAATGTACAACGCAAAGTTGAGAGCTAATGAAATAATAAAAGCAATTGCAATTTATAAATTCGTAATTGTAAATTAGTAAATTAATTAAATTTCTCTTAAATGGTCACGTTAGTAATAATAGCACAATTACGAAATATTATTGATCATTTGTGTATATAATTATATTTATGCATCACATATCAACTGACAACTACATTATATATTTATAATGCTCATTAACATTTATAATTATTGGTCCTCTAGTAAACATAATCTTATGTGAAGAGTTGCCATATGTGAGTTGTATATACCTGCCATATAAGAGTTAAAATAACGAATTAAAATAAGTTTGCTTCAAATATAATATGGATAATGAACGGAATGTTGGAGTTTGTTTTGATGGAAAATGTCCAAAACATAACTATGACAGAAATATTCGCCACTAATTTGTACGCAAATAGTACCTTTTGCGACCAAAGTTTGAATAAGCGATCCTAATTGAGCCGGCTGTCACGTTTTATCATTGCTATGAATAGAGAAACGATGGTAGCCTACATTTTTTGAAATCACATTGTTCGCAACCGTGTACGTGTGTTATCGCATCCTGTCGGCGTGTAAAAAGCAATAGAGCACATTATACGATAATTTATCGCGTGAAATTCTTCAATTCTATAATTGTAATTTTATTTGATTGCGTTGTCAAAAAATCGAATTATCAAAGACAGACGTCTACACATAGAACTATTTGAAATATATAAAAAAACAAATCCAACAATTTTAACCGTACCACGTGCGCAGTGGCGGCAATAATAATTAATTATCGCATGCACACATTATCGTTGTTCAAGAAAACGTCCTTGGTGACGACCTGCAGGCGCAAGCCACAAAAGCAGTGCTTGTCCTTCAACTTGTCCGAATTACAATTGTGCGGCGCCAGGAGTATCTTTTCAGATAAATAAATGCGATAGGTACCAAAAGTGTGTTGCGCAGGTGTAAGCCAAATTGAAGATTAGGCCTTGTAGAAACCTATTCGTTTAAGCAATAGTATATTATTTTATTATTACAAGTTGAAAATTCGCAGTGTTCAATTTCTTTTCGTAGAAATCATTATGATAATAATACATATAAATAAGTCTTATTACAACTCGAAATAGCAATATATCTTATTTCTAATCTATAATAGTAGATTATACATATCTATTGTATTATATTATATAATGGTTAGTGTAATTTTTATAAAAAAAATTATTTTGAATTGATTAGATTATTAAAAAATTAATAGACATTAATTTCAAAGTATTTTAAACGTTATGTATAGGTATTATACATTCGTAGATTATAAAATTCACTTTAGTGGAACATTGAGAGCTGTCAGATTTCAACAAAGTTGATTTTAAAGTTTTTAAAAGGGTTGGGTCTTGGGTGTGTATATATTGTGCCTTTGTTTGGATTGTAATATTAGTAAAAAATGAGATCAAACCTCTAAAAAGTTCAGTTAACAGCGTTTGCCACACAATCATTAATTGTACTACATCGATTGTCACGATTAACAAATTGGATGAAAAAAAAAATTTCTGTCAAGGGAGTATAAATGCACCTTCGTCGACGTTTTTCTTCAAACATACCACTTTTGCCACGGCTATTGTTTACAGCCGATTTAAAAACGAAACCATATCATCTACTCGTGTATTCTCCACACGTCTATCATTTTTACTACTGTTATATATATATGGCGAAGCAAATGGTATATATTATTATAACATTATATTGTATTATTGTAAACAGTGTATTGTTGCCACGTCGTAATAATTGTGTTCGGCGTTCATAGTATCATTTAGAACGACGATAATTATTAATCAATATCATTATATACTATTATATTTATATATATAGGTTCAGCCAATTGCCGTTAAATGTTTATTTTTATTTTATAATTCTTTCACACGCATGCGTGCTTGTGTGTACTATATTGTTATTATTATTATTATTATTATTATTATCGCTGTAGCACAAAATTTACGGTCACCGTTCATCGCGGCGGAATTGTTGCGTGGCCATGCGCGATGCTCGTGATCCGAGCCTTTTACAAATCCTTAATCGGTCGGCTCCAATTAAACGATTAATACACCGCGCATAAATAAACCAACATTGTTGTTTTACAGGCTTGTCTTGAATGCCGTCACCAGAGACGGCACACTGGTCCAGCAGCATCAGCAGCAGCAACAGTAGCAGTAGCTAGTAGAGCCGCGTAGTGAGGATAGGAGTGATATAGGTACACGCAGGACCGCGAACACGGACGGTCGTAGTCACGGGGACGCATTTCAAGGGAAAACGGAAGACAACCCCCGATCACAATCATGGTGAGTCACTGTTTCGTCATAATATAATCATAATTATTATTATTGTAATTATTGTTGAATTTTACCGCGTGATATCGCGTGTGTCCGTCATTATTATATCAGTCTCGAAACGCACTTCCGCGCGAGTTATCCTGCAGGTCCTGGCTATTTAATGTCATCTACGCGCGTTTATTACTGTAACGGTTTCCCCGAAGAATATCAAAAACGTGTGTCGTAAATATAATATATGCCACCGAAGTGGTTCGAATTTTATAAAAGTTGTAGCATATAACGGTGTTTAGAGGTTAGGTTAGGTTACTATGTATAGGTACACTCTGGGAGCTATACCTGTTACGTAAGGTTTTCCACTCGTATTCCCTCGCGCACCGAATTTATATTATATACATCCTATTGCAGTGTCCGTGTACACTGTGTAATAATAAACCAAATCCCGATATTGTATTATTATCGTTTTTAATCACCACCAAGTGCCGACGACAAAGCAAAACGACTTCATATGAGTATTACACTCGGGTATACATTTGAAAATGTTGCTAATTTTTTTTTTTTTTTTGTTGCTTTTCCTACACGATTTTATAATCCGTTAGAAAGTTAAGACAATACTACTTTTTTCAAACGTGATTCCATACGTCCATCACATATACCAATTCCATATCCATACCAATACAGTACAACTTAATTGTGTACTAAGGGAGAATTGGATGGAAAATATAATATACTGAGTAATATTCAGTAGTACACTGCTTTTTCCTATTATCGAACAAACTTAAATTTAATATTTATTCAAATTTATATTTTAAAAGATAAAACTGATAATTACTGTATTTAGGGTTCTACAGTTCTAATTATATCTTTCCGTGTACTGACTATTCTACCTATAGATTATTTATAATCGTTCTGGAAACTATAACACAACAGTTGGTACTTGCTATTATATATAACGGAATATTTTTACATTACGTCCATGTGTTGTGCCCGAGCCCGACTTACGAAGTATTTATTGAACGTTAAATGAGTCACATTTTCGTTTAATTAATTATGAATTATGTAGATGAGAAGGTTAATGGTATGTCGTGAGTATATAACAATTATTGAATACCAATTATTGTCTTTTTATCACTTTGTGTTGAGGTTATCGCGAATATATACTCGTTATTTTATAACATAAAATATTTTATTCTAGTCCATCGATAATCAATTTAATTCAACTTATATTAATTACTTGTAATTGTGAAGCAATCAATTTTTTTTATCTTTTCTCGACCTTTGTTAATGGATATTTTATTAATATCAATACCTACTTAAATGCATTTTCGTTAATTCCATTCAAACGTCTCAGGTTTGAGCTTACATGTAATCGAGAAAAACGTAATTTTTGTATTGTTAATAATGATAATCTCATATTAATATAATACGTACCTATAATCACCGATTACATAAAACGTTTAAAGTAATCTGTGGTATAATAATAGTTGAAAATCAAATTACGTTAATAATTTAGGGAATGTGATAAATAAATTGAAATGTTTAGATAAAACAAAAAATATTAGAAAATTTAATTAATTTTTGAATCGATAAATAATAAACTTACAAATGATCATATAGTATAAAATATAATATAAAATAAATATAAAACAAATCACAATGCTTGTACTTACTTAAAAACTCTTCATACGATTATGATGATTTGTGATTAGATCCATTTTTCAAAATATTTATGTACTATCTTAAAGACTTGACACTTGTGAACCGGTACATACATTCTTATATAGGTAATATAATATAGTAAAGTTAATAAGGTAATATAAAATAACATAATAGTGCACTATTTATGTAGGTATTTAGTGATTTTTGAATCTTTTTTTATATTTTACAACGGCATAATTTACTACATTACATCCTATATTATCCAGTATCCTACATTTCTAACGGGGCACCTAGGATTGTTATTCACTTTTCCACTGTTTTATCGCTAAAAAGGATATTTATTGTATTATTTTGCGTATTCTATTTTCCAATTATTTTTGGCAAGAGTTTTGTAGTACTTATAATGTATAATAAATGTATTGTGATTGTACTGGTCGAGTGCGTATATTATTATTACGCGTGCCCGAATACCAAAATACTTCGCGTGCTTTAATATGTAATTTAGCAACCAATCATCCTTTGTGTATAACGTGCGTAAATATGTATATCTGACGAGGTTAAGTGGTGAACCGTGAATGATGTGTGTATGTGTGTACTTGTAATTAGAACAAAACGAGAAATGAATAATGATAAAACAATAAATAAATAGATAACTATGTTGCTGTATTATAAACATTAAAATTAATAATAATAAACAAAAATAGATCACAGCAATCAAGATGTATATTATAGTATAATTAATGGGAAGCTTTTTGACTTTACAAAATATAAATAATGTTACAATAGTATAAAACTAAGGTAAAAAAAAATATGACGGATTAACTATGAGTATTGGAATGAGGTAAGTATAAATAAATGGAAAATTAAAATAACAAAAATGATTAGAACATATTTTCCACTTTATAGTTTTAAATAAATCTAATAGTGACACAACATTTGGTAATTTTGTACCACCTAGATAACTAATGCATTAGTCATTAGAGCCAACATGTTACAACAAATTAATAAATTAATAATTTGTTAAAAAAAATAATTCCACTCATTTAAATCATTTACAGCAATGAATAATGTAAAAAAAGAACGGATGGGCCTCCCTTTTCCGTACAGTTGGGGGTGGAGTGCAACTCGTTTATAGGATAGGTCATAATTACAATGGATTTGTTAAATTTGAATGCAATGATAGATTATATCATTATATACGAATAACGATTCTGAACGGAGTTAATATGTTTGTCTAAAATGTGTATATAATAATGTAGTATTTTATATTTAAATTGAAATATAATGCAATAGTAGGAAATTTCGTAAAAATTTAAATTTCAAACAGTCATAAAATTTTTTCCTTTAAGTCCGGTAGAAATTTTTTTATAGATTTATGAAAAGTAGCTTATGGATAACCAAGTGTTAAAATTTTGAACTTTAGTTATAGACAGAAAAAATTTTATGAATTTTCAACTACAAAATAACCTGCAAATTATCGTGATTTTAACATATTTTATACAAATTTGAACTTTATGGGCCTATAAAAAAAATTTAAGCAAAACGATCTCCTATTTTTCTACTTACGATAAGTATAACTTATAATAAACATTGTATTAAATTTTCAAGAGTTTTCGGACAGCCAAATAAATTTTATAGATATTTAAAAAAAAAAACTTACAAAAATCGAAAATTTAAATTGTCTATAAATAAGAAATACGTCAAAATACTTAGAAAGCTTAACCACCTATAGATAACGTCAATATAAACACTTGGTAAA
This sequence comes from Chaitophorus viminalis, assembly GCA_025469195.1. NCBI lineage: Eukaryota > Metazoa > Arthropoda > Insecta > Hemiptera > Aphididae > Chaitophorus > Chaitophorus viminalis. The sequence goes on from JAIPRK010000193.1 coordinate 123,974, forward strand.
AACTTCAAGTGTTTGCCTTATTTAGTTTTTGAGTTAGAGCAAATTTCAAAAACCGATATCATTTATCGGTCTAGAATATTATACATTATATTATATTTTACATGTAATTTTATGTCAGTATTCGCTGTTCAAACGCTTATAAAAAAATATTTTGTCTATAGATTTTGATGATTTTTGAATGACAATAATAACTACTTCTGTGAAATATTCTATTACATTTTCAAGTATTTTGTATAAGTCATTTTCTTTTATCAACGGTTATAAAAATAAAATGTAAAAAATTCGAATATTTCAAACGCCTATAAGTAGCTTAAAAATCATTATAATATTTTTAAAAATATATGACATAAAGAAAATACCAATCTTAACAGTTGGTAAAAATTTCAAGTTTTTGCGACTTTTATTTTTTGAATTATAACAAATATTTCAAATCGTTTGAGGAAAAATCACTATTTTATGCAATTTCGTAAAAATTTAAATTTCAAACGGTCATAACATTTTTCCCTTTAAGTCCGGTAGAAATTTTTTTTATAGATTTTTGAAGAGTAGCTTATGGATAATTTAGTGTTAAAATTTTGAACCTTAAGTATAAATAGAATAAATTTTATGTATTTTTATCTACAAAACAACTTGCAAATTAGCATGATTTTGACACATTTTATACAAATTTGAACTTTATGGGTTTATAAAAAAATTGAGTTAAACGATCTCCGATATTTTTTCGTTACGATAAGTATAACTTATAATAAAAATTGTATTCAATTTTCAAGAGTTTTCAGACAGCGAAATAAATTTTATAGATATTTAAAAAAAAAAACTTACAAAAATCGAACATTTGAATTGTCTATAAATAAGTCAAAATACTTTTAAAATTTAACCATGTATAGAAAAAGCTAATATAAAGATTTGGTGAATATTTCAAGTGTTTGCAATTTTTCTTCTTTGAGTTAGAGTATTTTAAAAAAATGTATTTTGTGAGAATGTGAATTTGCGTAAATTTTCCCGTTTTTTGTAATTTTTTTATCTTTTTTTTCGATTTTTTTAAAAAAATATTAAAAAAGTTGGATTTTTGACTTGCCCAAGTACCATCTACATTCACTTTTCTTTCAGAAAAGTTGCTGTTTAAGCAAATCGAAGCATTTTTACTACCAAAAAAGGTGTCGTCGGACACACACAAAAAAAAAAAAACACACATTGTAAAATCAATAGATTCCATCATTCCGTTCAGAATCTAAAAAGGTAATCATAAAGCGAAAACTTGCCAATCTTTACCTGATTCAAAAATGTTAAAATTACACTTTGGCAAATAAAACTCACAATACGGATTCATTGTGTATAATAAATTAATATAAAACTACAAAATTGGTGGTGATTTGCGTGCACTAAATAAATGTCTCTTTTTGGCAATTAGTATACTACTCGAAAATAATAAAAATTAAAATTAAATTAAAATAAAATTAATAATTAAAATTTAGACACACTCAGACACCTATGTACGTATTGGCATTTTTGGTTCATAATTCATGGGCGTGTTTTGCTTCGATTTAGAACACAATGTGATGAATGATAATAATTTAGAGCACAGACGGACACAGTGACAATTATTATATTATAATAAAATATCGCATGATTTAAATAAACTTATATAATTGCTACTTGCTACTAGTTCATAAAACAGAATAGATAGAGTTTAGTGTGCATGCGTGTGCGTTAATTGGGCGGCGGGTGGCGAACCGAAATAGTCCGTTGACCGAGAAACGTCTTAGGTATTATATTATAATTGTACATTGGTAAAATATAATGTTATTGCACCCGGGCTCAGTGTTCAACAACCCTTATAGAACCCATAGAAATTTGAGATCCATGGTATGATTTCGATAGGATTTAATTAGACTTCAATAAGGTCGCGTCGTAATCATATTTTTTCTAATACGATCACCGTGATTTTTGTTGCGATTTTTATTTTTAAAATATAATTATGTTAATGCTATTTGGAGGGAAAACAAACACGTTTATATTGCGTAATATCCGCAGTGGTCCGATAACAAAATACGTGAAATTCGAGAGGTGGTGATGGGCATAAAAGGAGGAAAAACCGTTTTTCAGTTTTCTGCATTCTTAATCTATTTGTGTAACCTAATATATAGTGCAAATGAAAAAGTACGTAGGTAAATTTGACGGTACAGTCATAGTAGCTGATTGCACAGTATATAGAGAGAAAACGTATATAATCAAAGGATGGGAGGAACTGCTGCGCGCGCGAAGCCCTCGCGTCCACAGGAAATTCGTCAATGAATCCTATTCCCTTACTAATTAGGATTATTATTTTTTCAAATCGCAAATATATAGGTCATATTCACGGTGTGGTCTGTTATACTATATGGCACTATATGGCACAGCGACGTCAACGTTATTTTAGTTTAATTTTTAATTTTTTTTTTTTTCATTATAGTATATTATACTCATTACGTATAATTTGCTCGTACGTTAGCCGAGCGAAATAAAAAATAAAAATATTTTACCTATATAGACATATATGTCTGCAACAGCACGGTCATATTCGGATGTATATATAGATAAAGCACGTCTCCGTAAATATCTCCTCTCCTACTTTGCGTAATAATTTTTTTCGGTTTTTAAACATTCGTCGGATCTCGCGCCTGCAGTTAAACAGTTGTGCCTGGCACGTACAATATTATATGGGACGACGTCGCAAGAACGGAGGATCTGTTTGAAAAAAATTCTTAAAAAAAAAATTCGACTTTTAAGTATATACTATATATATATATATATACCAGCTAACATATCAGAACTATCGCAGCCGACCTGCAGCAGCGCAAACAGTAGGTACCCGGTATTTTGTGTTGCAATCTACGTATACTCTTCCATATAATATACGCGCGTTGTTCCTTCGTCGCCGTCGGTATTCCATGAACTATATCCTCGACCGCCATCGCCGCCGCCGCCGCTGCCGTACAAGAGGCGTAATGCACCGTAGTAAGTAATTATACTACTATAATTACACATCTGGTTCGAAAATCCGTTTAAGGAAAACTATTTTATTCTTCATCCGACTTCTACTTCTTCGTCTCGTATTTTCTTCCTGTTGTCTCGCGTGCAACGTTGTAGTATAGTGAAATAGCGCACAGTGTTCGCATATACGGCGGATGTACCTATAATATCATTTCCTCTTGTTGCAGTAGCGCAGTATAGTACCTACTGCACGTTCGTCGCCGTCCATATGATAATATAACTTACGGCGCATATATTATGTATTATTTTAGTCCCGTCGTGAACATGTCTTTATATTTGGGCCTATAGAGTTTATTTTTAAAGCCGTATTATTTTCTCGTCGACCGAATAACTTGTCAACGATCCACCTTTTTTCGCTCTGCGTCTCTTTCTCTCTCTCTCTCTTTCTATCTCTTTCGTCGTCGTCGCCGCGCTCCAAACATAATATAATATATATAATACATATACAATTATAATAAGTGTGCTCCAAATATCGGTCGGTCATTGCACCGCCGTCGCCGCGACCGTTCGCAATAATAATATTACTCTACACGGAATATCGCGTCAAATATATATTAAAACATCGGTTAGACGTCGCGCGCCCGCCACAACGAGCAACAATAAGACGGACACACGGTCTTATATTATTATATATATTACATTGTTTCGTCATTTCTACATGGTTTTCCGTAAAACATAACATTCACGTTTCAGGGTACACAGGCCACGCAACAGGAACTCCAGACGTTCCTGTTGGACGAAAAGTCCAAGATGAAAGAAATCCAGCAAACAAAGTAAATGTCGCATTTTATTTATTGTATATAGAACAGTTTTATTATAGGATATTTACACGATTCCGGTCGAAATGCGTAGCGGCGGTAGTGTGTACTAGTACTACCCTTTGAGAAAACTTTCAAAAAGTAAAATCAACACCAAGCTCAAAATTAGAATCGTTATATTTAATTGCTACGAAAAGAGCCAGTCCAAAAAATGCACTGATATCAACATTATCCAAATTTTTTAATTTACGGCGTACTTCTACCATTTCACTTTAATTCTCCTTAGTGATAAATATTACCTATTATTGTATATGCTTCTATCACAATATCACTGACAGCTGATGTCAAGATTCTTTTAATATTGACATATATATATATATATATATATACCTAATATATTTATGTATATTTTAGATAATTAGTAATTAGGTGTACAAAATGACTAGGTAGTACTTAATATTTATAATCAATGGTATTAAATATCATTATAAATATATGTTGGGTCATCAATTATCATCGGCATGGGTTTTATATAAATACATAAATACATATACAATAAATATATAGCCATATAGGTACTATATAAGTTATTCTACACACTATACAGTTGGCAGTTTGGCTCATTATCGCACATTTATTATATTATTAAAATTGTTATTTAATTTTTTATTTATATAAGATAATACCCTCGAAGGGCAATATATATATATAGAGTAATAATATAAAATGAACAATATTTCAGCATGCATATAATTCAAAATTAACATTTATGCAGGAATAGATGTACAATGTTCAAAATATACATTAAATATACATACATATAAAATAAAAGTAGTAATAAGAAGTAATCATAAAGACTACAGAAGAATGTTAAAATAAATATTAAAACCTAGTACATGATTTTAATTTGTTGGCATAATAGTAAATGAAATCAATGTCACAGATGTTTTTACAGATGATATTATAAAATGCGCGTAGTTAAAACGGGTCAGCAAGAACTAAATTCGAAATATTTTTAACTTAAGCTTCCCTATGAACACTAGTTGAACTCACGATACCTTTTTATACTTGTTAGTAATATATTTTATGATTTTATAAATTATAATTATTTTCAAGTCTAACTGAAAAATGGATGGGAAAGTACTTGGATTGAATTTACGGATAATATTGCATAGAGACGATACCAATCTAATACCAAATTAAAGTTTTTGTATTTTCTTTTTTTTAGTAACCGCTAAAAGAAGTTATACCCACCATTTCATGATCTATATACCTATTTACAAAAGAAAAAGTATGTCTGCACCGGTTTGTTCTTAATACATTCCAGAACCTTTCAACCTGTTGTCATGTGGTTTTTTTATAATCAAAGTGGACATTTTGGGATGTGTTTCAGGCTTATTTGTAGTCCGATAAAATAAATAATTAATTAGTTATTAAAAAAAACCTTGTTTCACATTCACAACAGAGATTTTAAGATTCATTTATTTATTGTTATTTTATTTAACCGTGTCATTGCCTTTATAATAACCTAGCCTAACATAAAGATTGATACCTCAGCCAAGACTATTCCGTGAGAAGCCGGGTAATTTATCTAATATTTGATAAATAAGTTTGTTTTCTACACCTTGCATTTGTTTGAATGTTTTGACTATTTTTCGTCGAATTTTGTATTTTTTGCGCCTTTAGAACTAAGTTAAAACTAACTTCAGTTAACTATGTTCATTCTTGTTGTATTTCACAGCTATGGGTGGGTATATAAGTATTAATACTTCATAATAATATCAGCATTTATATTGCCCCTCCGGTCGCCACGAATGCTACTTATCCCATTTAGCTGTCTCAGTAATAGAGTATAATAACATAACTACTAAGCATTGTGCGGTCGACCGTTGTTTCATTGCTGGTATCACTCGTTCTGTTTTTAAGTTTATGACTTGTAGGTCGATCGATCTATTAATTGATGTACCTATACAAGCACGCAATACTTATCTATCTTAGGCTCCGGTTAGAAATGGTGACTTTATCAAATTTAATTAATTTTTGAAAAAGTGTACGGGGTTAGTTTGTTTTTTATACGTAATTTAGATCTGATCGGTCTTCTCCCTCACTCTCACTCCCTCTTAGTCTATTGTTTCTAGCGTGTTACATGGCCGGATGACGAGGTGAGCATGATGACGTTTTACGAGGCGGATATTTATTGCCCACCCTCGTTTTTATTTTACGATGTGAAATAATATCATGTTTCGAAGCGAGGTTTTAGACGTGAAACGAAAAGAAACATAATAAGCGCATATTCAAACAGATGATGTTATTTTTAATTTTTGTCCATATTAGAGAAACAAACGTTTAAAACTACTATTATCTCAGATAATAGGGTGGTCGCGATTGTATAATAAACGTACAAGTTTGTTCATCGCGAACAAGAGTTGGAAAATTAAATTTTAACAATTCTAGGGACATATTATTTCCATCCATATAGCTGTATATTGAATGAATCTAAGTATCGCTATGGTCTCCAGTATTAAGTATATATTGTGCTTGTTTGCACGAGACAATGATAAAATAAAATAACGATTCAAATGTGTTCATAGTCTAAATCCTTGTTTCAATGAATCTCTCTGTTTCAATATTGAACATCATAATATATTATATTGTAGTATTAACTAATTGCGTCTTTTGACGAGTTTTGAACGCAACCGTACCTATCTACGCGTGTTGTATTTTGCGATTGTCAGATGGGTTTTTTTTTTTTTAAATATTGTCACGTTCCATTCGCATTTCATTATTTTGAAATAATATAATAATATGTATAGTGTATACGTTATTATGTACGTACCTGTCGGATGTATCTGCAGTGTAGGTAAACGTATACATGACTGAAAACAATAACGTGCAGTTCGCATGCACTAATATAATTTCTATGTTTGCGTATTATATTATATTTATTTGAAAACTTTTCGCGATGTTTGCGATACACATTATATAGTATAGGCATCGTTGTGTCGTCTAGTCGTATAAATCATTCTAATTGGTTTGGACGTTTTTTCGACGCGAACTCTGAACCGATACAATTATTGTATTATATACGCCGGACGCTTTCGGCGCCGGTGCGCGCGTAGATTTATTTCGTCGCGGGTCTATATACTTATACATGTATGTATATAATATCATGGTGAGTGATTTATTAATTTCCAAGTTATTACTTCATTTAACATCGTCGTCGTGCACGCCGATGATGATGATGATGATGATTCAATTACTGTCAATTTGTAGTCGGATATTGCGGCCTCGAGAACTGTTAGATTTAGTTGTTTGGTTCGGAAAAGGTCAAACGTTTTGTCGCCGATTAATTTATCGCCCGTTCCGTATGTGCATATTATGGTATGATGATGTTGTTTAATGTTTTCCTGGAACAATAAAAATGTGCAACATCGAGATCAAGCGCGAACATAGACTTTTAAATATTTTATTAATTGAAACTATTAGGGTTTAACGCATTTCGTATTCAACTCCATTGGGTTTGCGCATACCACGATTGTATCACAGTTGGTGAACGATATAAACACAGTGATCTATCATAAGCTTTTTCATTCAAGTTCGTACATTAGGTACCTGTATAAATATATAATGTATAGTTTATATAGTAATAGTACTCTGTTGCAGACAACATATAGATATACCGTATACATATTATATTTCTATACTTAAATTTGTTAAAAAACGAATCAAATCATGTAGGTTATATTATATTATGTTCGCGCCTCAGTTTTCTTTCTCGTTGCGTTAAAAAATGAAAATTATGATTTGTAATGTAAAAATGTTTACGTGTCACGGTTCATCGTCGTGTCGTCTCAACCGCATTACGAGTCGCAGTCGTTACCGGATATCGTATCAGTTTTCATGGTTTATATGACGCTTTTAAATCGAGACATTATTATTACTGGGCTATTATTATTTATTCGATGCATAAACAAAACAACTACCTTGAAAACAGTTTTCGTATAAACAACGTCTGGCCGACATTATAATATTATTGTACTGTGCAACGATTAAACACAATCGACTGAATTCACATTATGGCCTAGGTACACCTATTGCTCTATATAGTTAAAAATTATAATATACCTATAATTAACGTATAATAGACACCTTACTTACTTACCTATTATACGCCGTGTTTATATGTACGTTTTACGACTACACGCACACTCAGCGATCTGTATAGAGTCAACCACTGCTACGGCTCGAGATATAACGCATTTATATTCTTACCGTTCGTGTGTTCTTGCTTTTGCACATATGACTACACACATCGTACCTATACTATACTATGTACCTACATAAATACCTGATTACAGTGCTCGTCATCCAATACACGTGTAGTCCGTATAATAGGAGAGCATAACGTATTCGTGCATAGATTCTGCATAACTTCGGTCTAGATAATGATATATAATGACTCAAAGTGACATATTGGTCCGTTGTTGTTGGGAAATATTTGAAATTCGTAACAACATTACTATGCATACATGAACGGATTACGGAGCATTGAACCAAACATTATTATTATTGAAATACACCATCAGAATTACTTATTCTTTTTAAGTCGTGCTTGATTACAATATAGTTATTTATTAATTCGATCACCTATATAGCTAAATTTTTTTCGAATTTCACTGAATTACTGCTGTATATGATCAAATGAAGCAAATTCTAATCGTGTTTTGTCGGTTGTAAGAATGATATCAAAGAAAAACAGTGATATTTTTATTTTTTATTTTTTATTTTTTTGTTATCCTACACTACCATATAAGTGTATTAATTATAATCATTGGCAATGTACATTATGCATGTTATTAATTCTTGTACTAACTCAATACTGCGTGTTACTTTTCAGACGGAAATCAAATACAAACATAGAAAAAATCGAAGCCGCCGCACACCTGAATGGATTGGAATACTTCGACCCGTTCGTTGAGAGGAACTTGGAACATCCAACCACGTGAGTAACAGTATTATATTTTACTATATTACTGTGCTTACGCGAAGTTTAATATTGCTTGGTAACGTAGAGTATTAACGTTGTACGATTGTAATCCGCTTAGTAAAAACTGCGAATCATGTCTTATAATATAATTACATGTATTTACTTATACACACATATTTTATATATTATGTATATGTGCGTGCGTTGTCGTCTGCACTTACCTAATTATAGACGCTAACCATACATTATACATATTATATTGTATACGATATTAATATCGATAATGAAAATTTATTATTATTGTTTACAGCGATTGTGAGACTTTAACTCATTTGCTCAAAGCGTCTCTGGGCACTGGTATATTGGCCATGCCGCAGGCTTTCCAATGTTCGGGACTTGTAACCGGGATATTTGCCACGATATTCGTGTCGGCCGTGTGCACGTTCTGTTCGTATTCACTGGTGAGTAGTTCAATTCCCATGTAAATTAACTTTACTTAATGCAAACATACACAAAGGTCGCGGATCGGTGTTAACCGGGAAATGTCAACAAATATGTCCCCATAATAGTATAAATCCCATCTCTTCGAGTATAACACATAACAGTATAATATTGTTTTGGTGCTCGGAATCGGGGATCCGTTTTAAACGATAAACAGGACTGACGGGGGAGTGCGTTTCAGGTTTTTCGAGACATTTTGCTAGGGTGAAGTATTGAATTCGGAAAAATAATCGGTGAAAGCCTATGAACGATATTAAAACACCCACAGGCTGCAGTAATTTTTTTTTTCTAGTTAAAAATGAGAGGAATTAATACGTTTGTATAGTTGTGTAGTCGGTTGGGTTAGTGTGTTAGACATAATGTTTTAACAAAATTACTATCCATGAAAAAATTATAGTATAAAAAAATAGTTACATTTCTAGAAAAAAAAACATAATATTATGATTTATTTTATACATCACATTGCATCAATACCAGGTATGCTAAAAACATTTTTTTTAAATCGGCCAGATAAAACAACATCAGATAAGTAGGCATCTCCAGACTCCAAGTAATAAGTAGGTACCAAACTAATAAATGAAAATTTTCCGATATTCTAAATCTTCCTCTTGGGCTATTTAAAAAAAAAAAAAAAAATAGAATCTCTTTCTGGTTATTAGGCTTAGATAATGCAATATGGTATAAATGTTAAATTACTATAGATATTTTGTATACATTTATGTTAGTTCACTTTATCACTTGTATGCACTTTTATCTTTTGTTTCTTGACTATTTTTCTGCTTGTACCACAGAATAGATTAAATCTATTTAATCTATTCTGTGCTTGTACTACCTATTATATTTTGTGATATCTGCTATCTATATAATTTGTAGTAAATGTCAAAATCTATTAATGTAAAAACTCCTGGGCCCCCACATCAGTCTTCTCAGTGGGACCCAGTATTATATTGCATGAAATAAGAAACAAATTGGGAAAAAAATAAACATAAAAATATGTCATGCTCCACGTGTCGTAATACTTACAACAATCCATTACATGTACTTGTGCCCTATGCTTGCAGGCTTGGAGCGTTCAACGGAATCGTTGCGAGGGAACCCGGGAGTTTAGCACTAGTCCGTTTATCATATCATATATAAAATATGTTACCGGCATCTTAATAATCTGGCACTAATGCACTATTTATAATACCTAGATATTATGAATAATGCCAAAAAACACCAGGCAATTTAAATCATTTTAAATTAATTTTGAAGTACGTTTGTGAAATACAAATGTGAAAACCTAAAATGATATACGTTCTTTTGATTATCTGTATAGACTATTGCTATCGAAATATAGTATAACTTTTATCGAATAATTACGTATTATTTTTGAAAAAATGTGTTAATTTAAAAAAATAATCTAAAATCACACGAAATTATACACTATGTCTAGGACATTCATTTATTAACATTGCCGATAACATATATTGCGGTCGCATGCATAGGACATTCTGACTTCTACATAATATATGTTAAGGGCAAGGACAATATGGAATACTGGGCAATCTGAGCCTCGAATAAAAATAAATAATTGTTATACTTATAATAAAAACTGTACAATTATATTTTACAAATAAATTATAATTCTGTTATAACACAGAACAAAATATAAAATACCAGTATAATATTAATTCTTACTCGGTATTTATCTTCCAATTTATAACTACTTTTCTCCAATATTTCATTTTATCAGATTGATAAAAGTAATAATAACCATGTCGATAAAATCAGGCAACATTATATTGATATATTTTACGATTAACCAGTCGAGTTTTGGTTTTTTTTTCAAACACGTAAAAATTCTAAAATGTAATAATGTCTTATATTTTATACATTGTTATAAAATATTTATAATATAAATGAAAAATAACTGTAAAATATTGTACAGCTATTATTATTATTATTATGAGTATAACAACATTATTTATTTCTTTTCGGGGTCCAAATTGCCCGGGCAATAAAATTGTACATTACCCGGTAACGCGTGTTGTTCGCGTATACTTTCATCCACAACCTCGTGCAATATCTGTTGGCCGTTATTTTTCTAAAACTTTACATTCATTGCACATACACACACACACACACACACACACACACACACACTATTGCAAGACATCTTCTATACAATACAACAGCGGTTCTCAACCTGGGGTACGTGGCATGATCTCAAGGGGTACGCGAAAAAAAATTGAGTAATAGTAATTGAGAAAAAATGAAATTTAATGTAACTGAAATAGTTTGGTATTAACGAAATATTCAATAATTTAAAAGAAATCTACTATCGCGTTTTGGGTTGATATGTTAGAAAAATACCCTGAGCTATCATGCAAAGCACTCAATGTTCTGCTACCATTCACAAGCACTGTGTTGGTGGAAAGGGCCTTTCTTTACGTACACGTTCATAAAAAATAAGTACCGTAATAAACTGTCTGCAAGTTCAGACTTACGGGTTTATTTATCAAATATGGAGCCAAAAAATTAAGTTCAAGCAAACAAGCTCAAGGTTTACATTAAAATAAAATTGTTTAGTTGATATTATTATTTATATATATACATTGTTTGGCGCAAGCTAATTAAAATAAATAAATATTTCCAAATTTTCCTTAAAAAATATTATTATTATTATTATTTTCCATTATTCATATTCAAAATTGATATTTGGGGTACGTGAAACAGTGGTGAGTGGTAAAGGGGTACGTGAATGAAAAAACGTTGAGAACCACTGCAATACTATAATATCATACAATATAACGTGTCAGTTAATTGTTAATCCCTATGCGGTCTCGCAGGTGAAATGCGCCCACGCTCTGTACCGGCGGACGAAAGTGACGGCGATGAGCTACGCGGACGTGGCCGAGGTGGCGTTCGCCAGCGGACCCGAATGGTCCAAGAGGTTCTCGTCGTTCACCAGGCAGACGGTGCTGTGGCTGCTGTTCATCACGTACTTCGGCACGTGCAGCGTGTACACCGTCATCATAGCCACCAACTTCCAGCAGGTGTACGCGCACCACGTGGACACCACCCTGGACCTGCGGTGCTTCATCGGCGTGCTGCTCGTGCCGCTGGTGCTGCTCAGTTACGTGCCCAATCTCAAGTACCTGGCCCCGGTGTCCATGGTGGCCAACCTGCTGATGGCCGGCGGTCTGGGCGTCACGTTCTATTACGTGCTGTGCGACGTGCCCAGCATCGACTCGAGGCCGCTGGTCGCCCAGTCGATGGAAAAGTTCCCGACGTTCTTCTGCATCACCGTGTTCGCCATGGAAGCCATTGGAGTGGTGAGTATACGCGTGACATTATTATTACCTACACGTGTCGTAGTATAATGCACTGCAGATTATAGGCGTGTCCAGACCTTGGTGGCCGGGGAGGCACAAGACATTTTTAAATCAGAAATACTTTTTTTTTTTATTTTAGGTTATAAACGTTTTATAATCTATAGATTTTTTTTTTTAAACATAAATTACGACGAAATTTTTATTGTTTTTAACTAAAACAAATAATTTTTATAAATAATAAAATGTACTGATCTTGTGACTTCTTTTTTCTCCTGGCATGGTTTTTTGTTGGGCACAATTCAACGGGGGGGGGGGCGGTGCCTACTCAGTCACCCCCGTAAACACGCCTATGCTACAGATTATTGCGTTTATGGGCTTTTATTTGAATTCAAACGGGCGAGCCCCCCAGTTGCGAAGGTATTGTGGAACATAAAATTCATATACATCAAAAATAATATAGTACATATTGGTCGTTGTGGAGGTACAATATTTAAGTGAACACATTATTAAGGTAATACATCAAAAGAAACGACAGAATGGCGAATAAAAATATCAGTATTAAAATTATTTACATGTTGCACGGATTTGATTAAAGGCGTTTTGCGTCCAAATACTTTTTCCCGTACAGGTTACACGTTATTTTGCCACGGGTGTAATAATTGTCCGTGAGTCCTAGAAAAATGTTAAATATACTCATAGGTAGAATACAGGCTATATATCTTGTACGGCGCACATTTTACGTGTTCACTATTCTCTACGCAACACTGATTGGACATCTATCGGTTTGGACACACAAAAAACACGTCCCAAGATGGCAAACTTGGAACTTGAGATATTTTACGTTGTACGACACGTATTAAAATAATATAAATTACGGTTTTCAATCGTCGATCATGTTATTGTTGGTACACTCTTCTAACCGGATCGAGGCTCTGCTGTGCAGGCTATGTTATATTTTCGAGTTTAGGTGTATGATACTCGCGTCCGAGTAAATCGTGTTCCCCTCGATTAGTCCATCTCGTATGGTACCTAGCTATATAGTTTTAGTTATACTCTATGTAATAATATGATGTTATTAAATTGCAGGTGATGCCGTTGGAGAACAACATGAAGACTCCCAAACACTTTTTGGGATATTTCGGCGTGCTCAACACCGGGATGGGCGGCGTGACCGTCGTTTACATTCTGCTTGGATTCCTCGGCTACTTGAAGTACGGCGAAGCAACGGAACCGAGCATCACGCTGAACCTGCCCATCAATGAATAGTGAGTTTAAATGTAGTTTACTTGTGGTGTGCAGAGGTGCTGGAATTTTGAAAATCTAAACAAGTACGAAATACATAAACGATGTTGTATATCATTTTTTTTTCGAATACTCAGCACATTATATCATTTATCATTTATATATATATATCATTTATATTTTCATTTCCATCACATTTGGTGGGAAAATCTATGGGGTGGTTATCGGTTTTCTCCTTTGAAACACAACACGTTCTGCTACACGGCGGTTGGTCACGTGTTAATCCGCGGCGTAACATTCGATTTAAAATCGAACCGTGATCTAATTGTGTGTGTGTGTTTATAGCCCCGCTCAGATAGCCAAAATATGCATTGCCTTGGCCGTGTTCTGCACTTACGGTCTACAGTTTTTCGTGTGCTTGGAAATCGCGTGGACCAAAATCCAAGAGATCTTCGAGAAAGCCACCACTTTCCACAACTACATTTTGAGAACGGTTATGGTCACCGTTTCTGGTGGGTATACCATTGCTGCGGCGTTACCGCTGACGATACAGAAACTTCTAATAACTAATAATCGTTTGTGTTGTTTGCAGTGTTGGTCGCGATAGCCGTACCCACCATCGCACCGTTCATCGGGCTCATCGGAGCCTTCTGCTTCTCGTTGCTCGGCATCATCGCGCCGGTCGTCATCGAGTTTGCCACTTTTTCGGAGAACATCACCGTCTGGATGATCATCAGGAACGTAGTGCTGATCATCGTCGGCATTCTGGCGTTGGTGTTCGGGACCGCCAGTAGCATCAGCGAGATCCTCAACATGTACATGCCTGACGAGCCGATCATGGTCCCAACCGGAAACGGAACGGTCTCTCTGTGATGAACCGTGCACTTTGTGGTGTGCCGGAACAGCCGTCACAACTGAGTACAGTATTCAACAATATGTATAATAAGGGACGACGGAGAACTTTTATTGTTCCGTTGTCATCACCCTCCACTCCCTATAATACACAAGCACTTAAGTTGTGTAGTAAAAATTTAAAAAATAAATAAATGAAAAATAGTTATATAGCACTTGCACATTGAGAGAATTGTAAAAGTATTAATTTTTATTTTAATATGTCATACTTAAGTATAGTAATATTTTTGTGTAATCCATTTTAATATTGTATTATCTAAGGCTATATATATTAAGATGAGTTATAAATATTTTTTTTATAATTATAACTTCATAAAATGTTATTTAGGTAAATATAATAATACAATATTATATTTTCTTTTTATACATAATAATAGTAATAAAACATATATTTATCTTAATAAGACTAGACTTAAAAAACATATTTTTGTATTAAAAAAAAAAATAATGTGCCTAATATAAAATAAAAGTTGATTATAAAATAATATGAATAATTAGTTTTGAGGATAGTTTAACATCTTTGGTCCTTTGATGCGAGTTTCAATACTGTTTAACGCTTCCAACATAGGAAAGAGTTCGGCCATCAGTCCATTTGTGACACTTTCTAAATCCTCCTCGGTCACAATGAATCCATCTATAAACATTAAGCAACGAGAAAAAATCAATGAAAAATTCAAGGAGATTTTATTTATTTGGTTTTATACCGTTGTGTTTTTCAATAAGCAGATGGCAATACACGCTTAAAATGCTAGTGATGTCATCGTCTTCCGTCCCTGTGGATATCAACTCGCTTGGCCAATGACAACTCCTGCATTAAAAAAACAAAAAAACTTTTATCAGTACATGTCCAAGTATATCACTTGGTAATTTAAATGAAAAAGGGCCAAAAAAATGTTCAAAACTGTCTTGAAGCTCTTTCACCTCTTTTCGAGTCGCGACCCACTTAGATAGTCAATATTCTTAGCGAGTTGTTGATAACAACAAGCCGCACAAACCGATTAAATGTAGTGTTACTATTATAAGCTAAATGATAAATTATTTAACGACCATTGAGAGCGACCGAAAAACGAATGGAGGCCCGCCGAGCCAAGACCGTTGTCGTAGACGGACAATGGTTATCAGTGAATAAAAGCTATATTTTCACCACTATTATAGACAATAATACACGTCATACTTGTTTTGCTTGGCATAAGTCAATGCGTTCGGCCAGTCTGACTCCTGCAGTATTTGGACCAAGCTCTCTTCGGGCGTGGGCGCCAACGGATGTGTTCCGCTCTCCTCTTTGGCCCGTAACAGAGCTCTCCTTACGGTGCTCACTTCGGCCGACAGGTTTTGAAGCTAACGGAATATAATATGACGGAATAAATGATTGATTTTGCTCTGTCGCTATATGTATGCTTTTTTTTATATAATAAGCGAGCACACAATCACTGCGGTAGCGTGTCAGTGACGTAACTTTGCGAGATTCGGTTATTTAAGGACGACGCATTTCTTGCGTGACCATCGAAAAACCGGAAAAGGTTTTTAAGTAGAGAGTTTAGAGCGAAAACGAGTGGGTTTGCCGCAAAGATTAGTACCTATGGGGGGGGGGGGGCACCGAAAAAGGCCCAAAATAGTAACGTAAAATATCCATGGTCAAGAGTGTTTTTTGCGTTCAGGGTAAGCAATGATTCGGGGTGCTAATATGTGAACAGTAAAAGTGTTTCCAAGTGTATTTTCACTAAGAAAATATTTATTCACCGCGTCGATCGTGAGATCTTATAATCCAAATTCTAGCTGTTACACCACTGGATCGTATGCGACACTTTTTTGGTGGGGAATAAACAATATGTTCGCCGAACGGGGATTATTTTTTAAAAGTTGTTCCGATCGTGATACACGCGACATACTTTTCCGTCCCCGGCTGACTTGGACAGTGTGATGTACACTTTCGCAACGGCTTCCAACAGCAGCAACAGTTGCAAGTGCAGCTTGTACAGGGCTCGACCCAAGTCTAAAATGGATTCCTCGTTCATGTAACCGCTACCGCTGCCTCCACCGCCGCCGCCGTTGCTGCTCGTGCTCGAACCTTCTAGTATGCGTTCGCCGAGTTTACACACCTTGAGCGTGGTCCGCACAGAAAACAAACACTGAAAATAGCGATGTACGTAATTCATTAGTTCAGCACCGTACAGTCATGGTTGGTAAAACGGACAATTTTAATCGGAACAATACTCGTTGTATTTATAAAGCTGTTGTAATCGAACAATATAGGTATCAAGTGTTCGTTCTGAAATTATCGTTCAAGATACAATTCTACTTAGACATTTGATTTTATAATCACCGCGGGTAAGCCATAAACTCATAAGCTCATCGATATATAATGTGAATACGCCATACGGCAAACTCCTCATAGTTAATAACTGTTGCAGCACTGTGTTTTCTTACAAGATGTACTGCAGGTGAACAATGTTATGGTAAAAAATGTTGGACTAGGTCACACGAGAAAAAAAAATAAAATTCAAATAGGTAACGGTACTAAAAATGGTAACACATGATATTCGCAAGGACAAATGACGATGGTCATCAAAAGGCAAAAATCTTACACCATATATATATATATATTTTTTTACGCTGTTTCGCCGTTGAAAAGCTTAACCGATAGACCGGGAGGGATTTGCTTATAATCTTTCACTGCACCTAAACATATTAGTAGACATTGGTGTACATAATTGTTGGATTCGGCGTTTGGCTTGTAGTATTTTGGCCAGCGTGAAAAATATGTTCCAAAGGGGGACGACGTGATCCGAGAGCAAATTATATTAATATGTAAACGTATATAATACCTCAGAAGTTTGATCTTTCCGGTCCAACAGCGTGTCGACGTGTTCGCGTATCTGCAGCATGGGAAACCGCAAAGCGCCGTCCAACTTTAGTGCGTTGGGCGAAAACCACACTAGTGGCGGATCGGCGTGCGTGGTCAACACTATGATGGCCGAATTCATGTGGGTCAACATTTGTCTGCAGTTCGCGTGGCTCTGGGCGCAGCATCCGGTCGTGGCCGGGTCCTCTTCCACGTACTCGTTCAGCGTCACGCAAGCCTCGCGGGTCAGCCACACGCATTTCCTTATGATGTCCTGTGAACGTCACGGGGTTATATCGCACTGTATCACTGCCATGCGTGGTGGATCCACTCACCTTGACCACTCTGTGCAGTATGTGAAACATGTGCAGCGTGTTGGACGGCGTCTGGTCCAGCAGCGACCGTACGGTTGCTCTCCAACATTCCTCCGTGTCGTCCCGCTGGAACGACATGAGTGCGTTCAAGTTGGGCGAGGCGTTGCACGGGGTCAAATCGCCGAGATCGCCGATACTCGAACCGCTGTGAACGCGTCAAGATGCATTTTATAGAGGGAGGTCGACAACACGAAAATGCTTTATGTAGCGGGGATGGGCGAATTTTAATCGAATTTTAGATTACTATATAGAGGTTGCGGGGTCCAGTACACGTAGACCATGTTCAAATCTAGCGGACCGCATAAATCGAAAGTTGAAACTACGACGCAATGGGTACACCGCGCAATATGATCAATCGAGTATTACAGAAATTGATATGTCATATTTAAACTATTATCAATCGAGGTACAATTGAGTTCGATGACGGACAAACATTAACACAAGCATTCCACAAACGATATATGCACATATATAAACATTATTATTGAATATCGAATTATAAATAATTGTCTAACGTTTTCCAAAAATGTCATCAAGTAATTTTTTAAACTTTATAGTATAACATTTTAAAATGTAAGAGCAACCAGTTGCCATTCCAGATCTAAGATATAAGAGTATAAAACTGATGGTAGGTACCACTGGCGACAACTACGACGTTTACCGCTCATTTACTTGAGCGATTTTAATACAACATTAATACAAATGAGATTTGCTTCTATTTAATCAATGATACCTTGTGGTAAGCTAGTCAAAAGAATTTGGAACGCCTGACGAATATTTAGGTTTTTCCGGTCGTATGATTTTGAAAATTTAAAAATTTTTGAAATTCTCAACAACTTTACTTTGAATCGATCGAAACATATTTTTCATATTGAAAATTGTTATTTAAATTTTAATCTATAGAATTGAAAATTGTCAAATTAATAAAAGAGTTGAATGATTTTTTTGTATGAATGTGCCTTATAATAAAATAGAAAATTTACTCCAACTTATGCAATGTAAACTTGTTTATAAATCTAATCCTAATCTGAACCTTTTAGAAAAGATCCATTTGCACTTAATTCCCTTGGAGATTTTTAAAAATATTACTTTTACGGATCAGTGAATTTTACTGGTTATCCAATATGATTTTAAAACAAATGGTATTCTCCGATCGAATGCAATTTGATTTCCAGCGCATCAATATAATACCTATATCAGGTTGATAGTACTTTTTTTTTATTAAGTTAAGAAATCTATAATTCATACAGTTTTTTAAAATAAGTATAGATTTTATAAGTGAAATATAATAAATAAACAAGTATTTATAAGATTAAATAGGTTATCCAGTGGTAAAGGTGTGATAGAGTGAGAAAAATAACAGTGATTTTGGGAATATTGAAAGATGCTATCTGGCATATAGTATATAATACCCGGCATTTATGTTGCGAGATACTATACGTATACGTCATTATTGTTTCGGCAACTCGAACACCACGAGTGCAACTTATTCGTAATAATAATAATAATTATTATTATTAATAATAACAATACGATATGACAATGAGAGAGACTCACGACGTGTCCGAACGCGTTATCGAGTCGGTACGATCGCGATGGCCGCTGCAAGTGTTTGGCATGAGTTGTGCGTTGCACGCGGCTATCTCGTCCAGAGGCGACACGGAACCCAACTCGTCGTCCGACGATTCGTCGGTGGCTTTTTTCGCGCGCTGCAACATTGGCGTTTGCTCGCTGACGCTCTCCTCCACCTGGGATACGCCCGTCGCGTTCAAGACTCCTTGCACGGCAGCGGTGCTGCTATCGTTACCGCCCAACGGCAACCGTCTAACGCCCCAGTTGAAATTGTCCGTGCTTTCACCCTGCAAAAACGATTGCGCGATAATTACTGTTTACCAATCGATATTAATCATCCAACGCAATCGCAACAGTCGTGTGCGAACGCACGGCGTGTTGGTTTTCGTCGTTATTAAAAAAAAAAAAAATATATTTATTTATAAGCATTATGATTATAGTTACTTCAACGCTTTCGCTCTCGTATTCGAGGAAATCAAAGTCTTTGAAGACCGTGCCGAAATGGTCGGCGTTCTCCTCGCGTTCTTTCCTGGAATCGCTGGGTATGGACACGTCCGGTGCCGACACTTCTTCGGTGCTGCTGGCCATACTGGAATGACGTTCCAGCAGCTCGGAGCTCTGACTGAATATGACCTACAGGGGACGGGGAAAATAAAACATCGGATATTATAATACATTCGCACGTCGTCCGACGAATCATGAGCATATATTCTCATAATATACGTTTCGCGACGAGTGAAGTATATAGGTACAATGCAACAGGTATCCCAACCGACAATAATAACAACAACAACAATAACGTAGGTATAACGATAGTGTAATAGGCAAAAAGCGACGAGTGATAACAAATCAACAACATAAAATACATTTAGCTGTGCTGACCCATTTGCGGATGTATTAAGCCACAATAATGTTGTTCCCTAACAAATATATTAAACGCGTAAAACCACGTCTTTCCGTGCGGATCAGTGCCGTGTTATTACAACTTACATTTACAGTGGTTCGGCGTCAGTCCGCGCGTAATATACTGAGCGACTTTACTACTGTACCCAAGACTTATTATAAAGATGTATAGGATATAGGGTGAATTTTAGAAACGTCAACACAATATAATATTGGCTACATAATGAATTAATGAATACTTCTTTTCAGAGCCCCCCCCCCCATGTACATGTTCCTTTATTTAAAAGTTTTAATGTCAATCATAATTCAAGTAAATATGAAACTTAAATGACTTAAAATAGCTAAAGTGTTTTTACGGTTTGTGTGAAAAAAAAAAATAAAAAAATAAATAACACCGTCTACAACGAACTGTGAAGTCGCTTCAAACGTAAAATTGTCACTATTTTTTAACACACCATAACGTATAACGCAAACACGTCGTGGTGTACAGTTTATACACATGTACACTGTACGCACATGTATAATATAATTTTATGTATGTCCTTTAAGATTATTTGTTATTATTAGTCTCTATGTAAATCAACACACAATATTAGTAACCCGTGTATCGCGCGTGAATGATTTGTCTGTCTACGAATATTTACCATACCTTATTCAGTGTGTTTAAATCGTCCTATTTTACATAACAATAAAATGATTAATTCATTTTAGAACAGCAAGTATGTATCTAGAATAGAGGCGGAGTGGGAAACAATATTGCACAAAGGGAATTATACTCGTATATTACACGTTATACTCCGGGCGTGCGTCTGAATAAGGAATCAAGTCATCGAATAGCGTGAAGCGAGTCGAGTGACTATAATGTAAACCGAGTACCAACATCGATATAGATCGTTAAATGAACCAAGTCTATACGGTGTTAATTTAAATCAATTCAGCTACCGTTGTGCTACGATCCAGGTCATTAATTTTAAAAGGCAAACTGCGCACAACTGCACAAATGAACGGAATTTCGGTGCTGCAGCAGCCAGCAATATACATAAACTTTAAGTGCAATAATATTGTCTCGACGCGTCTAAGTTAGGTTAAGATAGAAGTATACAACATTTTCCAGTGGACATTATGCTTGAAGGCGTCGGAGCCAATGTGATTTCAGTACAAAAAAAAAAAAAACTACCAAGTCGTTTTTGTTTGTAAGTTTTGAGATTTTATTTTTCTATATGACGACGACGACGAGCGCTAACTGCCCATGTGCTTCGTGTGCGTCTATTCCTCTGCCACTAAATATAAACTGGTATTGACGGCGCATTGATTGTATTGTCTTTCTTATTACGAAAAGTGCGAGATCTGTTGTATCCAATTCATCTTGGTCATACCTATATTATTATCATAGACTTATGTATAAGACATAAGTCTATGATTGTTATATTTAGTTACTAGGTAGACAGTAGGTAACATAAGCAATTCGGCAAAGTGTATATACATGCGTATACACACTCACACTTTCAATCGTTAACGCACTAACACAACGACAGTGGTTAGAAACGCCGCCGCACAGTCATATAAGAAATTGCCTTAATTTTGTCCCTTATTTAACAGCCGGCTCCGACACCGTTAACGATTTCATTGCGGTTTTAAATATCAAACATCCCAAAACTATTTGGACTAGTCTTAAAGCAACAATGTGTGGCGTCGATTTAATTTTTTTTTTTTTTACGAGCACCATTTGGAATGTCTATTTTATTATTCAATCGAGAACGCCGAGAAGACTATAACCCAGCAGTAATTGAAGCGCCCGAAAAATAAATCATGTTAAGTCAGAGATAAAATATTTAAATATGAACTTACAAACTGCTATTATTATAAATCTTCAACAGTACAGTAATAAATTATCACCACCAAATTAAAATAAACGATACATTCTGGTTATAATGAGCACGGCAATTAGTTCAAAATACTTAAGGTATAGTCATCAACGTACTGGAAATCGTAAGTGATTCTACGAAGAAACGCTTCAGGCATATTCGTTATTCTTCTCTCGGGTTCCTAAATATTTATACGAGCCAATTATGTAAACTACGCTAAGCCAACTGGTAAAATCAAAATTGTATTTTATTATTTTATATGGTATTATATTCCAATTTCCAGTTCATAAGTTAGCTTAAAAAGGCAACTAATTTTACACTTGTTATGTCGATTCTCATTTTATAATATATATATATATTTTATATTGAACTTATCCCGAATAAAGGAAAACACAATAAATGGAAAACAATGTAAATAATTGCTCTCGAAAAACAATTTAGAACCAAGAAGTTTTTTCTATCTTAAAACAATAATTAGTAACGTGTTTCAAGTAATAAAGACATTTTTCATTCTTGTATTAAAATTGAAAAACTTTAAAATATAATGTTAAGAAGAATTGATTTTATTAAAAATAATATTAAAAACCACGATGGATCAAAGAAGTATCATAAATTATGAAAAGAATTATTAAGAAATATATGACTGTGTACCTATGTTTCAATGTTTGTATACAATATTCAGGCCAAAAATATAAAACTGAATATTAAAAAATGTGTAATTTAAAGTTATAAGTAAATAATTGTTATCTTCCACAGTTAGAAGCTGTAATTTAAACTTTAAGTTCATAAAAACCGACTATCCTTATAATATTATTAACTTTTGAAATCATAAAATAAAAAAACCACTTTATTTTTTAATTCAAGTTTTCGAATTTGTTAGGAAAAGCACTATGAAAATCTAAAAATTGTTTCTTTACAGTACATTTTAAGTTTAATGAGGTGTCTTACGACATTTTTGAGAAACATTTACCAATTTTACCTGAAAAATGGTTAACATAAAAAATAACATAGTAAGGCCAATTCATTCATCCCTTGCTTAGCTCGTATAATCTAAAATGTATTGCAAATTATTGATTTTAAATATAGTTATTAATGGAGAATATATGATATATAATTTACTAAGAATTCAACTGTTTAATTGTTCCTGATACAATCAACACAATTGTATAAATGAATAGATATAAGATATGGTTTAGTTTACAACAATCATTGAGAGTTTTTATGTTGAACATTGATAAATAATATAATACGGATCTTAAGGAATCGCTTTAACATAGTATTTTCACTTTCTAAGTCTCACGACTATGAGCTTATAAAATCATTATGTGACGTATACAATATTCATTGATAGAAGATATTTCAATTGAATTTAATCTTACCTAACACTGAATACGGGAATATTGTTTAAAACAATAATAACATACGATTTCAAGAAATATAAGTACTTATTCCATTATGAAATGAAATAATTCTCGCAGTAAGGTGTATTAAATATTCATTCGAGTGTATTGTATACATTATTATTATTTAAGTACCCCTAATGCGCTGAAAATATAGTAAAACCATTCATCAACGAAATGCTGTTGAATAAATATTTAAACATCCTGATGAGCCACTCCGCCTCCACTTACAAATACGTTGTTTGATTTATCACAATGTAAATACATACCGAAGGGCTCTTCGGTAACCCGACGCGTTGTCCGCATGTCATCAATAAGCTAACCAACAGATCTCGTA
The DNA here is from genome assembly GCA_025469195.1 of Chaitophorus viminalis. NCBI lineage: Eukaryota > Metazoa > Arthropoda > Insecta > Hemiptera > Aphididae > Chaitophorus > Chaitophorus viminalis. Next base: position 148,017 of record JAIPRK010000193.1, read on the forward strand.
CTCGGCTCTGGCGACACAACAAATTTTAATAAACAAAATATGGTTAGGCAGGATGCATGTCGACGTCGTATTACTTACTTGGCATAGCCACGGTCTCTTCCACCCGGGAACTGCCGAGTCGGACGGCGACAAAGAAGTGGATCGTCTCTGCAGAAGTACATTGTTCGAGTTGATGGACTCCAGATCAGCAGTTGCAGCGCCTGCTGCTATCTTTCGGCCGATCAAAGGTGTTTGGGACATGTCGAACGTGAAATCCATAGTCCTTCCTGAAGAACAACGTGACGAGGATTAAATGCAATCGAAATAGGTACGTAATAAACAATGTATTCCCAAACCTGGCAATTCCTTTTTCATGAACACGTCGATGTCGGCAAAAGAGTAATGCGAAGCGGTGGGGTGCGAGTCCCAGTAAATGTAATGAGTGGACGTCGGTGGAGCGACCAACGTGGATGAGCGGGTGACGACCAATTTCAGAACTTTCAACGCTTCCTTGTAGTTAACACCCTAAATAAATTACAAGTCACGTATCAGTATTCCGGGCGCACGGATATATGAGTACGGAACATAATAATATATAAGTCTAATATTATTATGGGTGTTATATTTCTGTCGGGTCACCTCGATGTATTTCGCGATCACTCTCAGTAGATCTGCGTTAAACGGTTGCGAAGTGGTCGACGATAGGTCCACGTAGTGCAACATGCAATGGATGATGTTCAACACCGGCAGTTGAATAATATACGGTCCTCTTTCCAGCACCTTTACGAAATACGACAAGTATTCAGTGAAAATGAAAAGGAACAATATAAGTTGCTAACAAAATCACATCGCATGTATAAGTGTGTAAGTATTATAGATACGGAGGAAAAGAAACGAGAATATATTATGTAGATACGTAACTATTGATATAAAGTTTACATTTTTAAGTACAAAAGATTATTAAAATGGAAAAGATAAATTTTATTAAATTAAAGTGCTGCATTATATTCATTCGGCAATTATTTTGACGATGGCGTGGCGGCAAAACATTATACCATCATGCGTTCGTTATAATATTATATGGAAGCATGTTCGTATGAAAATCGAATTTTCATACTTTCCACATATCAATTTATAATGTAATATGCCTCATTAAATTCACGGATAGGCCGCTCATCTGTTTCCATATAAATAATGAACACACGGTATAGTAGATCGGTTTCCTATAGTGTGGGTAGAGGAACAATGAAGCTCAATATATTCGACAGTATTTCCGGACAATCTAGATTAATATTAGTAAGCCCATGAATAAATGAAGACATTAATTATTGGTCGTCGATTAAAACCTCGTTTACATTTAGGTGGCGAACGCAAACGAACGGTACAAAATGTTATCGAAAGAATTCGGTCACACCGATCTAAACTTCAAACTATTCGTTCAAAAGCGTTATCGCTAGCCGTTGCTCAGATTCGATATATTAAAAAAATGATTCAATGCTCATTCGACAGTTGAACAAATAAGTAGTATACGCACGTTGGTTTTAAGTATTAGATTTTTTTTTATAGTAAATAATAAAAATGTCATTGACAATCGAGTAAAGATGATTTACTACGTGATTCACTAGCATGTGCAAGTTTCGTAGTCATAAAGATTAAGTCATTACAGAACCATTATAAACGAAAAAAGACGCTGGTGGTAAGTGCAAGATGACAATTTTGTACCGAAATAGACATTAGTGGTGCATAAATATATCATCACAAGACCTATACTGCAGAAAGAAGATATATAGAACAGTGTCACCAAATACTTTTATTCAACTACTTGCCAATTCGATGTTTTTCTATGACATTTTGTTAACGACATTCGTTGGATCCCATAATAATACAAGATGTACCTAATTTATATAAATTTAATTAACGTGATGCATTCGTAATCAGAAAAATCCATTTAAACTGTTTTAAATATTAACGAAAAATGCGAACGAACGCTAATTAGTTCGCGTTCTAGCCAGAGGCAGTAACAAAATGTTATCCACTATTCAGTTTGAATGAAATTCAGCCCGTTACAGCGATTTGCTTCCATTTGCGTCTATCAACGTTTTTTTTTTTGTTTTACGGTTATTTTATTCATCAAAACAGTCTTAAATGAATTATTCTGATGACGAATGAATCGCGTTTATACAAATGTATATATATATATATATATATATACATTCCATACTATTATAGGACCTGACGAATTTTGCAAACAAAATGCAGTCGAAACAAAAACGGGTTAGAAATAAATAGCAAGTAGTATAATCGAATAAAACACTGTACGCGCATTTCGCGCAGTTCCAAAACTTACTTCGACCAGGAACGCGAGCATGTTGTGGCTGAGGTGCGAGTACGCGTCGTACAGATACTTAACCACGCATTTGGTCCACTGGAAGCTCTCCTTGCTAAACGTGCGCCGGCTGTACAGCGTCATGACTGTCGCCAAGTTCTCCAGCTTCATGCTCTTGTTGGTGCACAGCTACGATAAAAGGGAACAACAGCAAGGACATCAACATTAATCTTTATTAATATTTAAGTGTACAACGGTACATTATATTGGCGGATATCCATGGAAATATTGGGGGAGGGGGAGTTACAATTATTAAATCTATACCATACCCCCGACCTCCCTTAGATTTAATCATTATTATTAATTATCGTATGAGATCGGTATAACTTAATTTAGTAATATATAAGAATACAATCATTGGGTAGGAATAATTGAACTTACAAGTACCTAGAATGTAAATTAGAACTAAATTAACAACAAAAATTGAATTAAAATTAGTTAATTCAATAATAAAAAATTAATTTAATTATTTAAAATTATTTTTAATTCATAACTTATATTCTAAGAATAAATAATCACATTTTATATCATTTATTAGTATCCATATTATTACAAAGCAATTAATATTTTTTATATATCTTAGTCTTTCATTATTTAAAAATTAAATTTATATCGAATCAAATTTAGCAATGCTGCTAAACAGCGTATAGAATGTATTTTTGAAATTCTGAATTATATACTGATACGGTTACACAAATACAGGATGGGCCAAGTGTGTCTTACATTACTCTGTATGTGTATATATTATAATAGTACTTACAGTTGGTGCAGCTTACTCATATATAAAAATCAATTTGGAAATATCACAAGTGAGCCTTGTAAACTGAATGAACCACATTTAACTATAGTCATGTGCAAAGTGAAGAAAAACATATTTCAATATATTGATTTAATTTTACTATTTTACAAATTATACCGATTTTAAACACCAATAATTACATATTATCATTTATTTATTAATACGTTTGTTATTTTGTAATTTGTCTTTATAACTTCCGACCATTTCATCAATTTACTGCTCGCGTACTTATATAGCATACTAAAACAACGACTACAATAATAACGTTAATTGTGGTAACTTCGAAATGCAATAGGAATATAATATTATATTCAAGTTATTTATTCAAACTACTATTTGGATTCGTTCGAACTTTCCCGGGGGTAATTTTAAGTCTTATAAGCGACTGAATTTTATATCAATGAGTTTCATAAGCGGCATCCATTGTATGTATATATATATATATATTTATGTATATAAAAAAAAATACTTTTATTTTGTGTTATTGATAAAATTTCCATTGAACATATTTTTAAAATTTGGCAACAATTCTTTGGGTCGGGAAGAGGGGGTTGGCACGCTTATTTTGAGAGGAGGAGGGGCTAAGCCACACGGATATCCGCCAATACATAGGGTACATAGGGAGAATATTGTCACGGGGCCTATAGCTCACCTGCGCAATATTCTCCGCGCTCATGATGCACAGCTCGTTGGCGTCCTCGTAGTGCAGCAACATGTACGGCAGCAGCGCGACCACGTTCATGGGGAACGCCAGGCTCTCGGACGGGTCGACCACCAGCAGGTCCAGCAGCGGCGTGAGCTGCGACAGCAACGGCACCACGTGCTCGTACGTGACCGGGTTGGTGCAGCCTTTGAGCAGGAGCGCGTGCACGCCCGGGAATGACGGCGTGCGCAGCTGCACGGCCAGCTTGTCCACCTTGTCCCGGGCGTCGGGCCGGTCCAGCGGTAGTCTCCGGAGCACGCGCGACAGCAGCCGGGACGCGAGCAGGAACTCGTGCTCGTAGTCCGACTCGAGCAGCGACACGGCCAGCCAGAACAGCTGACCAAGCACGGTGAGCTTGTCGTCCTGCGTGGCCGAGTCGCCGAGCAGCTTGAGGTTCTGCTGCGTGGCGTTGCAGTTGGCCTTGCCGCGGCCGTCGTCCTTGCCGGCGTCGGCCGCCGCGGACTGCGCGTACGGAACCGCCTTCCGGGAGTAATGCGACACGGAGTAGCTGGTGCTCCGGAAGTGCGACGCCTGACTGAAGCACGACGGCGGCACGCGCCGGTTGACCGGCGCCTTTTGCACGACCGCGGACCGTTTGCCGCCACCCTCGACCATCGAGCCCGCGTCCTTGTTGTTTAGGTTCGGCGTCGACTTGAAAATGTCCCGGGTCATGTCCAACGGCCGGAAGTCCGTTTCCAGTGAGTCCACGGCCGCCTCCAGGGTCAGCAGCAACTCCGTCACATAACCCTGCGGACGAACGAGAACAATACGTCACGGTGCTTATAGGGCAACACATTTTATCTAGATACTCCTATAGTCGTTCGAATATAATATTATGCGTGTAAAAAAATTATTCGACTACATTTCAGAGATATAGTTGATTTTTGATTTGAAATCTAATTTAAAAATACAGTAATAACTAATAACTAAGTAGTATATTATATATAAATTGTTATTTGTTATTATTTGAATAATAATTATGATCAATTACTTACAGTGGCGTAGTTATGATTTGGTTCTAGGAGGGGGGGGATATTTAATTAATTGGATGAATATAAAGGGGGTTTAGTAAGTTCCCACTCGAAACAAAGCAGGTAAGCAAGTACAAATTCCTCCACGAAAAAAATTATACCGGTACGTAAGTTCCCACACGAAAAAATATTCTACGTCTATAAATAGAAATTTGTAGAAAAAACACTTGGTTGATCTATGACAGTGATGTGGAACCTGGGGGTCGTCAATAATTTTACATATAGTTAAAAAGTAATTAAGTAAAGTTATTAAGTAAAAATATATTATTATACATTTACATAATTTTGGTAGGAAGGGGGGTCGTATTATCAAAATAAATTATTTTGGGGGTCGTGGATACAAAAAGGTTGCGCACCACTGATCTATGGTATTGCGTTTCGCGTATGATTGTATGAATGTATGATAATATGATGGACGAAAGATATATATAGGTAATTTGAGAGCCAAGATAAGGACATGGTGGATTATATTCGTAATTATAATATTTTATATATGTCAATGCATAAAACATTAAAAAAAGAATGCTCTGGGGGGGGATCTATCCCCATCACCCCCCTCCCCCCATAACTACGCCACTGATTACTTACTGTTATTAGATTTATTTATTGAAATTCAAAATTTGTTATAATTGTTTACCATTATTTATGATTGTAGTAACTGTTACGAAATATTGTCATTAAATATTATTCGTATTATAATATTATTAAATTAAAATATCATTTAAAAAAAAACATAATATCTAATTTTAAACTTTCTTCAATTAAAAGATATTTGTATCATTTAAAATATTTTTAAATTTTTCTGGATAAAATAAGATTCACAATCGTGTGACTTAAAACACAATACCAAGTACCAACTATTGTTTACAAGTATAATATGTGCCTGTTTTTGATTACAAACTATATGTTTACCAAAATAAAATAAATAAAAATCATTTAAAAATCTAGGTTCGAAATTTCGTCGAATAATTTTTTATTCGAATAATCATAGTAAAAAATTAGTCGAATAAAAACATAATCGAATAATTAAATAAAAAAAAATTTGAATACATTTTTATTCAAATAATTGTAAAAAAAAATGATTCGAATAATAATTTATTTAAATTAAATGTTAGCTAAATAATCATTTAAATAACATTTCATTTAAGTAACGCCGTACGCTGGGTGAAACGGTGCAAGAGCAAGACACAAGACCCGAGCGATTTATCGATGCGCATACAGAATGTTACAATATACGTGATTGCAAATAATATTATTGGAAATTCAGTTGTTGTGCACATTATTGTATAGCAGCTAAAACAGCACATATTCGAATTTTCAACATACTAACCTGCATGTCTTCACCTTGTTCGGCGACCGTTTCAATTAATCTCGATAATATTTCCGAAAGCATTCTAGTGGTGATCGGAATCCGTAATGCTCTAAAAATCTGCGGACAGAACAAAAGAAATAAAATTATGTTTTGAATGTTAACATTTGCGTTGAATAAATCTTTTAGGTTCTTGACTATAATGTTGAACAAAAATCGAAATTTTATGATTATTTTTAAACGGTCATTTTCAACCTCCTTTCTACAACAGCAAAAAACGTTTAAAGACATAGGTAGTTAATGTATAGAAAGTTTTTCCCTTAAAACGGACTTATTTCTAAAATGAGAAAATCACAATGTTCCCTACAAGCAAAAACATAAATCACAATTATGTACGAACATCAAAATTGTTCACAATATTATATACTTTTTCGTGTACTATAAATATAATCTTCATATATAATAAAATGATAAATAGTTGGTATCACACACACACACACACACACACACACACACACACACACACACACACATATATATATGTAGATAAAACGTGAAAACTATACTATGGTACGCTGCGTAATACGCGTTTGTATAGTAAGAACATTATTTTGTTTCACATTAAAGCTTTCTACCTATGTTTTATTCTACAAAGTAATTTGAGTTATTTTACTCTTTTGGAAACTAACGTATTTAAATGAAAGATTAAATAATAAACGTCAACTCATGAAAGTATACGTTTTTGATCGTTAAGTTTCAAGTATACTGATGGTAATTTAAGTATAAAAATAAAATGAAACTCTTAAACTTTGAGTATTTGTTTTTCTTGATAATCTATTATAACTTGGTTATTTAATTTTTTTATACTCCCCTTCAAATTGTTACCATTGATAGTCAATAGTAAATATGGTTTTCATATAAATTACTTAATCAAAAATGTATAAAGTATGTTATAGGTTGTATAACATATAATACCTAATTCAAAATATATAAAATGTTACTATAGTTATATATATATATATATATATATATACACACTTTATGCTATAGTAATATATAGTTACTATATATTTATATACGGTATATCAACATTCAATATTTTCTATTTAAATAAACTTTTACCTATAGTATCTAGTATGTATTACTTCAAATTTTTAGGTTATAGTTGAATTATATTAGTTTCACAAAAATATTATAATACCTACCTAAATTATAATTATCACTATAAAAAATATTTTATAAACTCAACTAAGGAGAGTACATAAGCAGAATGAGGGAACTAATTATCAGAATATCGTATAAATATCTTCAACTAGGAAGTTAACAATAAATACCTTGAGAAGTCGTGATAGTTTAAACATTTACTAGTAAGTAAATCTAAACTTACTAACTAAATAAGGGGAATATAATTTCAACATACAATTGTAATTTCTGAGTAAGGCGAGTAAACTTATGTTCTATTTAGATGTTCATCTAGATAGGTAAATAACCAATGAGTCACAACCTCATGTAATAACATAAATATGTCATGATCATAAAATAGATAAAAAAAATTAATAAATAAATTCCACCACCAAACCAAAACTAAATGACCTTCAAAAAAGAATCTTGTAGCATCACAATTATACGGGATTTATTGAAAACTACTAAGTATACAAATCTATAAGGGGCAGAAGTTTTGAAAAGAGCAAATTATTTCATATATGAATTATATGCTATAGCATAATATTATCCTTAACATTTCTTAAAAATCAATCGGTATCGAGCTAATACATAAATAGAACTTGTATGTATGTACGCTCAAATCATACCTGTAATGATCGTCCGGCATAATGCCTCGACGAACAGGAAAGTCCTAACTGAATAGCTGTTTGCGCCCATCGTTCGCTGATCAATGCATGAGGCAAAAACTCGTGGAACACTCTAAGAATATGTTGAAGAAATACGTCCAACTGTTCTCCACTACGGATTGACCACACTTTAGCCGTAATATCTTCGTAGTGCCACAGCGGTTGATCTCCCCTAGAAAATAATAAACATAAACCCTGATGTGATTGCACGTGGATTACTTGAAATAAACATCTTACCTCGAAGCGATGAAATCGATGAGCGATTTAACTATTTCTTTAATGGTCAAATTCGGTGTGGATGGATTTAGTTGATCCATTCCTAATACCACCGTCGAAGCATCGTCTTCTGCGAATGATATCGTTTCAAGAATAAGTTCGTAAAACATCATAAAATTCACAATAAACTTACCACAAGGAGAAGGTAGGACGACCAGACTAGTGGATTGCGAACAACTAGTTCCGATAGGAGCCAGCAAATAACTGTCAAAAGATTCATTGGCTTCTGTAACATAATTTATTTTATTTTTAGTCATATTCTTTTAAGAAGCAAACCCTAACAATGTCTAAAATAATACAATATAATATAATTATGTATACAATAAATGCTTACAAAAATAATAAAAACGACTTTCTTATACGACTGTATTTGATTAAAATGTTTTTAAAATATTTAATACACAGAGAGAAGCTTGCTTGGTGTTTCCCATTATAAGTGCCTATAATAATATATTAATAGGTACGTTAGCGATGAACATAGATGAATATTATAGTTCGACGAAAATAAATCAAAAATGAAACTTTTCACGTAAATGCAAACATAAATGGGTTTTCTATAAAATAACATATATTTTATTGAAGTTGATAAATATTGTAATAAGTATGGGAAATCTTACGGGTCATTGCAAAAAAAAAAAAATTTAAAAAAAATAATAAGCATTTAAAGATAATCATAGTAAGAGTAAACAGTCAAGACATAACTTTTATATCTAATAACGTTTTACTACAATTCGGGTTCTACATATAATCATAATGTATAAAATAATAGCATATTCGTGAGATGTTAAACTTAAATTATATTCAACATAGGCGAAACTTCGGGTCAGGCCAGTCAGATCATGGCCTGAACTAATACAATACGTACATATACGATATATACTATATATAACAAGTATATTATATAAGTAGATACTATAAATAATACCTATAATATAATGAAGCTTTTTTTATGTTAAATAGAATAAGAAATTAAAAGCTTAATTTCCGCATCTTAAATAGTAGTGTCATTCGGAGGGGGCAGGGTGTGCTGTTGCACTTTTAAAATATTCTCGATTAGCCTGCTGAAATAATGTATCATTTATTAAATAATTAAAATTAAATTATAATTTCATATTAATATTGGTATATAACTGTCAATAAACAAATATTGTGTAAACAATTGTGTATTTGATAATCTACGGTTAATGGACATAACGGTATGTTTTGTAATTTACAAGGAAGGAAATCTTCAGGTGAAGTAATATCAGTCGTGGAATTGTGGTGGGAACTCCCCTTCATAGATCCCCTCAATTTTTATATGGCCTGGTGAAATTCGATACCTTGCACCCCCACCCCCCCTCCCAAAAAAAAACTGAAATAACGCCCCGGATCTAAAATATTGCCCACAATATGTTTCGTTCTAATTAAGGTGAATATTGTAACTTCATATACCTATTATACCTATTATCCTCTGTATTATATTTCTGTTTAATTAAATATATAAATAGGATATAAGAAATCGAGAGAATGTTTTAAAATATTTAATTGATATAGTTATTCTTATTTTATTTTCAAAATCAGGACAACCATTTAGAGGGCACGACGAGAGTTCTCAAAGTATAAATAAGAGATTCTTTCTAGAAACTGTGAATCTACTTAAAATATATTATCCTATGATTCAGTTCAACTTGAAAAAGGACCAAAAAAATGTCCAATATGTAGTAACATACTAAATGATTTAATTAAATCTCTATATTACGTTTTATATCAACTTGTTCTTAAAAATTTAAACGAGAAAAAAGTGTTAATTTCACTAACTAGTAATTTTTATGAAAGGGCATTTTCTAAACTCACTCGTATGACATCTAAAATTCGATCCACTAAGAAACAGGATAGTTTTGATGATCTTACGCTAACATACATGGAACAGTCAAAAGCCAATAATGTTGACTTTGAGGACGTTATTCATGTATTTTAAAAAGTTGGTACCATTTAATAATCACCGATTATTATAAGCTTACTTATTTATATTTATATTTATTTGATATTTAATATACTTAAAGTTAACATGTGAAAAAATGTGTACTACATATTTATATTAAATAAAAATTGTAAATTACCCTATGTGTTATGATTATTGATTAGTATATTTTTTTTTTATTATTTATCATTTGGTCTGACCTAATAAAAATGTCTAGTTTCACCTATGATAATAATGAAATACAATCCGTGTGTTTATATACGACTGTAAAATATAATATAAGATATCTAATATAACACTCAGCAATAAGATAAATTTCGGTAAATTAATATCACAGGAGAAGTAAATGTCGATGTCGCAGAGTATAATATTCTTGCATTCAGATAATATATTGTATACATTAAGCTTATAAAATGAAATTAGATTACTGCGTTTTGCACCCCTTTATTGTTTTAATAAATCCCAGAAACATGGGGACGAAACGAATATAATGTATATAGGTACTTTTCGCACATACATAAAATGAATAAAAATAAATAGATGTCTCATATCATGATAAAAAGTTGATATTGCTTATATTGCACTCGTTGATAAAAGTTATTTTTTCACCTTTTTTTTTCTTAGGCTTATATCATTTATATTTATTGCCATCATAGCTATATACGAGTATACTTCTATCATACGCACTGATTTCTATTCCACTTCAATTTCTAACAACTCAACACTGTCCATCTATGATCGTCACATTGTCACAAAAGGAATTCTCCCTATCATTATGCCTGCCATTGCTATTTTCATTAAAATTCCATTGGCACTTGTTGTTACTTGGGTTATTTTTATTTTTAAATTTTTTTTTCGCGTCATTTTTAACTATTAAATATAAAAAATATTCAACTTATTTTACTATTATTATATATTATTTATTTTTACTATTATAAATATTTTAATACACATCGAACAAAGATAACTTACACATGTTATTTTATACATTGATTAATTATTTGTTTACCGAGAAAATTTACGCGAAAAAAAAACTGATTAATTTTTTTTTTAATTTAACATACGAGTATAATGAATTTTATTGTTTGCCTCGTAGGTTTCCTAATTAAGATATTTTTCACTCAATGAAAAGGTTATTCGTTATTGTTACTACTTTTGTTATTAAAAACAACTGTTTATATGACCAAATTATTATCTAAATTAAAGGAAATAGAAATCAAAAAGTCATTAGAGCATTTTTTTTTTTTTTTTACTGGAATAATACTCATAAAATTTTTCAAATATTAATCGCTTATAAAAAAAAGCGCTTGTCAAGTTTTGAAATTGTAAAATAATATTTACCAAAAATATATACAAACATCAATAAGATTACTTGAAGATTACTATTTGGACGGAAAATAAGACGCATACACACATCATGAAATAATATTTCACGGATAAAATCCAGCTGATACAAAAAATATGATATAAATGTAATATATTATATACGAGAAAAAAAAATTACACTGTTATTTTTGTAAATAGGAACACGGGTGAAGAGTCGCTAAAATATATTTAATATATATTAACGAGTTTATAGCATAAAATAGTAGAAAGTATATTATCATCAACAATTTACTTTTCAAGTTTAGATTTCAAACAATATTTTATAAAAACAATTTTGTGCTTCATCTTAATTGTATGTTATATGGGAAAAATGTCAATGTCAAGTTGAATACTATTTTACGTTTTACAGGGCTCAGAAATATCAATTTACTTTTAATTCTAAACAGATCAAGAAGGTCATTGATTTTGAATGATGTATATTTATTGTAATCAAGAGAACAAATTGGAGCAGTGACCACATTTTACGCGTCAATCCATGGGCTTATAAAAAATTTAGCACACATAATGGTACTATATAGAAATATTCACATTTTTAATTCCATGAAAATAATTGATACATGGTGCATAATATGGTGTATAAACCGTAGAAATTGAATCATAAAGAAAAGTAATGAAACTCTAGTTATTGATATTTTTTTTTAACAAACAAACAAAACTATGAACATTTTTGATTATGAAGGTTTTCTATATAATCTGAATACTATTTTTAAGTTTAAAGTATAGATACACCATTCATCTGGATGATAACGAGGAAAGTTAGATTAATGCAAAACATAGAACTTTTTTTTTTAAAAATTAAAATTAGTTTCTATAATATGAAGTTAATCAAAAACGTGTACTTTAATATTCTAGTGTTTAATTTGATTTTTATAAGAGTTTTGAAGAAAAACGTATGACTATTTTAATCATCACTGTTCGAAAGACGATTTCTGTAAATTTAACTATTATACCTGTAAAGTTATGCTGAGAAACAGGTACTGGTGGCGTTGGCAATCCAATACCGAGGCGCATCGTATCTCGATTCAGGAGGACTTGGGCGATAGTTAGCTGATCCGAGTTATTAGCTAGGACTAGCAAAAGGTTCAATAATAACTGTTTGCAGTGCTGATGTACTAGAGGACGACTGTGATCCATTCCAAGTAATGCAATGTGCAGCAGTAATGGCATATGGATTGACCAGTCTATGTCTAACGAATCCGACGGTAAATCCTTGAGTAACATAACAGCAATATTGCACCTGAGAAAATATACAATACATCATCTTAGACAATACGGATAACTAAATGAATATATTAACTAATTAAAATATTTAAAATATTAATTAACTTCAGATGCCTGCATTTGGTTTTGTTTTATAATTTTCCGTTAATTAAAAGAGCAATGGGTATTGTTTTTCCGTAAATGTATTTTAATATAAATGAAACTTCAATTTTGAAAATAAAATGTGAATTAAAAGTCAACAACAAATTAATTTGCATTATTTAAAATAATAATAATAAAAATAATATATTTTTTTATTATAAAATTTCGAATTGAATGTATTCAGATCAATTTAAAAACGTATAGAATCTTACCTATGGAAACCACTGCTGGATGGAATATTGATCGGAAGATATTCTTTTAAAGGGGCAAAATAACCTCCGTACTCAGGCATAGGTAACGGGTGAGGTTGAGGGAAGTCACCGTAATTGGGCGATAATCTGTCATAATTCATCTGAAATATAAATTAATCCACAGTTATTTATTACATCGAAAATATACCAACCGATACTGGTTGAAAATTATTACCGGCAAATAACATTTTCAACTTTAAAAACTACGAATATCATAACATATATATATATTAAATAAATAATAATTAGACGTTCAAATTGTTGGCTTTGGGTAAAATTAATATAAATCTATGAAAATATATTCTTTTTAATAGTTTAATTAATAGGTATTCAATTAATTGTTTATAATAAATACCTCAGCGTCTTCTTCGGGGCTTGGTATTTCGTTTTGAAACGCGAACTGAGTACCAACGGTTCGTTGCCATTTCGAACTCGAGCGGTTCGAAGGGAACCTCGAAATGGATTTAATAGTAGAATCTGACTTACAGGATCTAAAGAAAAATGAACGATTTTTATTAGAAAAACACATGTTTTGTTTTTAAACTAATAAATATAGTAAAAATATACAATCCAAATACACTGTAAATAGCTATTACAATTTTATTAAAATAAAATATTAAATTTAGTTCATTTAGACAAATGGAATTTATGAATTCAATACGAATAAAATAACTAGTCTAACATTATCGTTAAACATGCTCTTTATATGAAAACCAGAATTTATTTTTTATTATTTAAAGTATTTAAACTTAAAAAAAATGGTGTCGGAATCTATTAAATAAATAATGATTTATAATATAACCATTAATAATCTTATTTTTTTAAACTTAAATTTAAATAAAATTGTACAAAAAAAAGTTAAGTTGTGTTCTATCAATGAATGGCCAACCTCTTCACGTAATTAATTGTTGATTTTCCTTTATGGTATTATGTAACAAATTTACTTGTCATGCCTATATTGTAAATATAATTAAAAAAAAATACCTATTCAAGATATTAGAGTATAGGTGATTTGTAATGGTATTTTTCAATTACAAGGTATACTAACATAATATATAAACAATTAATACTTAACAGATTTTGAAAAATTATTGGAAAGATGGGTACTTATATTTTATTAAATAATTTACATTTAACTTTTTACAATTAATATTATTTTTTCAAAAATCTTATCTGTATATATTTGCATTTAGTAAATTATATGAACATGCAAGTTATTGATGTGTTTTCTTCGGTATACATAAGCTAACTCATTTTATCAGTATTACTTCCGTCGTATTTTATACTCAATTTTATACACTAATTAATTACTCTTATTTAAGCGTGATATTTATTTAATACACAACACATTTATCTAATTTCACATAATAGTACGAAATTTCGATTCAGAGCAATACATTAACTATGTATTTAACCACAAATAATATATATTTGAGTATTTGAAAGTGTTTTATAATAAATAGTCATTATATTAACTTATTACTGTTAGGTAAGTCATCTAGGCTATTTCAAAAAATAACTATTCAATGTATCTAGGTATTTCATTAAAATATACGTAAAATTAATAGTTGAAATGTTCAATAAACGAATACGTAAAAGAGAATAACGTAGTTTTTATATTTATATATTATTAAATATTTTCAGGAGTTTTCAGGAAATGCTCAAAATACGATATATTAATATTCGGTGATTTATTATAATTAATTTAAAAACAAAAATATAACATCATGTCGTAATAACCAAATCGAGTGAATACATTTTTTTTAAATGACAGGAAGTCAAAAATAGTACGTTCATAAGCAAAATGGCAAGATATTTGGATTGATATAAGACCGGAGAAAGGTATAGGATATTAACGGAAATCGACGGACAACTCTGTGACCATATTGGAAATGGAATTGAAAACAATAACTTCCAATTTAACGACTGCACGATTAATTAGCTAGACGGTCGGTCGTTAAAAAACAAAGAAACAGATTATTAAATACATATTTTTCCACTAAATAATAAATATTTAACACAATGTAAAGTGAACTAAGACTTAATATTGCATAGAAAATTTGTAGGAATAATTATGCAACTTATTGTGGGAGAGGAGATAGTTCTCAATTCGTAACTCAATAAATGGAACATTTTATGTATAAAAAATACGTTTAAGGAAAGAAAGGAATAATTTTAAATTAGGGACAGAAAAGGGAAAAAACGGAACTGTTCACTGAGCGGAGGAGGAGACAAAGTTTATTGGCAACACCAGTATACGTAAATCAATCTCATTAGATAAAAGCGACCTTTTATAAGGATTTAGATTAGTTCACTTTCAGTCGGCGGTCAGGTAACATGTTGAATGGTTTAAATCTAGTCGGACGAACTATTGTATATATTATGAGGAAATGTAATTTCGATTATGAAAGTCGCAAAGTATAGTGGCTCTGGATATCAATACATAGACAATCGCGGAATTGCGTTAGAAGGGTCACGTATAATCGAGTCGTATTCAGATACACAGCGAATGCACCGAGAAATAAAAAAAATGAAGGTTTCGAATACATCAACTCTTATAAGACTGAATAGAGATTAATTTATAAGTCTTTGGGAACCTATCGCTGATTAATGCAATACACAAGGTATGATTATGTAATGTCGAATAGAGTGATATGATAGTAAAATTTACATAATAGATACCAAATGGAATATTTGGCGTGACAGTAGGTTTAGTTTAACATTATACTAATATTATTTAATATATAAAACGAAATATTTATATTTATATAAAATATTATGATTATTAGGTATAAGTACCTTAAGAACAAAAATTTACATTTTTACTTGAATATATTTAAAGACTAAAGAACACTTAATCAAATCAGTAATCTATTTTAATTCCGTATGAGGCTTATGATTTAGAAAGTAGATATAGTACGTAGTACGTAGTATATTATGATGTTTTGACAAAGTACCAATTTAATTAATCACAGAATTGACTGTATACGAAGAAACTAATAAAATTGACTAGGTCGCACTGCTCAAAAACTCCATAGTTTATATATCCACTAAGACTGGGAGTAATTTACATGTATACGCGCATTACATTGCAGTAATGCAGTTTACACATATTATATCGAAATAATTATAGTTAATACAATGAAATATTTGTCCGGTATATTGAGTGTACCAATGATTGGAATACATATTATTATTATTTCCGAGGCTATAATGTTCAACGATAATAATATTAATTTTGATATTATTTTTATGCAGTGATATAAATTATTTTTGAACTCATTGTTACAGTACTAATAAATATTGTTTGATAAAAACGTAGTACCTATCCAACTAGATTATATTATAAGACGTTTAAGATTCTGAACGGAGTGATGAATGTATTTATACACTGCTTATATAACATTTGTAGAATAGTTTAATAATTATTTATTGTGTTAAATGCATGTGACATGCCATCGAGCAATTTGTTTGAATCAAAGAGCTTAAAACATTTCACCGAGCAGTTAATTTCATTCAACAACGAACAATACAAATTCTATTTTAAACATTTATAAAAAAAGGTGGTACACATTTGAGAGGGTTGAAGGGGACTTGATTCTCTCAAAGACTATAGGAAGGGTAAGAAACTGGGTACAAATACTCGTCCTTTATTATATTAGTTGTATTATTTGTATACATTTAATGGCAATTATAAATTATTTAATTCTAAAATAATTCTAAGCGAAGATCGGCATATAAATAAAATATCATTAATTATGACAAATTATAACTCAAAAATATTCTTGGAAAAAAATGAACTATCCAATCTTACGTTGTTTTTTTTATCACTAGGTAATATTTAACATTATTTCAGAAGTTTCTTTAAATTTTTCTTTCATTTGTAAAAAAGTATCATGAAAATCAAAAATGATTAGTTCAAATTATCAAATAAGTATGAATTGTTTTTGATACTTGAGACTTCTGATGTAAATTTCAACACAAAAAACTGTAAATAAAAAGTGTTGTACATACTTACGTATTATAGATATTTCTAATAAAACGTTTTTCTTTTTGAATCAAAGAAAATCTATTGCACTATTAGGCACTGAAAATGGAATACTTTTGTATTTGTATTTTTTATAGCTACTTCCAACTTTCAAGTTTCTATTAACATTTAAAATCATAACTTTAAACGCATATCTACTATATTTTAGTATTAGACAAAATGTTAATAGAGTATAGGTATATTACAATTTGACCTAAATATAAATGTAATTAATAGGAGGTAAATTCGAGTTCAAATTATTTATTTGGGGTTTTGCTCTAAAATGGTCAATCATATCAAACATTTTGATCTGATAACAGAGTCCTAGACATATAGACTATAGAAAAGTAGTCGAGTATGATGAAATGGCGTGCTCGACAAGAACTCGATATTTTTCTCTTAGGTAATGACAAAATGTTTTTAGATACTTTATGATATCCTTATAGAAAAAAAGCACACAACTACGAGATTTAATACTTTTTTTTTGTCATTTTTGACAAAAATAGAAAAGCATTTGAATAGAATTTTATCACGCCTGAGGCATCGTCAGTAAACGGTTTCATCCACAAGGTATTCATCTGAACTTCACGTTCACCTTGAACATAAAATTTACTTTAAATAAAAATTTTCAATAATTTATTTGAATAATCATAAAAAAAATTATTATTATTTATTTATTTATGAGATTCTTGAAGACAAGACAACAACGAAAAGCAATCGGATACATTTAATGTATTACAAGTTACAACAATGACAAATTGGAGTTATTACACAAAATTATATTAATGAAAAACAATTTTTAACGAAATCCGCCAAGGAGAAGAGCGTCATAATATTAATACAAATATTAATACATAATCCCGGTCACCTGGGACCTTAATTTATCTAAAACTAAATTATGCTTAAACAGTAAAATCATAACGCAAATGAACAAAGATGAAAAACGAAATAATAGGACAAAAGAAGTAAAACGAATATCTATAGGATTAACAATATATATATATAGGGTAGGATCGACGGTCAATAAATGTTTCAAATATATCGCCGGTGCTTTGTTGGAACATAGAAGAATTATATACAATAAGAAATTAAATGAAAATATGAATGGATATTTTATCGAAAATAAAATTATTATTTTTGATTACTTAATAATAAATTAATATTTGTACAAGACAGTCAATAAAATCAATCAGGTTTATAAGTACATACTAAAAAATCTACCTGAAAGTATATACAAAAACAAAATTAATTAGTTCGACTTTCAGTATTTACAAGTTTACAAGTTTACAAATTCAACGGGTTAACAATATAAGTCCTTTAAAGTGTCAGCTATAAAATAATATATTATACTATATACATTATACAAACATACACGTGTAAGTTTATTTATATATATGTACTAAAATTAATAATTAATTAATTTGAAATACATTTCAAAAGTATCGTTGGAAAAATTAATGTATTCAAACTCTTATGAAACCATTTTTTGAATATTATTTGTGAGCGTTAACAAGCGGCTTTAACAATGATTTAAAAACATTAAAAACTTTAGCTTCCACAGAAAATATGCTACATTTCCGTGTATATAACTTTAAATCACATAAAATAAATCCAATAATCTATGTTACTAAGAACACAAACCTAGAATTAAAATTTCGGCAAATGTTTTTGTTTTGTATTGTTTTTGTTTTTTTCTTTTCAAAGGATATAGTAAAACAAAATAAAATAAAAATATATTAAACCGTTCATGTATCGGATATTGAATTTAAATAAAAGTATAAAATATTTAAAAAGGTTGTTTTATTTTTAAAACGTTCGTCACAACAAATAAAAATGTAAAAACATTTAAACTTCAAAGGAACTTTATTCTCTACCTGTTGAGGCTTATCACTGGAATATTTAGAACAACCTTTTTTAGATTCCGAGTAAACTGAGGAATATATTGGTTTTAAGGTTTGTTTTTTTTTCTCCAGAAGTTGTAAAAAAAATATATAAGTATATTAAATTTTTACAAACTCTGATATATCAATACTAAATTCGTTTAACTATCTGAATTTTATACTCGTAATTTATCACTCAAAAATATAAATCGTATCGTAGGTATACTCAGTGGTGTTCCCATCAATTTTGTCGAGAGTATACTATACGCTGACGAGTCTCTCTATAGAAATATTTATGATAAATACGGTGATGGTAGAGGGTATAAATATATAATATATGTAAATAGTTAGATATTAACAAAAATAATTTAAATAGTTATGAACTGATCATCTGAAGTAAAAAAATAACATCGATTACAAAATGTATTTAAACAATAATTGATTAACAAATGGTTATAAATTTATAATATTATATTTTGAATTCCTTCAGAAATTGCTTGATGGTATACGCAGTATACCCGTGAATTTTCAAAATAAATTTGAGAGCATACGGCGTACATGTAGTATACCCTATGGGAACATCACTGGGTATACTGAACCATAATTATGATAAACAGATGCATAATAGTGTAATACCAAAAAAACATTTTCAGTATTAGATCATAAATATCTCAGTTTGCCTAATTTTTGCCTGACATCAAATGTATTATCATACTATTAAAACATGACTTCATTAAATATAAATTCTTCTAAATTGAGTACGTAGTTTGTTAAATTACCTTAGAATTTTTATCCGATGAAATGACAATACCATGGATTAAATAATACCATTTAGATTACTGTCAAACCGTACATTTATTTATACAGACGTAATCCAGTAATATTAACAAAACAAATTCATAACGGAACTATAGATATAATTAATATTTATTTTTCAATGTCTGATTTTATATTTGGTCATAATCATGAAAACATAATATTTAACATTAATACAAAAATAATTAATATTATGTAAATATAGTACTAATAATGGTACGTGATATGAATCGCCAGATGGTGGTGCAGGTAGATCGCAAATAATATCCATTTGTTGGAAACTTTATCAAACAAAAACCGTTTAGGTATACTTTGGAATATCAGAATAATTTGTTCACATGAAAACGCAATATAATCGTGATTCGCAATTAATTGGAATTCGCGTTTGAAACTAGAAACTCCACCTCGAACGTTCATTAAAATCAAAATTAAATCTTTTACTATAAGTTGCTAAAATTGTAAACAAATTATACATACTATGTGTTTGTGCAGCTTTTCATCAAATGATGGTTGTGCCCTAGCCCCTAGTAATGTGTTTTTAATCGCATTCAAACAGAATGCTAACATACTATATATGCGCTTGGTTTAGGCGTTAGGGGTTAACTTATCCTGTTCAAATACTTAAAATATGACTGACACAAAAACCAATTTTGCCGTCAGGAACACATACTGCACGTAATTATGTTTACCGCTCAAAGCAATATAAATTCACTTTCAAAATAAAAAATAAATTGATTTTGTGTTTGCATGTATCGTTTAATATGTTGACAGTGTTTATTCAGATGGGTAAATACTTTATTAAATCATATTTAATCATGAACATTTAACTTTAGAAAACAAATAAATTCTCATGAGAACTATTTTAAAGACTAAAGTCATAAATTTAATTAGGGTACCATACGTATTATTTTCCACCGAGGTGTTTATAGCAACTCTTGTCACCTAAACTTTTGACAGTACTAACTAGTATAACCTTCATACTATAAATTACACAAAACAACTCAGACCTAACCTAACTGCAGAGAATCTGACTTAAATAACAATTAAAATGAATTAATGAATTAAAATGTAGAAAAAAAGTTATTTATTTGTATATTTAATTTAACGTAGTAGTACAAAACACTAATTGTTAAACACAAAACATAGGTATTAAACATATTAAACATAAACAAAGGTAGATATAAGTAGTGGTATAACAATGTGAATGATATAAAATTATAAAGAAATAAATGTACAACTAAAAATTAAAGAAGGGGTCCTCGTTGGTATTTTTAATGAGACGTTTAAGTGGTTTATTTGATAAATAATTTGTAGTGCAAACAGAAATAAAAAATGGGACATGACGTCTAGACTGTCTTTGAGGAACATTAAAATTAATTAATGATAAAAGAGATGGAGAGTCAAATTTACCATCAAGAATGTTTTTTAAGAATTTTGTACCTAAATCATGGTGAATATAATATTCGAAGTATTTAGATCAAGATGTTCAGCAATAGAGGGATGAAGAATATTGATTACAGAACTAGCAAACCGCACAAATGTACGTAGTACTCTTTCAATCAGACAAGCATCGGTGGCTATATATGGATTCCAGATGATAGCGC
This sequence comes from Chaitophorus viminalis, assembly GCA_025469195.1. NCBI lineage: Eukaryota > Metazoa > Arthropoda > Insecta > Hemiptera > Aphididae > Chaitophorus > Chaitophorus viminalis. The sequence goes on from JAIPRK010000193.1 coordinate 169,636, forward strand.
CAAACTCTAAAATAGGACGAACTAACGCACATAAAGAGTGTTTTTAACACTAATTTAAGTTTAAAGTCCGAAGGCATTTTCATAATATAACCAAGAACCTTAAACGCCTTCAACATATCATATCGATATGAGGTCTACGATTTAACTAAGTATTAAATCTAAAGCCAAGATCCAAGATAGTGTCGTATACACGCATAAGCTTAAAATTACCAAAAAAATAACATTACGTGTATTATGGGGGATTGAGAACGAGTGAAAGACATTACTTGGCACTTAGAAATATTTAGTTGCAAACCCAGCATCTTAAACTAAGTTGTGAACCGGTCTACATTATGAAAGTATTAGTATATATCTAATATTACTATTAAAATTAATAATTTAGATTAAAACAAACTGAAACTTAAACAAAAAACTACTACGGAAAAATTAAATGAAAATAATTAATTCACGGTTTCTTATCTGTCTAAAATGTATTTATGGTTTTTAAGTTAATTATAATAATCACGAATTCAAATTATAAATTATAAATGGTTAGCGTATATTAATTGATGAAGGGAAAAAAGTTTAACATATTATTCAAAATAACTTGTTTAATTATTCTTATCTTATACATACATTAATCAAAACTAGAATGATTAAAGTTGTACTACATTACATGTTTACTTATATCGAATGACGAAATAAAGGACTTTACTGAGAATAGGACATAAATTAAATACATAAAAAAAACTGCGAATAAATTGACTAGAAAACTCATAAAGATATAATAGTATAACGAATATCACACAAAAATTATAACAAAAAAGCATAATACTGTTAGACGAACCGAAAAAAAATGTGTAGAATGACTATCCTATAACCACCAGTAAATACACAGAAAGAAATTGCAAACAATTTAGTGTGGGAGAAATGAGTGGAACAGTATATTATAGGTCCTACCATAATATATTTTGAAAATTGAAAAAGTAGAAAAGTTTAATGGTTCTGAATATATATATAATAACATATAGGTGATTCTATTAACCAAGGCAGCTATTGTTAAAGGAAAATGGAATTTTGACTACAGCATTATGTTGAATGAACCGGAAACTTTTTTTTATAGATGCATTATATTATAGATAAATGAGTTTAATACATAATTAATTAACATGATACTAATTTAATGTCACTATGTTTCAATCAATTATTAGAGATTTTACACTCTAAAAATGTAAATGAACATTGTTAAATATTATATTTTATATAATTGTATAAATTTTAATTAGGTTATTTAAACATAAATTAACATTCTTTTAATGCATTTTTAATGATTTAAAATACATTAGCAATATACACATTATAATAATTATAAATACACTATACACATATACAATACATTTAATTTTTGATAATATTGAATAGTTTTCACTAATTTAGGTTGGCACTTTTAAGAGGTCACTGGTGGCTTATCGATTTTTTGCACTAGTTTAAGGAAAAAAAACTTAAAAATATTTATGATTGTTGTTTAATAAATGATTTGGGTTTTATGGATTGAAAATTTAATGCTGAAATAACGAAAATTTACCTGATGATAAGAAAAAAAAATATGGTCATTTATATAAAATATTTTTTCAAAGATAACAAAACAGGCAAATTGATAATTAGTAATTTTCATTGAACTAGAGTTCATGTTTTTTATTATCTTTACGATGTATTTAATAATCAAATAATTCACACTAATCTTCACTTTTTTAAAAAAAAAATATGGTGAATACTGAATAGTAAATTAATTATATACTCACATACTCAGAGTTAAGAATATTCAACAACGACACACAATTATTATTTACAATTTATCGTATCTTATCTATGGTAATGTTTCCAAATATAATGGAAAATATGTCTAATACCTAATAAAATAATAGAACAACTTATTTATACACCTTATTCACTATTATTTATAATGTTATCATTCATTATTAATTCTTATATACCTACATGGCATGCTCAAATGCATTGAAGATATAGACTGTGTACTACAATTTCTACTACACAATGACCACATACCAAAGGTTAGTTTTAAAAATCAAATATTTTACAACATGAATGAAATTACAATTTCATAAAAGATTGTCCATATAGTATAAAAAAGGTCAATTTCATTAAGTGTATCCAGCATATGCATATGTTATAATGTAAGGCTTCTTAAGGCTAGAAATTTTTAAATATTATAAATTACTAAGTATGCCAGATAAAATCGAATAATGCTTAAAAGATAAAAATAAATTAGTTCCACACCAAATCATTGCGATTTAAGATCAAGGCGATACCAAAACGGATTCAGTCAATTTGGAAAAATATCAATGTTTAGTGAAATAAAGTTTGAAAATTTTTTATAATTATGTATATTATACTATTTGTAAGTATACTGTAGTACGTTGTACTAATTCTTTTTATCCGAATAATATAATTTAGAAAAACTTTGAGAATTTGATTTACGTGAATTTTAATCGCATTATATCATCCTTGCATATACCTACTTTGTAAAGTCAATAATAATGCTTTCACACCCAAAAACGTGATGACGCGTGTAGATCAACCATAAGCGCGTACCAAGCCCAACTATAGAAATATAAGAACTTGAGGAAAAGTGATGCACATTTTTTTTATTTCTTTTGTACCAACAATGTCATACTTGTCTCAGTTTGATTTGGTTGCGGTCATATCCGTATGCTATATAATACGTGTGTGTGTGTGTGTGTGTGTGTGCATGCCATTTAGTAAAGTATTTTCTTTTATGAAAAGTTTGTCCTACTGTGAAATGGAACCATTATTTAATTTTTATAGTTCGTGAAATATGAAAACAATTTGTTATATGGATTCCATTTTGTGAATCCCAAACTTTACACAAAAGTAATGATTTTACAAAGTGGTTATAGTGGTTACTTAATGTGTATAATGTATGTACAGACAATTAGCATAATAATATGTATACAATAAACTTTACCTTATCTGTGTAGACGCCACCGTATACTCAAAATGTAGGGCGTATATGAAATGAACAGGGATATAGTAAGATGCTCAATATGAATGCTCACCGAAGTGAATCAATTTCAAGTAACACCGTTACAGACGACAGTACAAGGATTTCGGTATACTTCATATTATTATTTTATTCATAGTGAGTGTTGTTATTTTCCTTTTATGTAACTGATATCCTTACATTATAATCACTGATTTTTATTAAGATGAGTATACTCTATGACAGACTGTTTCACGACGAAAATGTATGCATTTTTGAAACATAACATAGTTTATACCTCACATTTAATATTCATTTATGTATATATATATATTTAAACTGGAACTCAATTTCACTGCAACCTTCAAGGGTAAAACAATATGTAAAACAAACATGACATTAAATACAATGATAACTGCATAAATAAAATAAGTATACACAGTTTTAAGAATATTTACAAGAAACCAACAGTAAAATATTTATATAAAAGAACTGCTAACAGAAAGCCAATAATAAGTGTTATAAAAAGTTACTTAAAAAGAGAAAATACCAGATGGCGTTATAATAAAACTATATTATTTCATTTCATATCATTTCACTAGAAATCACTCTCTAAACCTTATCTCCTCTCACCGTACTAATTACTCCCATAATAATCCATTAGATAGAATGCTCCGCCTACTAGTAATAACTCCTGATCTGTAGTTGACTATTCTGTAATTTATCTCTACTGAATGTTTTCGTCCTTAGGTTTATTTTATTTTAGCATGTACTCTTTGTAGCTAAACGCTATTTAGTATAAGTTTAAATTTAAGTTTATAATGTAACTACTGTTTTCCATGTATATAATTTCATTACTATCATTTCTTTTTAATCTACTAATATTACAATGTATCTATAAATTGCCATTTGGCGTTAAATAAATAAATAAATAAATATTATTTCTGTGTACTTGAACTATTTATAGTATATTTATAATATATTTACTAATTGATTTTATTACCTATAATAATAAAATCAATATATGATATAGGCAGGTTCTAAAAACTATACATGGAAATTTGGGTTTTCAAATTTTTTTTGGTGGTGGATCTGAAGCTATTCCACCCACACATTCTTCATACTTCTGAATTCTTATTTATTAAAATATTTTATCCCAATACTTTATACAATATATTACTAGTAATTTGCTAGAATACAATTGTATACATAAGTATAAATAAATAATTTATTTACTTAGATTAAGGGGACTTGAGTTTGAAACTCCCATGATCCCGTGAGTCCCACGGAATTATACCAAATTCATAATTCTTATACTTTTTTATACCCTTAATATCATGTTAAAATACATAATCTTGTTTATACTAAATTCGTTCTAGCCCCAAACGATTTTTATTATTTGAGAGTTATATCCACAAATATTTCCGGTATATTCTAGGACGAATATATTTCATCGGTAAAATCTGAATAAATACACGTATCGGTAATTAATTTCTAAAATCATGTTAATTAAGCACCAGGGTCCCATTGATATTATTTCATAAGAAAATATTAATTTTTATTTTTACATTAAATGTAATAAAAATATTGTATGTTTTGTTTATCTAGGAACATGGATAGGTAACATATAATTTCGGGAGACAGAGTTGAGAAAATTAAATACGTTCCGGTCTCACGGTTAAACAAAAAAAAAAGTTACCTATAATTATAGCTTGCAACGCATACATGGTGTTAAATTGCATAATCATGCGCCGTTATACAAAATAATAATCTGACATCAAAATAACGTTTTAAGTTTTAACATAGGAGATTTGATAGGCATTTTATTGATTAGATTTTATCAAGGAATATTAATTTGTATAACCTTTTGATCTAAATTAGGTGATTAATTATTTGAAAATATATTGATATTGTGAAGATATAAAATTTAGCCTATGGGCATCGGTTATCTACAACATAAGTCCTACAGAAGGCCTATCTATACAATCAGTGTTACACCTTATGGATGTTGCTAGTTTTCTTATATATATTCTATAAATTATAATGATAGTTAACCAGGGCTATAAATCGAAATAAAAATTTCGATTTTAATTTCAATTTTGATTATTGATTTTAGCTTTTTTAATTTCGATTTTGGTTTCAAATATTGATATTTATTTTTTTCAATTTCGGTTTTGATTTCGAATATCAATATTAATTTTTTCAATTTCGGTTTTAGAAATCGGTATTTATTTTTTTCGATTTCGGGTTCACAAAAGAATGTTATCTATGACTTATAATAATTTCTCAAATTTTAGTACATAATCAGCATGATAGTGTTGTAGGCTGTAGCGACAAGCTACTGATTTAGGTAATATATATTTAAATCCATTTTTTTATTAAGTACCTATGTTATAAAACACTACAATTCTTAATAAAGTGTCTCAAAAATGAAAAAACCATAGTATGAAAGTGAAGGTAAAATGAGACAATCTAGGGATACAGTGGGACAAAATATTATGACGACGCCTAGCAAATCTGCATAAGTACAAAATAAAACTATTCCTTATCGTAAATCTTCTAAGAAAACAAAATATAACAAAGATATTTTATAATAGGTTATTTATTATTATGTATAATCAATATTATTACCAAATATAGCAATGTCTACGAATTGACAATATAAATAAACCTGTTGGCTGTTGAATTTTAAATTAATTTGATTTAAAATCATTTTAATTATTATAATGATTTTGATATAAAATATTGATTTTAACTTTTTTCAATTTTAATATAAATGTTGACAACCATTACCAACCATTAACGATTTTATTATTGATTTTGATTTTCTAAAAGATTTTTAACTATTTTTATCGATATTTGAAATCAATTTCAAGCCCTGAAGTTAACATATTTTTTTTATGCATCATATGCATATTGCTTTATATTAACAATTAACTTTACAGCTATTATTAATTATATGAATCACTCGATGAACCAAAACTTATGGTGCATTTCAACTTAAAATGTATTTTAGAAAACATTTTCAACCCATGAGATTTATAACAACCTTAAGAGCGATACTTGTTCTTAAAGTATTATAATACTAAAAAAATAATAGAAAAAATAGTTAGGATCAATCGGCGTTCTTAAAAGCTTATAAAAATGGGTCATACGCCCCTTCTACACTAAGTTCTTTTTAAATATATTACATAAATATGATTATTTTCTGAAACTATTAAACGGTTGAGCTATACTGTAAAAATAAATTTTTATTTATAATTTTTTATTGGCGAAAAGTATACACTGGGGTTAACCTTAAGGTTATTATTTTATTAAGTACTTGCACATTTTGTAGCACGCCCTCATGTTTTTTTAATACCCAATAAAATATTAAATTCAAAATTTTAAATCAATCGTTCAGTATTTTAAGGCATACTCTAAGGAGGTACTTGAAGTTGATTATAGTTTGGCCATTTTTTAAAAGAAAAGCTCTATATAAGCGTTGCACATCCTGCAGACACATAATATTATTAACGATGACAAAAGAAAAACAATTTCTAGGACTGAGACGAACTTGAAGTGCGTAAATTTCGGGTTTAATCGATTAAATTCGACTGAACCGTAATGCACACACGTACGCCGGGAGTGTAGATAAGTCGCGGTAACTCGATCAAACCACAATATTGCGTATCATTTGAATTACATGTTTTACTGTAAAGTTTGCCTTGCCGATTATAATCATTCCACGATAACCCGGTTAGTGTGGTAGAACTTCGGTTCTTACCTAGTCACTAGGACCACATGACTGCACGGCCGGACCTATGGCGCCGTTTAAGACGAAAAAGTTGTAATCGACACGACATCAGCAATATAATAATAATTCCACCCACATGAGAACTTGAAAACATTTTTTATTTCGCTTGCTGAATTTTAGCTATATTTTACATAATAATATTGGCATCGGGGATCAATCCTTACTATCTCTTATTAACTATAAAACACCCACACGTTAAACTCGTTCTCGTTAACGAGTCACCATCATTTTCGCTAATTATTTGTGCCCGTTTTCCAGTATTAGCTAACAACCATGACACAATGCGTTATTTTCCCTTCTTAGCCGTACAATAACACGGATGTATACCACCTGCATATAGGTGTAAAATGCCGAGACAAAGATAAGACGCAGTGGTCCAGTCGTGATTACGCATCGACTTCCTGATACATATACATTGAGCCAAACCCGTTTCCGTCGCAAATTTTACACACTATCAATTTTACACATATATGAAACCCGTTCACAGTACCTGTCTACAGTGTGGGGCAGTGTCAACGATATATATTCTGCTTCATTTTGTTTTATTTTATTTTATTTTATTATTTATAATAGAGTTATTATGTGTTTGATATCCACGCCATACGAAATAAATAAATAACCACGCGATGTATTTAAACTCCGTATTTTTTCTCTGCTTAAATACACGCACATCGTATACAACCGCTTGTATGAGATATATAATATGTTACCGGCAATATGGATGATTCAGGTGTTTTGCAAAATGCCTAGGCATAATGCACATTGCCCACCCGTTTCAGTCAATGTAAATAAAAACACACGGTTTTCAATATAATTTTACATATAACTTAGATATATTTTGATTATTCATATTGCCGGTAACATATATATTGTATCGTAAATATAACAACATGACGTAAACATTTTATTTCGTGTATAATTAAGTATAATAGTAATAATTAATAACACGTACCCAATTTTCGACGGGTCGTCGCCGCTGTGCCTCTTCGTGTGTATCATGCCGGCGGACGCGTGCGACGTGGTATGTTCCGTCTCGTTTTCGTTGACGTTCGTGGACAACATGTCAACCGAACCGCCGCCGACACCGCCGCCGCCGCCGCCGCAACCCACGCCGCAACCCACGCCGCCACCGCCAACGAAACCGGCTCCGGCACCTGTGCCCGTGCTGCCGTTGCCGCTGGACGCCGCGTTATTCGAGCCAACTGGTCCCATGCCCGACGTCTTTCTCATGCTCGTCAACCGGTAAAACGGCGGCGTCTCCATCCGTTCGATGAGGCAGTTGAGCGTTTCCACCGTCTGCAATTCGGTCATCATCTCGTCCAGCAGCCTGTCTGGTCTGGACCGGGCCAGGTACAGCGTAACGCGTTTGGCCTGCGAGAGACACGTTACGGTTATGACAACGTCGTAATAATAATAATAATAATAATAATAATAATAATAATAATAATAATAATAAACAATACGCCGTAGTATACCGCATCGGTTGAGGACGTCACACCTGCATGTGTTATCTCAGTTACAAACTTATAGAACATAGCAAATCTTCGTTCAATGGAACTGAATTTTTGTTATTAGATTTCAAATTAGAGTAATCTGACCTATCTGAACTTAAAGTTAAGACCAATAACTGTAGCTCCGCGAAGTTTTTTTTCGAAATTTTTATTTCCAAGCGAGTTATGACAGTTTTAAGTATGTAAAATTTAAAAAACTCATAACTTGTCTGAAAATTAAAATTTTGTAAAAACACGTCTATGGAGCCACAGATAATGTTCTGAACTTTAAGTTTAAATAGGTAAGATTACTCTAATTTGAAATCCAATAGTACAAAATTAGTTCTAGTGAACGCAGATTTGCTTTGATCTATGCTTGTAAGACAGACAATACATGTGGGTGTGGCGCGCTGCGTCTTCGTAACGTAGTATTACGATTGGGTGGGAACAATTTATACCACGGCAAAAACGGAGGTTTTTAAGAAATCAAAGTGCTCAACTGTCAAAAAATATAAGAAACATTTTTTTTTTTTTTTCAAAACCCGCACTGATATGATATGAATATTCAAATTATTGCTATTGCGATTGAATGCCTATGTTGATTTTTTTTGATTTTTCATACCGAGATATATGGAAAATGAGAATTGGGATAGCATGTCTGCAGTGTGAAAAGAAACAAATTCAGTTTTGATAATTTACAGTTGACTTGTAAGGTATATGAATTTATTATTGGACGAATAATTTGAAAGTATTAAAGCTAAAATATTAATCAATTGTTGATAAAAACACTGGAACTAGAAATATAAACCTAGCATACCAATATAAACATCACTTTAGACGACACCGGTTAGGTACACCGAAATATCGTTTACAACTACGATTAATCGTTACGGTCCCAAAGGAAAGTTTGAACTAGGGACAGTGAAATATCGGCTGTAACAACAGAAAATTGTGATCCCTTGAAATTCGCTACAACCAATATTCACACCACGTACAACATAAACCACAAGCACACCCATGCGCCTCAAATAATAGGAAGAGTTCTATTTGGAGTGATATACATGAATGGTTGAGAGAGAGCACAACCTAACTTAGTCCGTTGATTTAGAGTTTCCGTATTAGATCAATGTCCGAGTTGTAAAGAGAATTACTACACGCTATACATCAATACATATGTATATATATATATAACCAATCAGTCGATCAAGTGACCAAGTTGAATAAATGAAGGTAATTTCAAAAAAATTTATATAAATTAGTTTTTCCCGAACAATAAAACATAAAAACTGTATCCATAGAATACTAAATAATGAACACGATTTATATTATAAATGATAATGTATAACAAATTAATAGCGTAGTGATTACACCTTTCCAACCGTGAAATGTTATCAAATAAAAAGAGGCTTGTAGTTTTATTTTAAAAAATGTGTTTAATATAAACGTGCTATAACTTAGTGTACAAAATGTATCGTATAATTATAAACGTGTATATTAAAAGGAAAGGGGTTTCGACAAAATTTGATTTCTGAATAAAAGTTATATATAGTCAATACAATTAATGGAAACTATAATAAATACTACTATTCAACTACTATTGCAACTACTATTCAATACCTAATTAATAGTTGCCACAGTCAATATCAATACCAGTATCAATAATATCCATAGACCTATTAACCAATTAATTAACCTATTAGTTTATAGGTATATGATAATATCAATATCAATATCAATACCAATATCAATAATTAATACCTTTCTTTTTGAACGTCGATTACTTATAAGTTTTTATAACGATTTTGAACGTAATTTGTTTTTTCTTAGTTTTATTAAAATAGCATATTATTATAATTATAATGCAATGAGTAAAAGTACTCTATTATAATATTTCATTAAGCAATTCGATTTCAAAGTAATATTTTTTAAAATACTCACAAATGGTAAAAGTTCGTATGGAGCCATACCACTCATAATCACCAAGTACCGAATAATAACTTTTAGGTTATTCGGCCAACATAAGCAAAGTGTTGACCAAACATCTTCAATATCTTTAGGATGTTCATCAGCGAACTAAAAAATACAAATTATTCATTATTTCTGATGCTAAAAATAAAAGAAAAACATATGTTACATGATGAATTTATCCATCAAAATATTATAGTACCTAGCAATGTTGTATTGAATTAAAGATGCGTCAATGATATTAAATATAAAAAAAACCGGATGGGACTCGCTCTGCTATACAGTAGGAGGTAGAGTAGAACTCGTTCATAGGATAGGTCATTATAATGGATGTCATAATTTTGAATACAAAAAAAAGTAAAATAAAAATACTACGCAAATTTACCATGAATAAAAAACGCTAATATAAATAAAATATAAATACAAATATAAAACAAAATATAAATATAAATAGGTGTAAATTTTAAGTATTTGTGGTTTTTCGTTTTTGAGCATTTAAAAAAAAAAGGATTTTGTCAAAAAGTGGTATTTGAGTAAAAATGCCTTTTTTTCCCGACAACTTTAAAAACAACTGAAAATTTTTTATTTTTGACATGCCAAAATACCAATTATATTCACTCTCCTTTCAGAAAAGTTGCTATATAAAGAATTCAAAATATTTTTACTGCTCTAAAACGTATCGTCAGACACAAAATAAATAAATAAAAAAAACCACACATCAATTTAAAATCAATACATTTAATACACACTACGTTCAGAATCAATAATCTCATTAATAAAAAAATTTCATAAAAGTAGACATGAAGTCTAATTCAATTAAGTTAAACATATTGATGAAATGTAGGTGATCCTATGATTCATATTTTCAAATTTACAGAAATGTAAGAGGTTATTGGTGTGTGTACTGGAATAAGTAACTAATAATAACCTAAAGATTGGGTACAAAACATTTTTAGTGAGAAAAACATTTATTAATATTAATAATTCATAATATTCATAATATTTTTTATTTATTTATTTATTTATTAATATAATATCATTAGGCTATTAAGATTTAGTAAAAAAATTATTTTAGAAAACGTTATAAAAATAAAACAGCAATTAAATAAATGTTATCACACTTAAGGATTTGTAATTTTATCACTATTCGTTCCAAAATTCAAATCAATGAAAATGAATTAGAGCACAGCAGGATTACAATTCTGTTTCGTAAGCCAAAACTAAAATATTATCATATAGAAATCGTATTTTGATTAAATATTTCAATCATTTTGATAAAATGTCTTTTTAAATCAGAAAGCTATTAAATGCGTTCCAAAAATATAAAGCTAAATGATCAAAAGTATTCTGCATAAGAGTGATATGTAGCATTTCGACAACATAATTAAATATTTTAGATATTTCTTCTTATATTTATTATCATATACTCCAAATATAATATCTACTTACATATCATATTTTATAATATAAGATATTTAAAACTAAAAACATTTGGTTGTGGATAAAAAAATTACCAGGAACTCGCCCTATTGTATAGTTGGAATGGAGTAGATCTCGGTCATAATTATAAAGTAGGTCATTATAACGGATGTATTATATTTGAATACGGTGATAGGTATCATTTTATACGAAAAACGATCTTGTCAGTCTATGATTTATATATGATATTATATAATATATTATATAACATTTAAATAGTAATATTTTTTTCAATATTTGCACTCTAAACGCTTAAAAGGAATAATTATTATTTTATGACAATTATTGTTCTTATATAAATATATAATTATAAAAAATATTTTTGAATGACATTAAAAAAAAACTATGTGGAATCTTTAATTTAATTTTTATGTATTTTGTCCCAGAAAAATGGTTTTTATCAACAATGACAAAAAATAAATCGAACAGGGTCCGCTCTGCTGTACAGTAGGGGTAGGAGTGGACCTATTTCATAGGATAGATCGTTATCATGAATGTATTGATTTAAATAAAATGATAGATTGATACTTATTTAATGATTTACATACAAAAAACGATTTTGAATAGAGATGATTTGTTAGTCTAGACTAGGTATATATAATATAATTAATATATTATGTTATATTTGTGTTGTAATATTATGTCAATTATATTCACTTCAAACGCTTATAAAAAAAAAAATGTGCCTATGGATTTCAATAATTTGTGAATGATAGAAAGAACAACTTTTGTGGAATTTTCTATTAATATTTCAAGTATTTAGTTCCAGCGAAATTTATTTTATCAACAGTTATATGAAAAAAATAATAATATTTAAAAGTCTATAAATAGCTTAAAAATTAGTAAAATATTACGAAAACAAAATTTTTTGAAGAAAATGCCAATCTCAACAAATGGTAAAAATTTCAAGTTTCTATGGCAATAGTAAATATTTAAAATCGTTAGTGGATAAATTATTATTTTATACAATTTCAAAAAAATTTAAATATCAGACGCTCATAACATTTTTTTCTAGAAATTTTGAAATTTTAATAGTTATTTATAGTTATTTGAAGAAAAACTTACGGATATCCTTGTGTATAAATTCTGCAAATTATCGAGATTTTAACATATTTCGAAAAAATTTGAACTTTGAGCGCTTAAAAAAAACTATGAAAAACGATTTTCCATTTTTTTAAATGCTATAGGACAGCTTACAATTAATCTTGTACAAAATTTTCAAGTTTTTTGGGCACCCAAATATTTTTTATCGATATTTCTAAAAATAAAATACTTAGGAAAATCAAAAATTCCAATTTGTCTATAAATTAGTTGAAAAAAACCAAAAATCTTCAAAAATTTAACCATTTATAGACAACGCTAGTATACACATTTGGAGAACATTTCAATTATTTGTAATTTTTCGTTTTTAATTTAGAGTTCTGCGTAAAAATTGAAGGTTTTTTCATAAATATTTTAAAGTTTGTCCTGACGCATTTGAAAACGATTGATAATTAAATACTTTTAATCCCCCAGAGTACAAACTAGATTCTCTTTCTTTTCAGAAAAGTTGCTGAGTAAAAAACTCTAGGTACTATTACTACTCAAAAACGTGATTACAGACACAAAAAAATAAAAATAAAATCACTGTAAAATTAATAAATTCAACACTCCGTTCAGAATCTAAAATTAATGATTATTTAAATTAATTGTATACAGTCATGTATACACATGAGATGACTCAATATTATTTCCTAGTTTTGTTTCAGTTTTCTCATATAACTAATAAAACTAATTAGAACATTTTAAATTAATTGTTTAAGCTTTTAATGTACCATTAATTTCTGATTTCTCATATAAAAATCTGAATGAAACTTTTATACCACACATTTATTTCATTCAAAATCTAAAAAAAAAAATTTCTCTCCGGGGAGTAATGCGAGTAAATAAGCAAACTTAGTGCACTTATATTTAAACATTTATTTTTTATTTTTTTTAAATTTAAACTATGGTTTCACCAATTTCTATCGTTGCCACCAAGATCCCTTTACTGAAAACTGTGCAAAAGACCAAGATAGCCTAACCAGATGCGTGTTCATTGTGCCAAGAAATACCACCAACTATAAGAGATGTCCAGCATTCAAGCTGGTATCAAGCTTCGGAGAAATCACTATCTCAATATATGTGTTTATAGTCCTGAATTAAAATACCCGGTTACAACGTCTCTGATAAATACTCTTATTCTTATTCAGACAAAATCATCCTAAGTCTTGATTGTTTTTAAGATCGATATAATTAATATTCCGTATAGCAATAATAATAATTCTATTAATGATGAATCATTATTTAAATTTTTTCCCAAGTTTTCTACATTAATTAATCAACTTCTCACTCTTCTTGCAGTTGTCTTACAAAAATTCAATACATCAATCACGTTTGTTTCTTAAATAATTCCTAATGCCACGCGAACAGTTTAAAATTATTATTATTTAATATTCCATTTTAATTGGCTTCGTATTTCACAACTACTATAAATTATAATTAAAAATTATACTCGGATTTTGCACTAAGATAATATTATTATGTACATTTTTTTTCTTTTTCAATATTATGTTAATTTATATTATATTATGTGGATCTAGGGCGTTTCGGCGCGGATGTTTCGGCGAAATTACATTTTGACGCGTGACCATTTCGGCGATAAAAAAAGTAGTTAGAAATAAAAAAATATTATATGAGTCCAAATACATTTTTAATAAACATCAATCGTTCTAAAAAATATTAAAAAAAAAGTACCTAATATATAAAATCTTATTTTAAAGAAATATTATTTACAGTAGGAATATTTTATTTTATTATTACAATCAGAATTATATTTTAAAGTATATTGCTTAAAAAAATTAAAAATATTATAATATTAAATATATAAAATCTTATTTTAAAGCAATATTGTTTGCAATACCTTTAAGAAAAATCATTTTATTGTTACAATTATAATTATCGATTAATTTTTTTATACGTTTATCAGTGTCTACGAATTTTTTCATCTTCCTAGGAGGGCTATTTCCTGACACAAGATGCTCGTAATATGTATCACGTCCCGCTTGGATTTTTTTAAGATTTGATATAAAGAACCAAATTGTTGGATGAGTTCCTATTTGTAATTTAAACGCCTGTTTGCCGCCTCGGTATGATTATTTGTCCGGTCTTTACCTTCTAGAACTCTTTGGTAAAGATTGTTGTCGGGTGAATAGCGTGGTTTTCTCCTTCCGATACGTCGATTATTCTTCCCGATGTAAAATTCTTCAAACCACTCAAATAATGGTATTAGCTCATCTGGAAGTTCGTCTGCTAATTCATCAGTAGCCATATCCAAATTACTCAAAGGTATGAATGCTAATGCAATAATTAATTTGGCGGAAACACAAAAGTCTGCTTCATTATTATACCTTGATAATAAATATAAGTCTCCAATTTTTTTCAAGAAATTTTGACTTAAATGAAAATAACATCCGAAAATATTTACGTCTTCAAATTCATTTTTTATCACTGTTATGGCACCAAGTTCGAAGTCACAAGCAATTGATTGTAGTTTTAAATCAGATTATAATGTATTAACCATACAAAATAATTTTTCATAGGTTGTTTCCTTTTTGTTAGGTAGTAACAAATAAATTGCAGGGTGAACTCCTCCTAAAAATTCCACTAAAATCCCATAAACTTGACAAAACAAATTTGGCGCCACTTTAAAAGTTCCATCCATGTACCAAAACGTTGAATCTTTTAATAACTTAAGACTAAGTGGTCGACCAAATATTAAAATTCTCTCATTACTAGGTCCACTATCAGCCAATAAAAATTGTATAATATATTAATGTAATAATATAATACAAGTATAAATAAAATGATATCATCAACCTATCGCCGAAATGATCATACACCGAAACCGAAACGACCATCGTTGTATCGACATATCGTCGAAACGTCCGCGCCGAAACGTTCGCGCCGAATCGTCCCATTCCCATATTATGTTGTTCTTTTATCATTTATAATTGTTTAGTCGTAATAGTTTATTATATACTAAAACCCAATTAAAAAATAAAAAAAAAACATATGGTTTAAATTATTATTAATAAAATTAATGTTGTAAGATACTAAAAGGAAAAACCTTGGTTAACAAATTACTAGCAAAGTAATTTTTCTTTAGTAATCATTTTTATTATAATTACTAAATTTTTATCTGGTATACAATTTATCAACTATTTAATTGATGGCAGTTAGATACAGATAAAAGCTTTTTCGTTTAAAACTGTATTTAATTAGTATTTACCTATGTAAGTATAAAAAGCAAAATGCAGTTACACAAAAAATGCATGAATAATTAATTTACAGTAAATAAATTTAAATAATTTTACATTAATATAAATGTCTTTAAAATTAAGACTTAAACTTTGTGCGATATAATAAAACTAGAATTTTTATCTTAAAACAATTTAAGAAAAGTTTTTTTGCCATTTCACTTAAATTTTACGTGGTCATCTATTTCAATTTTTTTTTTTTTACATTTTAATCGTAGTACCTATTAACCTTTTTATATTTACAAACTTTAATAGTTCTACCTAACTATATTATTATAATCATACATGTTATCTAATTCAATCATGTATTCAGTTTGATGTAATAAATTATCCATTAATTCATGTAGAAACAAGATCAGATAAGTTAAAGACATCGCTCATAAATTATTACCTTGGCTGTAATGTAGAACAAATTATTTAACACCATTTCCGTGGCTTCTACAGACCCCCAACCTTCTCGTCGACAAGAACTTGACTGTCCTTCTTCTGCAGGATAGTACTGAAAACACAAACAAAAAACTACTAGTTAATATATTATATGCTATAAGTATAACACAATGAAACAAGTATTTTAAATATTGCTTAATAAATGAATCACCCAAATTATAATTTACATAATTTATAAATATATAAATTATATTAACATAAATAATTTACTGCGATACACTAAAATTAATGTTCTCACTTTTATATTATTCATTTGGAAATAAATATGAAAATTACTACGTATCACCAGAAATGAGAGATATAAAATTATGTGGTGTAAAATACTCACAGATAAATACTATGATTAAATAATTCACAATTTTCAAATCATTCTTTCTAATCAATTGTTTAAGTTTAAAATTAATTCAAAAATAATTTTTGAGATACAAACTTTAAAATATGCACATGGCAGTACATGTACAAGAAGCTTCGTCAATTGTCACATTTCAGTCATACGTATATATTAGTAGGCAAATAGGCAAAGGTATAATACGTAACAAATGTATGTACTTCGAATTACATTTTTTTTTTTTTTTGTTGAGTTTATACATAATATATAAATAACATACAATGAAGAATCAAAAATCGAAATACTAACGTACACTTTGTAAACTACCGTAGGGATTTTTTTCAATCATTTAAATTTAAAGATAAATCGAACATTACACACAGATGTACAATTTGTTTTTCATAAAAGTCAATTTGTCCCTTTTATTAACATATAATATAACTATATTGCAACGATATCACCGAATATCCAACTGTAAATTTATTATGACGTGTACATTGATATATTTAGACACAGGTAGTATATAACAGTGGTGTATCATTGAATAAAATCAACAATCGATATAATACGTTATATATATTTCTCATCAAAAGTAGCAGTCGTATTGATATTTAAAAAACAAAACTTTGATTACCTGGAAATACGATAATGGATTTGGTGGAGGTACATTTGGATCCACTAATTCCATATTGTGAAGCCAAGGAACTAGATAATGCAGTAGCAACTGTCGCACTTCCGGTCTTGCTGTTTGGAATCTGCACGTTATTTCTAACGGAAAAAATAAAGAATAAATATTGTCAGAAATATGATGCTAAACGGTGTATATAATATTCATGAGAAAACTTATATTTATTTTATTCATACAGAACTCTACAGGGATAATGTTCAACATTAAACGTTAACACATTTTTAACAATTATATTTTATACAAAATATTTCTATACGTACATATTAAAGAATATGTTTCAATAATTACTTGAATTTACCTACGAATATTATTCAAATATTTTTAAAAACAAATATAAAATATATTATGTATATTTAAGCGCAATGTGGACAAAATACTTAAATATGAGTACAAGGTAGGAAAGTCGTGTAGTTTCATAATTACTTAAAAATACCCCAGCCACATTTTATTAATATTTAATATAATAATAAAATTTAAAAGTAAAAAAAAATTCTCTTGGAAAAATTATTGTAAAAGAAGTTTAATTTTTTAAATAGTATAAAGTAGGTGTCTAATACGCTGACATATTAAAGCAATAACTCTTACGAATTAAAGACCCCTAGCTAAAATTAGCGTTATATTGTCCATAGAATGTATGATTTTCAGAGTATGTTTATCAGCCTGTTTAAAGAAATACCATAGTATACTCTAAACTTTAGAATCTAAAGTGACAAAGGGGGCAACACGCATGAGACTGGAGGCGAGGGAAGAAAACATCTTAAATAATTTTATAATTATTTCTAACGTGTAAGGGATGACCAGGTGGGGAATGTCCCATCGGCCATTCCAGCACCGCTGTATTTATTTGCTTTTTCTAAATAAACGATGAGTGGTCGAGTAAAGTGCAAAACAAATCCCTTCCGGTCTCTCGGTTAAAACGGAAAAAAAAAGTATACTCTAAAGTAAATAAATATTATGAACTAGATTATTTTGATATAGGAAAATGTTTATGTATCATGATAACTCAATAATTAATATTAGATAAACAACTAACTACACATAACAGTGGCGTGCGGTGGTAAAACCTTCAGCGCTAAAATAAATATACCTACCTAAAATTCAATAAAAATGTACTCATATTAATATTTTACTGGATATTATATTTATAACCAAACAAGTTTATTGTTAAATAAATATTAGGTATATAATGTGATAAAAAAACAATTATACAATAAATATTTGTAAGCTTAACAAAAATGTATGAATATTTCCCAAACATCGTATTCGAGAGAGAAAGATAAAATGCTGTCGATAACAATTCTGTTTGTGTGATATAACACAAACAGAAAAACAAATAATAATATTATATTTAATACATTATTATAGGTACGTCTGTTTGGATTCTAATTTAGGTTTTTCGATAAGAATTATTAAGAACTAAGATATCGCCGATGACCGGTTCTACCTTCTACCACGAATTATGCCGTTTTAATTAAGCGTTTTGCTGAGCGCTTTCGAGGACAATGTAAAATCGCAGTTCCATCCCCCTACACCGGTCCAACTGTTCTAATACTACAGCATAGTCCGAGTCTGGAAAAAACTGAGCGCTTACCTCTGTATATTAAATTGCTTATATAGTAAAACAATTTCTTGATTTTTTTTACAAATTATATTATTGTTTATATTTATAGTTTTTGTAAATTCTTCAAATTAAACCGTGAGCAATGAAATTTTATATTATTAAAAAGAACCAATAAGTACTATTTGTTCCCTTTCTTTTTACTTTTATCTGGGCCGCTTACCTCGCTTGCCATGACTGCACGCCACTGACACATAATAATTTAAAACTTAAGATGAAAAGGCAATGTAGATGATAGATTATACTTTCGAATTTTTTATCTTATACTAACCCTAGTTGTAACATTGGGTAAAATTAATGACATGACTTGCGGTATCATGTTTATACTTTGTTTTATTTTGAAGTTTCAGCCGTAATGATTCAACGGCCATCATAAAAATCCATTACTGCACAATATGAACTGCATACTTCATTCTTTACTTTAACCATGATTTACATTCGATATTTTTACAGGAACTTGGAACTCATTATCTAACATGATCTATAATACAACTCCATATGATCCGTCAGTTTAACGTATTAGTGACAGTATCCTCCTCATCGATGTATTATTTTAAAGATAAGTAAATGTAATTATAATGCAGATGGTTAAAATCTCAAAATATAAAGCTTAAATCGTTGGTTACATTTTTTTTGAAAATTACCAAGATTTCAATTAAGATTAAAATTACCATTTTCACGAATTATCACAAAAAAATTGTTTATACCTATATAATATTATATAAGAGATTACCACGATGGTATTTTATTTTATAAAATATGTAGCTTTAAACATTACAACACACATCATTGTAAAATCAATAGATTCCGTTAAGAATCTAAAAAATGTAAGATAAAATAAAGATAAAAATGTAGTTATTCAATAGGTATGTAAAATATTAAAACCAATAAATTTTATATACAACTGATTTTGATTATTTGACTAATTTTTGGTTATGGCAGTCATGGCATAATTTATTATCTTTTACCAGAGTATATAAAAGCCTTATATTCATTGTTTTGTGTAAAACTTATAACTTTAATGCAACGTTTATTTTATAATTACATATTTTATATATGCAATTTATCTATGGAGGCTTATTTACCATAATTTATGATATGGTACTTATTGTCATATAAGACAAAAATCAGTAATCATGAGAACATTTTAGTTTATTTAAACAATTTAATATTATAGAAGATTTGAAAATTCTAAATAATACTTTAAGTATATATAAATATACATAAATTTAAATAATCAAATAGTTTGAACATCATGCATCATACATTATACATACTTTCTTTTCATAATTGCCAAATAATCAATCTTAAATTAGAGTTTAATGAGTTAACTAAGGTCACTTCTTTCTGTCGGTATTTCATGGATAACTATTATATATGTATTAATATACATAATATATTGTGGGAACTTCAATGAAGTTTAAACTGGTGGTCATAAACTCGTCATATATTAAATTTTAAAAACAATGAATTTACATTGAATAAAGTAGATAGAGAAATATGTCTTATTTAATAGAAATAGTTGTTCATAAAAGTGAACAATTTGTTCAGGTATAATTTCTTTATTCTTTTAGGTACTATCATCAAATTCAGTACTATTTGTTACATAATTGTTCTGTGAAGTAATAAATTCCTTATTATAATGGTTCATTAATGGGTAAACTAGTAGTGAGATAAATATGAAAATAAATTATATTGCAACACGTCATTCGTATTTTAATCGCATGTGAATATTTTTTACAGAAATAATTAAATCCAGTATATACATTTATGAGTAAGTAAAAAAATAATTGCTTTATAATAGCAAACCCCATTTGAGATTAAATGAAAACTATAAACAATGATATTCATTATTGACGGCAGGTCGATTCTCCAGTGTAAAGAGACATGAACCAATCGTTGAACGTGCCTTAAATATTTTTTAATATACAGTACGTTTACATCTAATAACCAACCCATACGTATAAAGTTACTCTTAGGCAAATATTTTTCTAATAACTAATTCTTACATGCCATTCTTTTTAATGTTATATAGTTTATTCTCGAGCAGCAATCTAAAAGTCAACATAATATTATTTAGTTTTTATTTGAAATTGGTATACATTTTTATTTCTTATTAATTATTCTTACTATTTTCTTTTCCAGTATTAGAACGAATGATCAAATAATTTGAACAGTATGCATCATAATACAATATATATATATCTTCTTTTCTTGTCAAAACTGTCAAATAATCTATCTTAAATTAGAGTTTGATGAGTAAAGTAAGGTTACTTTTTCCTTTCGGTAATTCATGGTTATAGATATTATATACTAATATACATGATATATTGTGGGAACTTTAATGAAGTTTGCAACCATGTGATTAGATCACCACGCTACAAAGCTTTATGTTCAGAAGTTTCATACTATACGCAAAATACATAGGCATAAGACAATAAAGACTTTATATTTCCAAACCAAAATTTTAGCTCGATAAAATTGAATTTTATATCAGAAGAAATATTTTTTTTTTTAGTACTCTAAATTTATTCTAACTTATAAATGTAATAAATTTAAAATTTTCAAATGTAAAAAAATCTAAATACTGTTTGATTATAAGTTCTTGACACAAAATAGTGTTGCGTTATAACTTACTTATCAAATTAATCAAATGTCTAAAATGTGTAAAATCGCTAAGTGAAAAAAAAATCTTATATCAGATGTTATACCATTATTACATTGCGAGTTTTAGGTAAAGCTAACTCTTCAGTCTTGGTATGTTCTCGCGCCTTTTAATTTTTTAATTTATAAGCACTGGATATCATATTATTTTGTTACAGTATTAATAATCATACACTTTAAAATGCACAAAATCGCGATTTTTTCACCACAAAACGCCCTCGTTTCAATAATTACCGATAACACGAACGATTTTGAAATAAAATCTAAATTTACAGAGAGATTAAATAAAAAATAATAATGATCATATAGGAATAAAACACATTAACAGAGAGGCAGAATTAGTTACATGACGGGGGAAATTCGGACAGCCAGATATAGTTCAACGGCGGCTCCGGGCTACAGCATGGCCTACGGTATTATAATAATAATAATAATATTTATTCAAAGAATAAAACGGCAAAATTGCCCAATAGTACAAATAAATAAGTTAGTTTAGCAATAAGTTGATTCGGACATCGTACAATAACATAAATTAATAATAATAATAATCTAAGAATATAAACTAAAATGGACAGTCTTGCAAGACTGTACAAACGATTGCATAAAATAATATATTACCTATTATTAGTATGGTAATTTTTATGGATTGAGGATAATGTAGTAAAAAACAATCAATATTAAATACAAGCTTATTACACAGGGACATGGCTCTAAGAATAGGGGAGTTTTTTAAATAATTTGTACAGTGTGATGGTAAATAGAAAATGGGAGTAGTTCGATTATTATAAGCAGGGATATTGAATGAAATATGTTCTAATAGGTAAGGTGCATCAATATGGTTATTGATTAGTTTATATAAAAATGAAATATCAGCTAAATCCCGTCTAGAGGATAGAGAGGGAAAATTCAGAAGTGATATTATTGGTGTATAATCAATTGTGTTGGATTTGTATGCGGCAAAACTTAAAAATCGATTCTGGACCACCTCAATAGTCTCAATATTGGATTTAGTATAGGGGCTCCAAATAGGAGATCCATACTCTAGGATGGATCTAACTAAAGCGCAATAAAGCAACTTTAGTGAATCCAAATTTTTAAATTCAGACGAATGATGCTTAACATATCCTAACACATTTGTCAAGTATGAGTTGAGCCAGGACAATAGGGGATCACCAAAACCTAATTGCTTTAAAGCAATAGCGAGTAAATTGTGGTCCACACGATCAAAGGCCTTCTTAAATTCCGTATATATAACATCAACTTGGCTGTTATTTTTGAAAGACTCAAGTACGAAGTGCTGCAGAGTTAAGTTGCATGTAAGGGTTGATCTACCAGGCCTAAAACCGTGTTGGCTATTGTCCAGAATGTTATTGATTGGATCGATTATATGCCTAAGAACTAGTTTCTCTAATAATTTACCAAGTTGTATAAGGCCTGAGATTGGCCGGTAATTTTTTATATCTGACTTATTACCTTTTTTAAAGACCGGGGTGATAGAGCTGATTTTTCATAAGGAAGGGAAAACACCTTCCTTGAGTGATTTGTTGAATAACAAAATGACAGGATAGGCAATAGAATCAGATAAGCTGGAGAGAAAGTAACCGGAAATACCATCAGGTCCGGGAGAATTGGATTTATATAAAGAGCGTAAGCCGTCAGAGACTTCATCAAGTGAGATAGTGCAGTGTGACGGGAGGATATCATAAGCACATTAAAAAATAAATAGCGTTTAATTAAATTTTCGTGCTTGTGTTTTTGCATATTTCTCGAATTTTAATTTTCCGATAATCTTGAATTTTTCATAGAATTAATTACACGTTAAACTGATCCACTCGTGCAAATTTCAAGTCAATTACTTCATTAAATTAGGCTACAGAGACACAGAGTAGTCTCCACAATCATCGTGATACCATTCATTAAATGCTAGTCGGTTCTGTCGTATAATTATACCTCGTCGTTACGCGTTAGTTTCTTATCTTATTTTCAATTAGCTTTGCGCCACGACCATGGCGTTGGGTTTTGCATTCAGAAAACTAATAATATGATGTAGGCATTCGCTAAGAAAAGATTATTTGAAAATCGCATTTTTATCCATAATTTTTACCAAGGTAGTATTTTATAATGATTTTATGATAATAGATATAATAAGTAACCAGTAAATGTTTCAAGTCGCTAAGA
This sequence comes from Chaitophorus viminalis, assembly GCA_025469195.1. Lineage (NCBI taxonomy): Eukaryota > Metazoa > Arthropoda > Insecta > Hemiptera > Aphididae > Chaitophorus > Chaitophorus viminalis. The sequence continues at coordinate 193,627 of JAIPRK010000193.1, forward strand.
CAACCAAAATAACAATCAAATAACTATAGTTATTTATAGACTACAGACTATGGCATTATAATGTCATAGCCTAAGAAAAGATTTTAGAGAATTCAACCTGTAACGGGGTTAAAAAGGGTAAAAAAGGTAACAATGTAAAAAATCGCCTAACCAGACCGTTTTGAGTATGAAATTTGGTCAGTAGTTTCGTTTGATGATGCGGAAAACCATTACTATATATCACAACATATTTTGATTAATTACAACTTTCAACCTGATGTTATTTGCATTCAAAATTAATTTAATCATATGACTGGCAAATTAAACTTCGGAAAACGTCGGGTAACGAAAGCTAGTCATTATATATTTCAAAAGAATTTTTAATTAGAAAATGATTCTGAATGAAAGCAGTGAATCAAATAATAATAGTTCGTAAACAAGTAATGAAAAAAGACCCATTAGGTATTTAAAATATTTTTATTAAGTTTTAGTACGATATTAAAAAAACGTCTATTCACAAATTTTAAGAATGATTTTTAAAATAATAATTTATATTCAGACGGTTTTATGTATATTTTGAAATATTATACACTAATCATTCCCCGTCAAGTTCTACAGTATTACAGTGCTACTTCACTACACGAACATTAAAGATTTTATTTATTCCCTAAAAAAGGTTATGTTTAAACAAGTATAATAAGTATTCAAAAATTATTTTTATTTTTATAATCTAATACATTTTTAAATTCTCGCCGAAGTGCTGTTGCTGGACAGTTTCTTCAATTCAAGATTTTATGCTAAATGATAATAGCGTTTCATATAAATATAAATGTTTGTATAAATTATATTATTATTATAATTCTCAAATATCTCTTAAGCTTATTGTACCGTGAGTACAGATTGTTAAATGTTCTTAATTAAAAAATAAAAAATAAAAATTTTTTTTATAATTTCATTTTATTATTAAGAAACGTGGTAAAATTAAAAAACGCAATCAATATAAAACAAATATGACACATAAAAAGTATATGTGGATACATGATGATTTTTTTAATCTTTAAAATAGTGGTTTTCTGGAATAGTAGAGAAATAATTCCAAGTAAAATCTTATTCAATGAGTAGAAAAATACAAATTTTTTCACATTCGATACGTAATGCTTAATCAAAAACTTCGATAAATTTGCATTTTTAATAACTCTTAATAAAATGTCTCCTTTTAGGTTTAACAAAATGTACATATTTGTTTGAGCATACTACCACTATACCGCGTATGTATCCGATAAAATAAAACCTTGGAATACGAGATTAATTTAATAATGACATCGACAGATAAAACAACAACAGTATTTTCTTTTTTTAATAGCTGACATTGATTAAATACAAAAATATTCTTTAGGAAAACGTTAACATTAACTTACACAAGATGTTATTGATCAGGGTAATTCTTATAAGTAAAAACAGAACTCCTAACTTTTTTTAATTTAATGACTAGAAATAAATAAAAACTCGACGGTGAAAGAACATTTTATTCGTCATCTATACCTATACAAGTCTGTTTCATTCATCCTTAGGTTGGACTCAGCTCGAATGGTCCCAGCTTAAAGTGTAATTTATTTTATTTAAGCTTTAAATTAATATTGTTATAAATGATTAAGCGACAAATATTTAAATCAGTGAAGTTAAAATAACTATCAACAAGAAATTATCAATTGAGTACACACGTATTAAGCAGAAAACGTGTACATGTGTTTAATGATAATCTATGACCTATAATAAAATAAAACCATAGAAATAATTTATAATTTATTTTCCACATAAAAAATATGAACCATTTAAATATTCATATGTTTTTTTGTTAATTACATTTGATGTAAATATCCTTTATGACTAATATAATATTCGAGAAAAACATAAATTAAAGTTCCAAATTTTGTAATCAAAAAAATTGTAGCCATCTGAGATTATAATATATTTTTTTCTGGTAAAAATAAGTTATAATTTTATTAAACCTCTTTAGTTGTTTTAATTTAAAATTTAAAATGAAGAATCATCAATTCATCACTACCAAAAATCTAATTATATTATACTGAATTTTCATAAACTTCCATTTAAAATTATATACACTAAAAAGTGTTAAATATTATGGGTTAAAAATTTAAAAAAATTCATTATAAGTTAAATTTTTCAAACCGAAATACTTAAAATATTAGAGGTATTTCATATACATTTTACTAGGATAAAAATCATTACATAAATGACACAAGTATCGTAAATTCTTACAAGAAAACATTGATATGGAGCATATAGGGCCGGTTTCACCACCTCGAGTTAAAGTGTAAGTCACCGATAACTCGGAGTTAACGAAAAAAGTTATTTTACGACCTAGAGTTAAGTGGTAACTTCAAGTTGATTCAGATTTTTACTCCCAGATTTTAACTCTCGATAATTCTGGGAAATAACTCCTAGTTATGACCACAATATTAGTGTGGGCGTGAGAGGGAGTCTGTACGATAATATGAATATACGATATTTTAGATAACTTATAAGTTACGAGTTTTAACATATTATATTCAATGTTGTATTTTTTTTTAACGCGTGTGCTATGTACTCTCTACTTATTACTGTTTATTTTCTTTGGATATTACCCTAAACCGATTATTAAGTTCAACCGATAATAAATAATAATGTATCATCGAATAATATACAAAAACAAAAATGAGATTTTTTTCAAATTTTTATATTTGAGCTACAGCTGTGATACACTGTGTGCCCCCTTACACCCCTTTGCTCTTAAATTCTTGGGCAATCTTTCCCCAGCAATACTTTTTTTCTTTCCATATCACAGCATCAATTTTTTTGTACTCAACAATATGTTAGTATTTTTTCACTAACTCCGAAAAAAAGTTTTTCAGTTTTCCTCTGAAACACTTAAGTTTACGTTTCTCTTCCGTTTATCTATAGTAAAAAATCACACAAAAACAACAATGTGTACAAAAAACAGTCACACAGGACATGCTAGAAAACAATGAAATAAGTTCACGATCAGGAAGTGCCGAATTTCCAATCTTGAAAACAAAACATTACTGTTATTATCGTTGTCTACGAAAACCTTGAGGAAACACTGTTGGAACCACAAATGAACTATCCAATTGTAAGGTTACCTCAAATAAACTAACTCCTATCTAAAAATCCATGGTGAAACTGAAACAATGGTAACTCAGAGGTAGTCGGTAACTCAGAATTACCTGTACTTTAACTCATACATGGAGAAACCGGCCCATAAAGTATATTATTATTGTATCCTACATTATTTCTAGAACTTATTTTTAACACGTATTATTCATACAAACATTTTTTTCAATATATTTTAATTATCAAAAACAATTTTGGTTTTAATTCCTTATAGATTTCTAAGCAAAACAACACCAATCAAATTTAACTAACTTAAAGTATAACTACCTCATGAAACATTTGATAGCATTTGTAGATACAGGTAGTAGAATGACGGTAATTATCAATCACAGATAAAGGTTAAGCCCGTAATTAAAACTTTATGTTATACAATGGTTGAGATATATCAAATATTAAATTATTCCTATTAAAACCATCATATTTTTGTAAAATAAATTTATAATGTCTTTTAACACATTAATAAAATGTTATGTCTACAAAAAAAATAACGCTAAATTTATGTTACTATCCTATTTCAATACCTAATAGAAAGATACAATTAAATACTAACAATTAAGTACATAGGTACATGAGTATAATTTTCTTTGAAAAATTATTATTATTCTTTATTAATATTTATAATAACATTCAAGAACCGAATATCAAATACAATTATCATACCAAATGTATAAAAGAGACTATGACACGATTGGTTAATATAATCTATGCTAATGTTACTCGTGTTACTATATATTAATAAATATATTTTGTACTATAACCAAGTGCCTACTTTATATATGATTTACACATTAAAATTTTACAGATGTTTAAAACGCTCATCGTTAGCCACAGTACTAAATTTAATTATTCTCTCCGCCATTACTATGTACATTAAAATAAACCGTTAGTATAGTAACATTTTTCAGAGACATTTCAATTTTAACAACGCGGAAATTTTAGCTGCAACATTGTACTACTACTGACAGGGCATTTTAAACAACAAACTGAGTTAATTTTTATTCGTTAAATCAACTACAGCGATAAAATAAAAAAATTAATTCGTAAAACTAGAGTGTAATAAATTAAAATAATTTTAAAAGTCGAAACACATCTCGAACTCAGATTACTAAAGTTATAAATGCCAATTAAAAATTAAAATCACATAAAAATACAGGATTTGTAAATGTTAAAATAAAATAACATAGGGCTAAAATACTTATCATAGAATATAAACCACTAAATAATCCATTTTGGGTGTACTATATTAATAAGGGAAAATTGTATTACATACGATATAGATACTACGTTTTGTATTTTAAAATTATCTAATTTATTAAATGCGTATATTTCAACTTGTATGTAACTCATTCAAATATATTATACAATATTAACAATTAAGTACATCACTTTATACATGTCATTACTTTACGAGAAATTCAAAGAGCCCAGCGTAATAGAAATATGAATGTAATATAGAATGATTTTATACTTAAATATATTATTAGAAAAATCCACAATTTTTAACATTTCATAAATAAAATAGATTACAATTTTAATTTTAATCAATTCTTACTCAAAAGTGTAGATTGATATAAATATTAATTTTCATGTAATATAATATGAAATACATATAAAGTATTTATATATTTTATATAAATAAAATACATTTTTCTGATCAGGCCATAAATTAATATAAAGTCGAATTATATTAGGACAGTAAGTAAACACAGTAAGCAAATAAGAAAATCACTTATTGAACTTTTAACTTTATTCATAATGTTTTTTTTTTTTTTAATTTCAAAATAATTGAGCGAAAAAAGAAATAATGCATTTTAAAACTTACGACAAAATACTTATTGACAAAATTCCTTATTCAAGCATGTATTGAAATGCAGCTAACGTCAACAAACTTTAAAAACGAGATTCATCCACTTCACCCGATCCCTATGTACAATAACGATACAAATGCTAAAACTTTTAGTGCACCTAGTCGTTTTAATCCGAAATAAAAGTAAGTAAAAATGAATTCATTATATACATATTATATTAATAATTCTTCGAGTAACCACTTCAATATTATATATGCTGACAAAACTCGTGCCCTGCCATTACGCGTTAAAATTATATTCTAATTTATCTTTATTCAAAATACTAATATAATTATGGGATATTAAAAAAATTGAACTACATTTTTTTTCAATTCTGAACAAATATGTTGTAGCATTAATTAAATATCCAACTATTTTTAATATGTATTGTGAATAAAAATATTGTTTACCTTGAACTCAATTGAATTACCAAAAACAAAAATCGGTGAAGAGGAACAACAAATTAACAGGAGATCACCTCAATATCACAACTGTTAAGCTTAACTTAAATAGACATACATTTAGGTCTCTACTTCTAAAATACGAGTATGATACTTATAACTCGGAAAATATGAGTACTAAAAACCATAGTTGGTGAACACATAGTATCTACAAACGATTACATACATATAGCTATAGCCAATTTCAAAGGGTGAAAAGTTTTGAGCCACTATAAAGAGAGACGAAAATTCTTCGAACTTTAAAAGACATGTTCCATGTCTAACTTGAACACATTCCAACCCTCCTACTTTAGTAAATTTTCTCTTTATACTACATCCTACAAAAATATCAATCAACGGGTTCTAAAATGTATTTTTGAAAATTCAATAATATTTAACATATATTTTATTTAGATTTAAATTCTTATACTTTTATGTAAGTTGTCTCTAAAAAAATAAAATAAATAAAAATAACGCAAGATTAAATTATTTCAGAATTAAAAAAGTAAAATGTAATTAATTTTTTTTAGTATGAACAATAATGATATTTACATTTAAAGTCTAGTGATATAATCCTATAGAGGAATATTAAGCTTCTTTTATTACTTAAAATTATTTTACAACAATCAAGGTGCACACGGCCACATACATTATTTTTCAGTTTTTTGCTTATTTTTATGGTTAATACTTATAATTTATAATATGTACTTTAAACTTAAGCAAAAAAAATAAAACAGCTTCAGTCGGTACATCTAATGTGATTTTATTTTATATTCCTTAAAATAAACGTCAAAACGCTGTTTGCGTGCTTATTATTGCGGGCCGTCAAGGGGCTTTACAGAAAGTACACATGCCCCATCAAACCAACAATATGTGCGAGTTAATAAAGTAGTTACATACCTTCAAATATCAACGTAAATATAAAGTTAATATGTATGTAATTACGTTGACAGTTTAACATTATTCAGATGGCTTACGCCTTCCAAATAATATTAAACAAGTAAAAGTTGCACGAGCACTCATTAAAATTATAAATAAAAGAGTAGTCAGCTGAAATATATTTTGAGTCTTAAATTATATCTTTTCTCTAACTTATAATAAGAGTTTTCAGATACTAAAAACTCCAATTAAAGAAAACCGCAACCATTTTCAAACTCTTCACAATAACTTCCGATCATCATATCAACAGTTTCCAACGGCTATAGGGCAATGACTTACTCCAAATTAATAATTAGAATATAAAAATATATAGCAATAATTTTCGTCTATAAATAAATACAACCTGCAATAAAATCGCTACCAACGGGTAGTTTCTCCTTCAATTAATTCATATATTATACTTAAAACCAGTGTAAATTAAATTACTTGTTATTGTAAGTTCTTTTTTAGCAGAGATTATATTTTTCCTAAATAAAAAAAAAAATGAATTTAAAAGTTTAATAAAATGACTGGCGGACATGTACTCGGTACATCTACTCGGTTTTGAATAAAATATTTTTTTGTTGAAAAAATATAAAACCACAGCTCTACCTGCATTATCAACGGTCAACTTTTAACACTACAGCAGATATTTTATTTTCATTGTGAATATCTTCTTAAAATGTTTTTCTATGATACGAATACACATATTTTTAACAGCAGTGTATCAATAGTTAATAGAAATCATGAGAAACATTAACATCATAACGATAAAATATAATTCAATAACAATAATGTTAGTGTTACAATAGTGAACAAATGGGGATTCTTCCATAAATATTCAACAATACAAACAGTATATTAAATTGGAGTCTATAAAAATGTTTTTTTTTTTTTAATTTAATAATCTTACTAACTGTCAAGTTGCGATAATGCACGTCCATAAATTAATAATAAATCAATAACGACTAACATTTTTTCTAATTAACCTTTAATAAGTAGACCTACTACATTACAGCGATTTTGACGCATAATAAAGTCGGTAATGTCGAGCCCGTCATATGAAACAATGGGTTTTCAATGCAAGCAGTTGATGCTGTGAAAATGTAAATCCACGTCATACAGCGGTTTTACGGGTAAAAGTCATACTATGTAATATAACAAGACCCAAAGTAACATAATAGCTTTGATACAAGTCAATTTCAAATCATATATATTGTCAAACGAAAGAAGGATAAATCGTTTTTAGCATAATGATGAAAAAAATTATTCTCAATTATCTAGGTCATACCTTTTCTACTGTAAGTGCATGTTGTTTTCGAAATATCTCAAATCTTATTAAATTCTAAGAATAATGCGATTATAAAAATGTCTAACCTGAAAACATTGGCATTGTTAATTCTGGATGTATTTGAGCAAGTTGTTGTGACAAATTGAATTGCGACTGGCAAAACGTAGAGCACAAAAGTACATCAACCATCTCGGTATTTTTTTCATTATCAAAAGCATCAGATTTCTCTCGGCCATCACCTGAAAACAGTAAAATAGTTTGTTATTTATGTATAGGTACATGGTTGGGGACAATATTTATATATATATATATATATATATATATATAATTTTATACATACGTATACATCTAACTTTATATCTTAAAATGCTTATTAATGGTCCATCTAATTATTATAAATCTTATATAAAACCCCTTATAGCATATCTCCTCAGCATTTTATTGGTTTTTAAAGTATAAATAAACCCAGTAAAAAATAACATTAACATTCAAACACAAAGGTTTGAATACGTAAGATATCCAGAAACTATATTTTATACATTTTTATATTTTTTATTTTCAACTTGACATACTTAAATTTTGAAATCATACACAACAAAATATTGTAAAATATTTGATTTATTCGTCTCTCATAATTACTATCTATATATACTGAATTTAATTAATATATTTTACATTTTTAACACTTAAAGTATGATTAATTTTATATCAATAGCTATGTAGTTTACTGTGTAGTTGTTACATTAGCACATATATTTAATGAAAACACTGTGCATTTTACAAGTAATCAATAAATCAGTTATAAATAACTTGACACCATACACAATTAAATATACGATTGTATTAAACACGATGGTTATTCTATTTCTAGTTATATTATGTACAAGATATACGAGTATAATTCGAAATGGCTAGGTAAGTAGAGTTATAATAGTTTTTAGTTTTTAAAGTTATTATTTTTCTATGCTACATCAAAATTAATTTTGTTAAAAATAAACACTGAATTTCATCATTTTTAACAAAAAAAAAAATCCTAAAAATTGTCTTCATAAAATACCATCAGCTGTGTTTTATTTAAGGTCAATTTATAGGACACGAGGTATTTTTAAAGCTTTGGTATTGTGTTTTCAAAAAGAGACATATCGCGTCAAAACGCGTCATAAAATGCGTCAATCAAAGACTAATTTAAAAACCCGTACAATTTATAAATCAAAATAAATGGGTATAATAAAAGTCAAATAATGCGTGTGACACTGTGACATCATTGCCATATTTCAATTCTCTGGATATAAATATTTTATACGCGTATAGGTTAGAACAAAATATTTTTGGTATCATCTAGGCCATAAATAAACCATATCAACAATATTTGTAATGCGCATTGCATATGATATTATGTTATATTATTTGGTAAAATGTCTCATATTCTATAATATCCGATGTATAAATATCACAGCACGAAGTCTAGAGACAACGGCAATGTTTATTATAAAGCCATTGGTTCGGCGTAGACATTTATTATTCTGCTCCCATGTTTACCCGACATTAAATATAAACAGGATTCTAGAGCTCTGTGCAATGCAATACGTGCAATACATTTTTGTCAGAGTTGTATACTGTGTGCTAAAGGTATATCATAGATTGGATTTTTAAGTCATGAAATTTAGTTTGAATCGAACGAATAGAATGGATGTGGTACATTTTTTTAAATGAACTTTTGTTATATTATACATTTTATACAAAACGATTTCCGAGGAAATGATATTTTATTAAAATTAAATTAAATTTTGATTATACGCGGATTGTTTGAAATTTTCTTTTAAATTATATAGAGCTATTAAAAAATACCAACTTAGTGTAAATACAGGATTCTCGAGTTATACGGAATACGGTTATACATATTTAAAGGAAAATAAAATATTTACAAACGGGCTAATTGCTAATATTTTATGTATATCATATTAAGCATGTCAATAGATTCAATTTATCTATATTGGTCAAATTTACAGTTACAGAGATACGAGAAAAGTAATCAGAGTTCATATTGTTGTCCAAATTCTTATTAAAATAAAGTATTTCTATTGGCCATTCGTCAAAAAAAAAAAACTTAAATCATTTACATAATTTTTGTAATTTCTAATATTTAGTAAATATTACAAGTATACACTCGTCAAACAGATATTATAACAAATGCTACATCGATGTGTTACAAATGATTAATAGCAATGTTTTTTTTTTTTATTAATATATTTTTACTAAATTGACCATATAATATAATATGATAATAATACATATCCTAAGCAAAATTTACATACAAAGTATACACATTATACACACACATCGAATTTATCTAACCGGTAGACTCTACCGGTTATCTATCTACCGGGTAGAGTATCATTTACGAGTAAAGATTAGACAAATTAAAGAATATTGAAATGGAATGTATACAGAATATCTCACGAAATGTGAAAGACGCAACATTCTGTTCATCTCAACATCATCAACTGCTTTCCAAACAGTTTTTACTATAGGTACTGAACATAATTGTTTATTGATCGACTTTTTAACGATATAAAATTGTATACAGAAATAATTTCTTCGCAGAAAATCTAGAAAATTTACCGACACTAACGAGTGTGGTTTGACGGCGAAAAACAAATCGTCCCTTGCGTACATATACCACCGACAACACGTTTGCAATACCTTCGCGCGACTGCGGATGTAAAGAATGTTTTTCAAATACAGCTCTCGTAGAGAGGGGGGCGGAAGAGAGTAGGTTTATAACGAAAAATAAATACAAATGTGCGTGCACGTATTACGTATATTTTATATATACAGCGGCGCACGGCGCGCGGCGGCGTGTCGCTGGAGGAAAGAGCGTCGAGGAGTCCAGACGCGGCGGGTTAGTAGACACACTCTAACTAGAGGGTGGAGCGGTTCGACGACCGTAAGAAAAATGATTACACGGCACGCGCGATCGTATCGTATACCTGCATTATGTACGCGCACGCATTTAACCGTTGTACAGCTGATGCTACACGTCCGGGCGACAGCACACGTTCGAGTGTATCCCGAGTACCTCTGCAGCTAACTGCCGTGCGGGCACCAAAAATAGCGTACAATAATGTGTGAGCCGCCTACCCGGTCACTCCCCATATAAAACATGCAGCGTTATACAGATATTATAATATATATATACGTGGTATAAAATGTTCTCGTTTCTGTATGGTACAACGGTGACAATGAACGATTGACGCAAAAATGGCATAACGCACACGTGTTATGCATAATAATAATATAAATATACCTGCCGACTAATAATATACTTAACAGCTACTTATACGTCCGTATTAACGTTATAAACGCATTGTGCGTGGTGCAGTTGATGGATTAAACGTGTGAAAAACGGCAGATCTCACCCAAGAAAGTAATAATAATACGCGTGCACCTCGATAACGATGATAATAATAATAATAATAATGGAATCTGCGTATATATTACACCGTACCGTAGCTACGACAGACGTATAGCGTACATCAGGTGCGGGAATCCATCAGTGGTAGGACCGATCACCACCATCACTACCTATCCCGGAGTTGTGCTTTATAGCGTACGAATACTGTACGAACCCAAAGTTTACCGAACAAAAGAAAATCCCAATTTCAAAACCAATGATGCAAAAAAAACTTCTCACCGGTCCCAGTCCTTTTCTGTTAAATGTTGTTTGGGTTTTAAGTGCAAATTCTGATCAGGTTCAAAATCGCACAAATGACGTAGTAGGTACTGCTAATTTATAGTCTAATTTTTTTTTCTCTTTGAAAGTCAATAATTTCGGCGCTAGAAAAACGCGCTTGGTTTAATGGCTGCAGCACTCGTGTATAGGAAAAATTATTACGAAAAAGTGGCCCCTGCTCCTTACAGATTATATGACGCGGTAAAGGATTGCAGCCAAAAAAACCTTATTTCAGGGAACCTGAAAGAGTACACAAGTTTGACTTTCATAAAATGTGCTATTTAGTAAATGACTAAAAATCAACGTGGCGTGAACTAATTTTATTGAACCAAAAACAATATCGCGTTTAAGAGATTTTTTTATCGGTACCTATTTCAAAAAAAAAAAACTTAAAAAAATTGAAAATTGAAACTGTCTATAAATAAATAAAAATAATTTATAATAAATATAACTTAATAATAGTATTATAATAAATTTATAATTTATAGAATTATTCTGTATAATAAATAAATCAAAAGACTTTGAAAACTTAATTATAATTTTGAGTTAGAGCATTTTAAAAAATTGTATTTTGTCAAAACATTGTTTTACGCAAAAATTTCCCGTTTTTTCATAATTCTTTTATGATGGTTTTTTCCGACGTTTTTGAAAAATACTGAAAAATTTTGATTTTTGACTTGCCCAAGTACATTCACTTTGCTTTCAAAAAAGTTGCTGTCTAATAAATCGAAACATTTTTACTGTCAAAAAAGGTGTCGTCAGACACAAAAATAAAAAAAAAGTAAAAAAACACACTTCATCATTATAAACCAATAGATTCCGTCACTCCGTTCAGAATCTAAAATGTAAATATTTATTCGCACTTAAAATATATAATGTTTATGAAGTATATAAGAAACGCTATAACTTTGTCCATTCGCATATGTAGCAGTTTACTTGATTTTGAAAAAATTTAACTAATAAGCACAACTGCTGCGTACAATTCACGTGTCTCGAATACACGAGTGTTACCTATATACTTGCAGAATAATGAAACAAGCTTTATGTATATTAGAGACAATGAATTGTGTCCTGTGAAAAAAGGTTATAAACAAGTTGTGCTCAATAAACTCAAGACTAAGAGAGTTGTATCCAATTAAAAATTATATGAATACGACGACATTAATAAGTTTTATATATTTTATGAATTTTAGCATCGTAAGTATATAGAGTTTTAACAAATTATATTTTACCCCTATTTACAAAAACTAAAACCTTATAATTTAAACACGGTTAAAAATATTATATATTAACTAGAAAATTTAAATGTATATAATAATTAGTAAATTGTTTTTGTCAATTATATATAAATTAATTTTGAAAATGTATAAATAGGGAGTATGAAATAAGTTATTTTAAGTTATGTTTTAAAATTAACGTGCACTTTAACGTTAACCTAACCGTAGCTAACCTAATTAAAATCTAAATGAATAACGACAACGCGTAATACGTAGAATCAAAAGGGTTGAGACGGACCGATGTTACTTGGAATAATTAGTTCGAATGGTCCAAATGGATAGCAATATTGAAAACAAACATATATCACGGTAAATCACACAATTCCATACCCCGAGGTGAAGTAAATCAACGGCAGGTATGTAAATCATCTACAATATCAATTCACATGCAATTGAAATCAACATCCAGTATATGGGAAGCATACCAGAAGATATAATAAGAATGGAACAGATCATAAAATAAGCTGCCACTCATAACTAACAGCAATAAAAACCACACGGAATTAGTCCCATTACTAATTAAAAATCGATATTCCAACCATGTGGAATAGTTTTCCTCGATCGTATGAGTAAAATAAATTAATATTTTATTACAAGTTAATACTGTTAATGATTCTTTAACGATTATATTCTTTTGTACAAGGAATAAATGTACGTGATGTTATATTTTTAAAATATATTACGTTTGAGACAAGATACTTGAAAGTGCAACAATATTTATTACGATATTTTCGTTTTTATTCGCAATACTTAATTACGACGATGATGGGATACAAAAACAAATCCCATTGTTGTCCATAATATTTATATAGGAGGTACAATATGGTTTCTATTGTAGATGCGTGTAACGATGAATGAGATATATATATATATATATATATTATAAATATAGTAGCTGTTGAAAGAGGAAGATGAACAAAATGATCGCAGTCTATATGTACGGTTCTATGTGTTAGTAAAAAAAAAAAAAAGAATATTCCGTGCGTGTTCAGTAAATCTTTTAGATTATTTTCATTTATTAAATATGACAGAAAATTTTCAGAATACAAATATTTACCAAAATGAAATGCTTTAATTATATTATGTCTTATTACATTGTTTGTCAACATCGTATGCAAGACTCGTTAATCATTTTCGGAAATTGTTTTTTTATGTGATTTTAAGTTCGTACAGTTAATGCCACTCGTGCCTCGTATACAATGTTAGACGTTTGTACAAACATTTTTGTCGTTTGACCCAATTGGAAAAATAGAGAACAACAAGTAGTGTAACTACACAAAAGTATACTGTTCGCGGATGTGCAATCGATTTATGTGGTGTGATTTATGATCGCATGTAAGATTTACGAATTTAGTTTTAGGCGTCAACGTTTCATGATTGGGGCTGTGAAATAAGAGAGGGTAATGGATAAGGAGACTTTATTGATAATCGTCTTTATTGGAATCGCTCAACATTGCAAAACTGAAGGTATAAATAAATGCAACCCGAACAGAGTATAGTTTATTCACGCAAAACCTGCACCGAGTTATCTATAGAAGTAAATTTATAAAGAGAGTCAATAGTTAATGAACTATACGCTTACTACCATGCCGTGTTAGACAAATAATATTAATTTTTTAACATCCAAGTAATTTTCGTAGCACTCCATAACATCGGAGTGGTGATAAAAAAAAACGAGATACACGAATACACGAAAACAAGTACACGTGTATAGGCACGAATACAGTCATTGATAATGAATTGGTAGCAATTGATGATCAATAAAAAAAACATGTTTACAATTTGATTGGTGTACTGATTTTTTACTACAATACACATATTAAACACTGGTTTTGACATCAAATAAATTACCTTTATTATACAAATCCATAAACATATATACACTGACAAATAATACTGTAAAATAAAAGGTAACTACACTGTACCCATTATACCTATATATTTATAAATTTGTAAATAATGTTTAATCCATTATTTAACGTGAGCCTACACCATTTTTCTTTGGTTAATTGATTTTTAAGACTAATGTAGTAATGTTATTCTCCGCGTCAGTGCTGATCAAAGTAATAGCGACTTTTAATTCTAATATTAAATTTAAATTTTCAAAAAACGCAAATATATGAATCATAAATAAAAATGTACCTACTAATTAAGTTAAGACATCAAGTTTGGGAGCTTCTATATAAAGTTATAATCTAAAGAATTATACAAGATATTTTAAAATATAATAACGTGTCACATTTTTTTTACCCAAAAATTAAAACGAATAGCTCCTGTTTTTAATATAACAAAGACAAATTGACGACCATACACTTAAAAAAACTTTTAAAAAAAATATTGCAGTAAACCATAAGCTGTAATAATTTAGATTAAATAATTAAATCATTTTTACACAAATATACGTTTAAAAGTATAATATAACATAACAGTAAAAAATAATAGTTCTTTTTCTCGCTCGACTGTAAATTGCTGTCTCATATCTTGGACGAAAAGGTCACAATGATCAATGATAGTATTATTACGTGGAATGATTATAATTTTTTTTTTTTAGTGTCACATTGTTAAGTAACAAAAGAATGTCTAGTAAATATTTGGACATTTTCAATTTTATGTAAGCTAGTACGTTGGGACCTGATGAATATAATTAATAAAATCATTTTTTAAGGGATGACATTTCAAGAAAAATTTCTGCGCGGAAGTTTGAGATCTAAATAGTTAAGTGTAAGAATGGATGTATCTTATCTTATTAGGATGATTTTCTATGAAGAAATTATTTCCGAGAAAGTCAATATAAACTATTTAAACAGCTAGTAAACTAAAGGAGTAGTGTTGTTAGGTCTAAACAGTAAAGTAAATTAAAATTACTTTTTAATAGCTTGGTGCTTTCGTACTGCATACCTATTACATAATAATTTATTAAAATAAGCGTTTTCAAACAAAATCGATTTTAGGTGTAAATACAACTCTTATTAAATGTATTAGTAATAAATTATATGTAATCAAAATATGATTCAAATTATGATTGAAAACGTAAATAAATAATCTATAAATGATTATATTTTAACCAAAATTAAAAAAAAACTTAAACTTAAAAATTTTGATAAAATGACGTTCTGGAGAATATAATGTTTCGTAAAAATAATTTATTTTAAAATTGGAAAATACTTAGTACGAGAGTTAAAAAACATTAATTAGGTTCATTATGACGTGTATTTACGTTTTTTTTTTTTTTTATTAATGATAATATAAAAGAAAACTACAAGGACAAATCTAGGCCTTACTAGTGAAACATATAAAAATTGTTTATTTAGTCCAAAGCAAAATACGTAAAATTTTAATCACGGGCGTAAAAACATATATTTGCCATAAAACTTAAACCAAATATACGCCATATATTATATGGGGATATGTATCCATGTTTCAAAGTTTACTATAAACGTTGGAATTGCCTCACGTATAAATATATTGTATTGAAACGTTGAATACACTTATACACTATACCTACAGTTAAATAAATTGGGCTGTGTCAATAGTTTTTGTTGTAAATTTCGACAAAAATATATATTTAACAAAAAGGGTATTAGATATTTTAAACTCAATGAATAAATGGTACAAAAACAATTATTAAATTTGCTGAAATAGTCAGTAATTCAGTATTATAGGTCAGTTATGAAAGTCCGGTGTAGAAAACTTATTGTGCTATATATTTTAATTTAAATAGTTTAAAGTATATACATAAATACATTTTTAGTATTTATTAATTTCTGTTTCACTTTACTCAAACTAATAAAATAATACTTCAAGTTGGAAAATAATACTTTATTAGTGCAAAAATAAACAAGTTAATTGACTATTACATCTTATTTATAAAAATGATTGAGTAGATTTATTAACAACAAACAACAATGATATATTATATATTTATCATTATAATAATATGGTGTATTCATTTTAACGATAATTTTATTTTATAATGAATAAACCAAAAACTATATTTTTTTAAATATTTTATCTTTAAATCGATCACCAACATATACTAACATAGAAAAAAACTAGAAAAAAAATTAAGCATACCTCTATATGAATATCGTCATAAAAATGAGTAGTTGAGGTTTTTTTACATGTCGGTCATTAATTTCACCAACAAAATACCATTTAAAAAACATTGTGTCATACTGGAATTAAATACTGAATAATCTGATAGACGGATGAACACAAATGACATGTACTAACAACAAGTTTTCGAAAAACCCATAAATTAAAAATTAGAGAAAAACAATGAACACTGAACAATTATTAAAAAATCATTTTCATATTTTACGTAAACGTGTAATAATTACTCATCAATATTCCAAAGAAAATAAAGATATAATTTAATATTTTTTACGGTAACAATAAATATAATACAATTATTAGTTAATGTACTATCAATAATAATGTATCATATTTAAAAATGTTGGACCAATTATTTTAAAATCCGAAATAAATATGTATAATCTAGAAGACTAGAACCAAGACATAACCAAATTAAATATTTTTGATATGGAGATTATATTAACGGATGTATCCTCTACTCAAAGTATTTAATAAAAGTTTTGAAAATACTTAAACTTTCCATTGTTAATACATATTCTGTATACTAAAATTTCTCCCATCATCAACAAAATGAGTGCCTGCAGTGATCCACTTGACCACTTATAATTACTAGCTAACTAAATTAAATTCCTACAAATTATCAGACCACGAAAATCGATATTTTTCAGTTGAACGGGGGGGGGGGGGTTCTCTTCCCCCTTATGCAATTTACATTTGAAAATGTCTTCAACATTTATATAATATTATTATACCATAATATAATAAATTTGAATAAATTTAAAAAATTATAAATTACACAGATGATAAAAATGATGGATATATATGATATGTAGCTGATGAGTTAACTACTAAGAAAGAAAAAATAATGTAGAGAACCATATCTACGAAGACATATTCCATATATTGAAATTAATACATTTTGTAACTTAAAATTAAAATTTTTTTCTACTTAAATTACTTTGTGTTATTTTTTAATAAGATACACTCTTATAATTATTTAGTTTTACCGAAAATCTGGTGAAAACCCTAGGGAAGGCAAAGAAGACGAAGGCCACGGCTTAAAATAAGTTAAATTGCTATAAAGATTGCTAATATTTTTCAAACTAAGGAGTCCCCTACTTTTATTTTTTCAATACGAGCACTGAGAATCACTTCTGATATATACTAGAACAGATCCCAAATTTAACACATAGACAGAGAAAACGATGATACATAATTTAAAATAACAATAATATTTTTTTATTACTTCATATGATATAGTCAAAAAATTACAACTTTTTTTATAACAATATACTTTTTTAAATGTTGAAAATCAATTTTTCAGTACATTATAAAAATCATTTTAGCCCAAAAATTTATGTTAGGTTTATGGAATTTTATAAATTTAATGTAATTTTTAACACACAAAACTACAGGAAAAGAACCTTTACGTTTAGAACAAAGAATTAATTATATACCAACAAAATTTACTTATTTATTTTGGCTTAACAAATACAAAATAGTGTTCAAAAAGGTATACTAAAAGGCTCTTTGTAAATGTAAGGTACAATTTGGTTATCAGGTTTCATATGCACATACAGAATACTCGTATGATATAAATGAATCACTTTATTGATGTTAAAAAAATTACTAACATTATTAACATCTACATACTTTGATTTTCGCATTATACTACAGAACATTTTCATAATATATTATACGAGCACAAGTGATTCAACGTGATATTATATTCCTCATACATTTATAATAGTTTAAAAACAGTCAAGTACATAATTATTTCAAAACTATATGAGATTAGAAAAATGAATGTAATATTAAGAATATATTTTACACTCTTTGGTAATTAATTAGTTAGCTATTGTAATTAATAATTTTAAAATATTCAGTTTTATTCATCAACTTAAATAATTCTTAAATCTACACTGCATAAGCCATACATATTATGTATATTGTTTATTATAAATTTTTATTTTTAAATAATATTGACTACACTAAAGAAATATTCTCTTAACATATGATTAAATAAAATGGATAAAATTAAAGAAATACTTTGAAAACATTTTGAAAATTATAAATAATATTTTTTATCCTAAACATTCTTAGTTAAAAAAGTAATGATTAAACAATATTTTAAATACCAATCGTAAATTGCTGTGAATATTGCTTATCATATTCTGACTACAATTGATAACTTTTCAATAAGATAGTTTTAAATTATCCTATTTGAGAACTCGATCATCAACTATAACATTTATATTGAAAAAAATTGTATTAGTTTTAACTAAGATTAAATACAGTGTTTTTGTTTTCTTATAAATAACAACTATGAACATGAGATGAACTCTTGACACCAAACTAACACATCATGTGTAGTGTCAAAAATAAAATAGAAATTTGTTCATTTATTAAAAATAACATATTGTTTGGATGTGTTTATCAAAGAAGATTTATTTTTTCACGCAAGTGTTACACAAGGGATGTTACGATGTTATTAAGGGATTATCCTTAATACAAAAACTTCGCAATAATCTTTTTCTCTTATTTTTAACTAAGTTAGTTTCCTACAAATAATCACTTTAATACTTATAGATCACTTTAACAAAATTATACTACCCTAGGTGTTCATAAAAAAAACCTCATTTTAAACAATAGATTTCTTCACTCAGCTCTTACAATTAAAAATAAGAATATAAATAATATATTTTATTTATTCTATATCAAAAAATTAAATTAAACATGGTTTTAACCTTATATTTAACTATGAATTAACTATTATTTTTATAGAATTAGCATTTAATTTTAAATATAAATTTTGATTAAGTTTCCGATAATGTCAAAATAATATGTTTTGAGTAGTATACTCTTTATCATACTGACCAGATACAACAATAAATTGGTATTTTTACCAGGAAATATAAAAACCAAGAAAAATCTCAAAAAATTCCTCGAAAGTTATATTATTTGTCGATAACTTTTTTTACCAAATAAAATGAGAAAATAACCATAGTAGGAACCTAATCAAAGTATTCTTCTACAAACAATTAAATTATTTTCGAAGTATTTTTGAAATAATTTATTGTTTTACCATAAAATGACATGATTAAAATGAATAGAAAATAGTACACATACTATATTTATCTAACGAAATCAAATGTGAAAATTGTAAATAACATAATATTATTTAATTTATGTGGTATAAAAAATAAACATATTTTATTATAATTCTAAATAAAATAAAAATAATAAACGTACAGCGTAAAAAAGAAATCCTAGGAAATACAAAAAAAAAATTTTACTAATATAAAATTTATAAAAATAAATACTGAAAAATTTTTAGAATTCATAAATTTTCAGTTTATTTTACATAATAAGATAAAAGTTAATTAAGTATTTAATACTTCCATATTTAAGTAAAATAATGAATTTTAACAAATACTTTTTAAGTCGGAAAAAATAATTTTTAAATTTATGAAATGATCATTATTATATATTTAATAATTTAACAGTACCTATTTAGGACTAAATATATAATTAATAATAATTAATCTATACATATAAATATATTTATCTATTTACTCACATAAAATAAATGGGGTAAACCCTTTAAAAAAAATATAGATGGTGGGTATGACATAAGATTTGTGATAGGTGTATAAACAATGTAACATAATTATTAGTCATTTATTTAAGTGAAATGTATATTTTTTACTTATAATTCACTAAGTGAAAATAGTTGGATGATTAAAATGTTGCATGGGCATTCAAAAGAATGATAAATTACATCCAAGACATTCTTAAGGAATATTGATGAGTGTCCTAGTCCCATAATTTAAATATTTTGTATGTATAACATGGTTGTTTTTAAAAACATTAAAACAGTAATGTATGAGATTTAATATAGCAATAAGAAAAGAAAAAAAACGATAAATTATGATAAATATTCAATAAATTATTGTTAGTTTACAAAAATATATTTTAATAGTTAAAGTGTCATATTTTTGGCTAGAATAGATATATAAATTTTTAGATTAACAGAAAATATTTTACAACAGGAAAAACAACAATGGATGCTCCCAATTTTATAATATTCTGTTTGATTACTTTATATTCACTATCAGAAACCAAGTCATGTAGGAATCGCAACGATTAAAAAAGCTTGCTTATTATAGTTGTTTTATAGTCATTTTGTAGTATATGAAAAAAAAATATTACTCTGGTGTTACAAGTTTTAAATAATTCATTTTTTGAATCATTTTGATTAATCATTATCTCATTAATATAATGAGAACTTCTAATGTTGATCATAAAATCTAAATTAATCATGTATACTACAATACCTACTCCACTTATATTTTTGTTATGCCTACCTTCACAATTTGTACTTCTGAAAAAAGTCCTTCAATTAAAAAAAAGGCTTAACTCTGACAATAATATAAAATAGATATATAATCTGTTGTATAAACATTACGAATAATACATTTTTTGTTGACCCTTACCTAAATATAAATAGATACACAAATGTATTTATTTTTTTTAATTACAAAAAATCAATATACTTTGGCAATGAATTATACTTTACACCTGACTATCACTTGAAGTTGAAACATTAATAAAACATACGAAATTCATATTCGACTGAATAACTAGAGAATAACACTTATTCATCAATTATAGTAGTTTAACAACATAATTTCAGGAATATGTTGAATTGTATGCATAAGTTTTGAACCAAGAAGTGTTACAAAGAAAACCATTTCATATGGTAAGGAAAGTATTCTAATACGAATTCAAAAGGTCTATATAAGAAAAAAATAATTTTAAAAAACACAATTAATTTAACACTGAGTGCAACAAACTTTCATGCAGACATAAGATTAGTTACACTGGACGCCTAGTATCATATGCATGTACATTGCGGACAAATACCGTATTAAATTATTATTACATTAATAATTTACATTTTGTAATTTTTTATACTCAATAAGTAGATTTGATGAAATTTATATACAAAACCAATATCGAAATACGTGAAGAGGAAGGTCCACCAGTAAGGAAATTCTCTGACCTGAAGAAAGATAGTTAATAGTCAGGACTCAACATCAGTAATTTATGAGTCATCGAGGAGGGGTTTTCTGATAAGGATTTTAATTTTAGTGGTATTATGTGATTATTAAATTTATTGCGAAATTTATGTAACATTGGAACTGAACGTAACTTGATCATTTTACATCATGTATTTAACTATGAAAGTAGAATGTATTTAGTGCAAGGGTGGAAATTTAAATATATATTGATATGTTGTTGACAAGACACGCCGATAAGAGTTCAAAATAAGAAATCACAAAAAAAACATCATAATATTAGTTATCATAGTATTAGTTGCCGTTTTTTTTTTTTATAGTTCTTAATTATTACTATAATCAATAACAAAAATACATCAAGAAACAGAAACTAGATGATAAGCTTAAAGCGCAGTTGTCACATTGATCGAAATTTAATATTAATTTAAATCTGAAAGCAATCACGCTTAGAATACAAGCTTTTATTAAGAAATAATCAACATCAATTAAAAAACAATCAATTATTAAATATATATTATTATAATTCTATTTACACATAATTAACTAGGGAAATATACTTTCAACGAGAGTCCATTGTTTTTTCATTTATAAAATTTCATTTTGAATTAACACATAATCTTATTTAAGATGAAAAAAGATCAAAATTAAATGTTAAATTCTAAAATATTATCTCTGATATAAATATATTTTGAATGCGAAATCGAACAACTTTTAACGTAAATTTAATTAATTTATATATTTCATTAATCACAAAGTATTTATGTATCTAGTAATTTGTAATCAAGTTATTCATTAGATTAATAAAATGTGTACCAATGTTATTTTTATAAAAAAAAGAATAGAGTGAGATAAACCATCGTTTGACTAGGTACTAATATGACATTCATAAATTTAAGTAAAATGACTAAATATTTTCTGCTACAAGAATTACAATAGTTATCGCAACGCTATAGTTATGACGGTTACTTATTATTTATTAAATTCCCTAGTTTCAATGGAAAAATATAATTTTATAAATAAAAATAAATGTTTATCTTTGGATTTATAACAATATGTATAATGAGTACTGCTCAGCTAAAACTAAAGAAATCAAAAAAAAAAAAATTACAACCAAACATTATGTTTATATATACATAGCAGTATACTACACATGCATACACTTGATTTCAATTCATATGATAGAAAAAAGCAGAGGAGTTTTTCATTTCCCGTATTCCCGTGCGTGAATTTATTGAAGGAAACATTCTGGTCAATCTATTATAGTAATAGTTTTGTTTAACTGTAACATACTAAAACTTTTAACCTAAAAATAAATTCACCCTTTTATATTTTTTATTCTTTTTCGTATTTTTGACTTGATGGTGAGACCAAAAAAAATTCAATCAAAGATTTTTTTATGATTATTGACAACAAGTAATTCTGTAAATAGGCAGTTAGTTATGTAGTATAAGTTACCTTATTTTTTAGATAAGACTTCTTATAAAGTAAAGTATAGTTTGTTGTAAAACATTTGTAAAAAAAATCATGTTACTAAACAGAAGCAAAATAAATCATTAGTAAAAATATATGGTATATTTGTATAAATTAAGTAGGTAGGTACTTAAAATACATTAAAAAAGATAAACTCCAAATTTTTAGAGAGTAGAAGAAAAAATTAACAAAAGAAAATGAAACTTATAAAATAACTATATTAAATTAATTAAACTTTATAATTAAAAACTAAAATAAAAATAAAAATTATGAAGATGATCTTTTTAATGTTATCCAATTTATTTTAAAATTAAACTTTGGTCATTGCAAAATATTTATCCTGTGGTAATAGATTTATATTTCAAATACTAATGACAGTGAAAAATAGACTACAGAACAACGCTCGTTTTTAGTATTCAAAAGTACCAAATTATTAAAAAAATGATTATAAGATTACTCAAAATCTAAAATATCAATAAAAATAAAGAAAAGTTCAAAAGCCAATTCATGATTGTCATATTCAGCTCCCACAAAACATTTTATTTATATACAAATATTTATATATATATATTATATAGAAATCTTATTTTCTGGGTTGACCGCGTAGGTGTCAAGAATATACAGCATGGATATTAAGAAAATAATATCAATAATTAATAAACACAGAACTTTTGCGCGTGCAATTCGTCATTTTATATGGCCATATAATACACAACGCTCGCGACGAAATACAATAAATATTTACCTAACGCTGTGTTAATCATACAAAAAAAAATATGTTTATATTATTTATATTTTATCAAATATTTAAAATTACTATATGAATATCAGAATTATTTTAGACTCAAAAATGTTTTAAATGCAAGTATCATTATATTCGATATTTTAAACTAACACAAGCAAACCAAAGATTAAATATTTTATATATTTATGATAATTAATATTTATTTATTTATTTTGCCAATATAGGTCCAAAAACGAAGAAACAAAGGTTTAGTCTACAATAAACTAATAGCAATAAATAGAATAGTGATAAAAAGTAGTAATAAACAATAATAATTAGAATAATAATTTAAAAAATAATAAAATTTATAAAATAACTCATATCACCACCAAAACCAGTGTAATCTTACTATTTCAACATAATTTTCTGGATAAATAATAGATCAACCCAATAACAATCAAAATCTTCAGTTATTTGATAAATTTAAATTTAAATAAAATATTGTGGCACCATACTATTGAAAATCATAAAATTGTTTTCACAATTCTAAACTTTTTTCTTATAGAAAACAAAAATCATTCACGAATCATCATGGTCAAAACAATATTTACAAAAATATTTCCATTTAGAATATAAAATATATTTTTAAATTCCTATCCTAACAAAATGTATAAAAAAATTAAAATGCATAAATATAATATAATACGTATCAAAAATATTTACTAATGAATAGGTATCCTGCAAGTACAATTTTATAAACGTTTTTCAATTTCCCGACCATAATAGACTAGGTATAGTTTAAACATAATAATAATATAAATAAATCAATACCTTATATTTAAACATATTATATTCTAAAAGAATAACACTGCATAAATTATTTAACGTTTTATCAATATTGTTTGTGTATTAATACAATAGTCTCTAAAACTAGTCTCAATCTATATCTAAGACTGTAGTGAAGTGAATTAAAAACATATTGTTTTTAAAACGTTCCGAGTACTGATATCAAACAAACAGGTGAAAAAATAATAATAAATATTTTAAAAAATGTGTTTATCATTTGTTTTGAAACTGATAGGAATATTCACAAATTATAATAGCATTTACACATAGAACATAATGTACATTTTACAGTACACAAAATACAATAAAACGTTATCTATTAAGGAATCTAGAAAATTTGTCTTTTATAATTTAATATAATTCTTCCTAATTGTGACTAGAAACATAATTCATAAAATGAAATGTATCCATTCTCTTACAAATGTGTCCCGTGATTACTCGCGCAGTAAAATGTATAGGTATATAATTGTTCAGTATTTAGTTTAAAGTAGTTCTATCACATAAAATATCCATCAAAATATTTAGACGTGTACATCATACAGTAATACAATATCTATGGAAGTAACATGGTCTTTATGAAGGTACTTTCAATGTTAATTTTAATATATATATATGTAAATACCTATTGTATAACTAATGTACAAAACTAATTAATTGTATATTTATTAATAATATATATGTCTAAAAAATAGTTAGAATTTATTTTCAAATTATTTTCATTTTATTTGACAATAATTTTTTATTATTCATATATATACACTCATCATTTGAAAGAGAAATACCAACATTTTAATTTTAAATTACATATATTAATTATATATCTCAAAGTAATGAAACTTTAGTATATTGCTTATATGTTATATAGTAATATGTTATTAATTAATAATTGGTTAAAATACAACTAAAATAAGTCTATAACGCAATTAGATTATAAACAATTATAAGTTTATCAATGTTAACATTTTATTAAAACAGAGAAATATGTATACAATATTAGACGGTAATATGTATTAGGTACCTACTTAAAAGTTAACTAATTACAGTTATTCTTAAAACAGTTTAAACTACGATAAAAAAGTCCTAAGTGAAACAAGAAATGCATTGGCATTTATTTCATAATTTTTATTTTTGAAAAATCACATATTTAGATATTAAATTAAAATGACAAATTTCATGGAGTATCTCAATAAATCCGAACTAAGACGCGAAAATACCTACACTAGACAGATAATTTTTCGAGTGTCTTAGTTGTTTCTCCCAGGTTAAAAAACTTGAAACATCTAAAATTCGTTATTTCCTTTTCCTACAGGCTCTAAAAACATAGTTCAAATGTAGTTATATACTACTACAGCTATAATATATAAATTATAATTCTTATTTAGATTTTTCTTATGATAAATTTAATAGTTATAATTTTTTTTTTTTACAAAAAATTACCACAATTTATTTTTTCAAGTTAAAACATTTATAATTTATATATTTCTAAGAATATAAAATAAATTTATTACGTCAAATACTGGAATTAACATGTACATACAATTTACTCAAAATTGTCTCTTGAATTCCATGGTTCATAATTGCTTTCAAATGTATACAAATAATATAACTAAAACACATCTATCCAATAGAAATCTACATACAAAGTTCCGAATTATGCCACCCTACCACTAGCGAAATTAAGCAAAATTACGAAGAAAAAACTTTCAGTTATTTTTTAATAATACTTTTAAAAACTTTATAACAATGACATTCTGTAGACCAAAAAATATATACATCTACTATAAAATAATACGGGAAATCCCTATTGTTTATTGTACTTATATATTTGCTAGTATAAGATACAGCTGTGTTATATGCATCAAATAAAACCTTGAAATATTTCAATAGTTTCATTTACAACTGGGTTTACTATAATAACTTCAAAGTGAACATTCTTGGATTAAAAAATTACATACAAAATCAATGTCCAATAAATTCACAGTAAAAATAAATGTTAATAAAATTCAGTAAACATGCCTTTATAATTAATCAACAACTATACTCATTAAATGTTAAGTATCCCAGTACACTAGATTAAAATATTGAAATAATATACATATTTTTGTATTGAGCTGCTCACGAAAGAGAGGCAATGATATTGATACTCGAAAGCTTATACATTTAACACGTAATTTAAGGATAAACAAAAAACAGAAAAAGTACACTGTGTTTTTATGGGCGCTGAACTTTCGACGGGGGTCGCCTACAACGAAGAACGTTTGAGCTTTCAGTTTCAGTAGCAATCCGTCATTGGTACCGAGAGTAGCGACTCGGTAGTTAATCATATATAAAAATAAAACACATTGGTTAACACGTGAATTTATCTTATGTTTTATTTGAGTGATTTGTCTAATAAGTAAGTACTAAATACAAGTGAAATGTAATGCTTGGATTATTAGAAAAATCAAATACTTCTAAACTTAAACATACAAACGTTTTTACTACGTAAGTCGAAAACATATTTACCTTCATTTAACAATACTGTACACCATGCTTCATCGAAAGTTGTTTTTATTTTTTAATAATCCAATTATTAGATATTAATAGATATCAATTAGAAGATATTACTAATATGTAAATATATGACGTTTTACTGATTTAAAAATCCTAAATATATCGAAATCTATATAACGAAACCTTTTAAAAAGCACAACCAAGGGTTAAAATAATTTAAAATATTATAGAAAGTTATCATTCATTATGATATTTTAATAAATTATTTCATAAGATTTTATAAAAAAAACTAATTACTATTAAAAACAAATAAAAATAATAAAAACTGAATATTATTATTATAATTTTAAATTTTAATGCATTTTCACAGATAAAAATGATAGCAAATTTTTAAAAAACTATTGATACCTATCCAAAAATAACTTTTAGAAATATTTATAAAATCAATAAAAGTAAGTTTAAACTTGTAAAAAAATATAAAACACAATTATGTCAATAAATAAAATAGTTTGTTATAATATGTTTATTCATATATTTCATATCAATAATATATTTTGTTGATTTTTTATTATTAATTCTTTACATTTTTATAACGTTTCGTGTATAAAAATCTTTTCAAAATATATTGTACATTATAAAAACAAAATGGACAAATATAAAGATTGACAAAGGAATCATAAGAGTAAGGTCACTCTTAATTTGAATTAAAAAACTATAATCAGTTTAAAATCGGCCGAATTAACAAAAAAATAGAATTATAATTGACAGGTGACATTTAAGGACTCAAAATATAATGCTATTAAAAACATAAACATCAAAAAAAAAAAAAAAAAATGACTTTAGAACTTCAGACAAGTAATAAAATACTGTTGTTCAAATCCTAAAATATTAATTTCAATTAAAATTTTTTTTGATTTATATAGAAATATTTATTTCTTATAATATTACAGCTCATATCCAAAATTAAATTTACAACTGTACACAACTTTCTTAATTATTGAAATAATATTTTATTTATACCTAATATTTAAATATAAATACTAAATTTATATAATATTTATAGGTATTGCAATAAATATTATGTATACAAATTATTTACGTATCTCATTAAAATATGCAACTATTAATAATATAAAACAAAATATAACTGTATATTAAAATATTATGCATTTAATTATGTTTTTCAAATTATAAACAACAGAAAAATCGTAAATTTATAAACATTTAAAGCAATTATTTAGACCATAAAATCCGATTTTGCTGTGAAATTGTTCTTAATTAGTTATTTTAATTTATTTAAAGTTTCAATCAAAAGAATTTGAATTTTCAAATCAGTTTTAATATTTAAATTACATCAAAATTCAAGTTACTTTCCTGTAGTTTTTAAAATATTTCATAAATAATAATTTCGGTTTTTATTTAAAAATACCAATAAAATCTAAACACTTTTTAATTCTTATAGAATCTATTAAAATATATATCTATTGTACTAACTGTAATTTATATCAGATGTAATACAAGTTTTTAAATACAACTGTTTAAAATTATAATGTTTAATTGAAAACAAAATTAAGATTACAAAGAAAATGTATTCATTTTATTTATTTAGCCACAAAATGCAAAACCAAGTTTTCATATAAGTTAAAACCTTTTACTAGGTATATTTTAAGTTTGATATATCTATATCTTTCATCTTCAAAAAAAAGTTAAAATAAAGCTTTAAAGCAAACTTTTACTAAATATTGTCAAACCTTAAGAAAAACCTCAGAAAAAATTATAAGCTAGTAAATGCATTTATAGTTAATGAATTTCACACATATTCAACTAATTTAAAAATATTGGACTAATGAGAACTATAAGAACTCATGAAATAAAATTAAAATTTTATACTTAATTTGATTGTTAAAAATATATCTAAATCCTATTATATTTATTATTAATAATAATAAATAATACACTGATAGTCAGAATATGTCATTTGAAAATTAAAATTAAGTAACTATTAATTTAGCTTACAAATTTAAGTAGCATATTGGAAACAAAACTATTACGAAAATGTTGTAGATCTTATGATATTCTAACTTAGGTAAATATTTAAAGTGATAAAATAAAATAAAAATCATTTATAATTATGAATTTCAATAATTTTGATTATTAATTGTTTAATGATGTGAACAAACAGTTATATTAATTTTAGCTAATGGAGCAGATTTGTTACTAACACATTTCAAAAACATAGTTTATACTGTTTATAAGGAGTAATATAAATTAATAAGTCATTCTATGTGTGTGTATGTGGCTTGGGTTTAAACTATCCAAACGTACTTTTCGCGAAATTTAACAACTAATAACTTTTTAAGTTCATATAAGGTTTATTTTCAATACACCAATAGTCCTTGAGTTATGGTTTTTATTGCTTTTTATTAGCACAAGAAAAGAGTATCGAATTCTATATATGCCTTCTGGCTTTTACTCAATCCCGCAGAAAAATTGATGTCATTTTTGACATAATACTTTTACACGACGTGCCGAGAAAGTAAAAAAAATCTTTAACTGAACAGATGGTATTGTATGATAATATACTATATGTTGAGGCAAATAACCGATTATACTAAAATTAATTTTGGATTAATAGTTATATATTACATTTTTTCACGTATTCATACGTGATCCTTATTCAAAACTTTCAAAATTAATTATATAGATACAATGAAGATGCAATATCAACCTAAGTTATGATCCTACTAAAAGCTAATCTTACTTCACTAACATATATAGTTAGTTCAGTTATTAAAAGTCTTTATTGGATTTTTGTAAAAATTTCTCATACTATAGAATAATAATACATGCATTTATTTTAATAATTTAAACTTAAGTCTAAAACACAAATAGGTACCTATATAAAAATATAAAATACTTAATTTACGCGGCCAAACCGACTTATCGCTTAACATATGACAAGTTTACAATTAATAAATATAAGTATCTATATATTAATCTTTATAAGTCAAAGCATAAGCATTTTGGTTATTTGTAATTAATGTATTATATAGTTAAATAATAAACATTATAAAAGTGTAAGGATATTTCATTTCCAGTCAACTGAGACGAATATTATATTTGCGCTCGTAGAATTGTGCGACAAACATTGATTTATTGATATCTATAACACCAAATCGTAATTCATACTTTTAAAAATCCTAACCTCTAACCAAATATACATAAAATAGTGATATAACTGAACAATTAAATTATATGATTACATTGTAAAATATTTTTATTCAGAATAATCGAAAATATCATAAATTACCCATAATGTAACAAATCTTACGAGGCAATTTAGGTCTTTAAATGACAGTAAACACAACTTCTGTAAAATCTTTTATTAAATTATCAAGTATTCTCTCCCAGCGAAATGTTTTTTATCAACAACTTTAAAAAATAATTTTAAAAAAAATCGAATTTTTCAAATGCCTACAAATTATTTAAAAATCAGTAAAATATTTTAAAAAAAGATTATTTAAATAAAACTGGTAAAAGTTTCAAGTTTTTACGACTTATACTTTTCGAATAATAACAAATATTTAAAATCGTTCGAAAATAAATCTTTATTTTATGCAATTTCGTAAAAATATATAAGTACTTCAAACGGTCATAAAATTCTTTTAGTCCGGTAGAAAAATTTTTATAGTTATAAAAAGAAAAACTTATAGATAACCATGTGTAAAAATTTTGAACCTTAAGTATAAATACCAAAAATTTATGAATTTTCAATTACAAAATATAATTTGGAAATTATCGCGATTTTAACATATTTCATCAAAACTTGAACTTTATAGGAACTTATAGAAAAAATTTGTGTCAAACTATTTTTTTTTAAATATAAAAACAACTTATATTACCCCTTATATTAAATTTTCAAAATTTTTTTTATTGAAAATTTAAATTGTCTATGAATAGGTCAAAAAAGTCAAAAATACATTAAAAACTTAACCATGTATAGAAAACGCTAATATAAACAAAAAATTCAAGTGTTTGCGTTTTTTGGTTTTTGAGTTAGAGCAAATACCAAAAACCGAGATAATTTGTTATATATATATATACATATATATTATATTTTATATGTAATATTACGTCAATATTCACTGTTCAAACGCTTTAAAAAAAAAATTTAGCTTATGGATTTGAATAATTTTGAAATACACTAATAACAACTTGTGTGGAACTTTCTATTAAATTGTCAAGTATTTTATATCAGCCAAATTTTTTTTATCAACATTCATCAAAAAAAATTTAAAAAAATACACATCATTGTAAAACCAATAGACTATCTCTATTAAGAATCTAAAATTAAAAGCGTTTGTTAAAACTAAAACCTGATAATTTTATTTCGAAAACCAATTAAACTATATAATTTATTTATTTAAATAATCTACCACAGTAAATTAATTTCAATTATTAAACAAATATATTTATATTTTCAGAAATTTATAATACACCAGCAATCATATTTTCAAAATATCAATTAAATTACGTAAAATGTCGACCCATGTGAATGAAAGCTTAGGAGAAATACCAACGGAAATAAAGCTATCTGAAGGGTAAGTAAAATTACTAAAACAAAAATGAGTAATATTTACACATTTATTTAAAACTATCACCAATATACAATCAAAATCAACATTTTTTTTGTATTTACCATACATGGTTTTTATACTTTTGATATGAGAGACAAATTACCAAACAGTATTACTTATAAGGCGAATTATTTTCAATAGATATAATTATAAAAAAGTATCTGACCAAAAAATGATGATATATTTAACTTATTAACTTATCAAATTAGTTTTATCTTCAATCGATATTCTTTTCTACATTTTCATCATCATATGAAGTCTCGGGTGAACTATTCGAGATGAATTTCATTAAAATTAAATTAAAAAGTAAATATTTGAAGTCTTATAACATATACTTTTTATAAATACGTTTTTACAACTGCTTCAAATAATATTAATTTATATTTTAAATTTACATTGTATTATTAAAATTTTTAATGAAAATGATGTTAACTAAGAATTCAATTTAAAAATTTAAAGATTGCTACGAAATTTCAAAAAAGGAAATAATACAAAAAATACATTATTCTGAATTTCTAAAATTCTGTATTTTTATGAACAGTACATGCACATTATAATATAAAATATCACATAAATCACATCACAATATTACATAATATATCACACATAAAAATAATGTAGTTGATTTAACTCCAAATTCCAATTTTAATCATGTATTTCTTAAATCGACTCCATAATCATTTATATCAACCACAACAAAACGTTAACTCGAGCGTAAAATGTTGACAAATTAAAATATACATAATAACTCACAGAATTAGTTAAATTAGGAAGTTGTAGATATTCAATATAAGATAATACCTGGAGATGAGTTGACAATATATTGATTGTATAATATGAACTCAATTGATTTTGAACTCATTTTGTGGTTGTTTCTACTCCAAAATAGTGTTAAAATAACCCCATTCGGAGTGTTATTTTTACAAAGTATATTTATGAATTTAATAACTGCATGCGCATATTTATGTTTTGTTGCTTATAAAATCCATAAATAAATAATGCAAATAATAAAATTATTAGTTACGTTATACACCTGATTTTTTATTTATAAAATAAACCTATATAATAATATTCTCCTTATACAATCTTGAATTTCGGCTTTTTGAAAAATTAAAAATAGGTATACATCGGAAGTCACTACTAACCCTACTTTACTCATGTACTCACTTCTAAACTACAGCCCGTTGGTGTTGCTCACCAAACTCCCTCCCCTACTAATTGCAGCACTGGGGGTTTTTGAACTCCTTCCAATTAGTCTTAAAATGTATGAAGGTTTTTACTTTATTCCACAGACATAATGTGGGAAATACCTACATTAGTTTATAATATTCCTTTACCTAAATGGTATATTTTATCACTTTTCGTCCAAAGTCCCATGTAGGTAGGTAGGTTAGGCATTAGATTACAAGTATATTATGTGTCTAGGATAACGGGTTCGATTCTCTAAATAGCGCGGTTTTTTTTATTTTTCTAATGATTTATCATTATTGTTCTGTTTCTTGGAGTTATTTTAACTAAAATAAAGTTTTGATTTAAAACCATTTAAGAAACTCAATCTTAACCATTTCTTGGGGTTATTTTAACTCCAACGTTATTTCTTAATATAGCATTATAATGTATTTGTCTTAACAACATATTTGTAGTCATTTTAAATATGCCGAACAATAGTGAAATTAACACTTACTGAGTTCTAAGTCAAAATCGACACTCAAATGTATTGGACATTAACTACATTTGGAGTTAAAACAACTAACGATTTCTATGTGTGTATAATCTATATATAATTTATACGTTAGTGAATTAAGATAAAAAATGTGTCAATTTACCGTAATTTATATTTTAATCTAGCATAAATTAAAAATGAAAGCACCCACTTTAGATTACATAACAAACAATATTCCAAAAGGAAACCAGTTACACTAAATTTATAAGGAAAACATTTGTTAGATGGAAAATAAAAGAAAACCCTGATTATTAATAAAATGATTTCAAAACACGTATTTTTAAGCATCAAGACTATTCATACTTTAAAAATTAACAATAACATATGTTAATTTTCAAGCTTTCAAAAATACTACCCGTTGGCAGTTATATGTCTCGGAAGTTTGGGAAATTGTATATCGGTGCTAGTATTCTTCGGAACCAAGTTACGGAAACAATCTTCATCATACTATTTATCTTCCTTGGCAATCAGTGACACATTATTTTTACTAACACAATTAATGCCAGAACTAGCCAAAGTTGGAATCGGACTATTTCACATGCATGGTTTTTGTCAATTTATCATTTACTTCACACAGGTAATATACTAATATCAAAAACTAGCTAACCACCTATATAGTTATGCATCATTAAAAAAATAATTATTATTTATAGAACTAACTAGATAATAATTTAGTGTAACGGATAGTGTTAATACTAGTAGACCCACACTGTTGTAAGAAATATTATGAACTTATGACATAACAAATATGAGAATATGGTACATATTACATGAACAGTGACACAATATTCTTCCATTTAAAATGTTATCCTTATAATGGGTAAACATTTTGAAATCAAATGAATAAATTTATTTTCCCCGACTATATAGGATATAATATTGTAATTTACCTTTCAATTTTTAAAAAATAACTTATTCTTCAAATAAAATGTATAAAAAGTTTTTACCAGATGTAATGAAGTTAAATAATAATACATAAATTATGCATTTAAAACAATTTCTCTCATATTATTTAAATGTTCTTCAGATAAACACCGCCACCATTCAACTAAATATACTCATATTTTCCAAAATTTCCCTAGTTTACAAACAAACAGTATAAAATTTAACATTGAATTTACATAAACATGTATGTAATGTCAAGTAAAGGTACCTCCTGTGAACCATATAAGTGACCACAAAGTGGTCCATGACCACCCTGAGGGATTCAGATGTATTTTACATTCCAAATATAAGAGGACTAGTCATACCCAAATAACAGTAATTTATTGTATGATATTGCTATCACCTATTAAGACTATAAAATACTATATTTTCTATATTCACTGGCATGTACCTATAGTTTCTTGCCAACCTAACTAAACTAATTCACATATCAATAAAACACAATTTTAGAACAAGAAATCGAAAAAATATCGTATTCATTATAATAGAGCTCAGTGGAATATAAATATGATTGTGGATATAAACTAAAATTATTTATTATATTTAATATTTATTATTAAATTATTATTATTTATAAATTATTTTTCAGATGGTTAAAAAAAATTAATTAAATATATTCAGTAATACCACTAAAAAAATGTAAACAAATTTATGTGATGTAATATAAGTTAAAATATACAAATCCATTGTATTTATTAAAAAAAAGAACGGGTGGGCCTCGCTTTGCTGTACAGTTGGGGGTGGAGTGCACCTCGTTTATAGGATAGGTCATTACAATGGATTTGTTAAATTTGAATGCAATGATAGATATCATTGTATACGAATAACGATTCTGAACGGAGTTAATATATTTGTCTAAAATGTGTATATAATAATATAGTATTTAAATTGAATTATAATGCAATTTCGTAAAACTTTAAATTTCAAACAGTCATAAAATTTTTTCCTCTAAGTCTGGTAGAAATTTTTTTAAAGATTTTTGAAGAGGAGCTTATAGATAACCTAGTGTTAAAATGTTGAACCTTAAGTATAAACAGAAAAAATTTTATGAATTTTCAACTACAAAATAACTTGCAAGTTATCACGATTTTAACATATTTTATACAAATTTGAACTTTATGGGCTTATAAAAAAAATTTGAGTGAAACGATCTGCGATATTTCTTAGTTACAATTAGTATAACTTATTATAAACCTTGTATTAAATTTTCAAGAGTTTTTGGTCAGCCGAAAAATTTTTATAGATATTTAAAAAAAAAAACTTACAAAAATCGAAAATTTAAATTGTCTATAAATAAGTCAAAATATGTCAAAATACTTTGAAAACTTAACCACGTATAGAGAACACCAATATAAAGATTTAGTGAAAATTTCAAGTTATTGCGGTTTTTCGTTTTTGAGTTAGAGCATTTTAAAAAAATGTAGTTTGTAAAAACGTGATTTTGCGTAAAATTTCCCGTTTTTTCGTAATTTTTTAATCTTTTTTTTCGATTTTTTATTGGATTTTTAACTTGCCAAAAGTACCATCTACATTCACTTTCCTATCAGAAAAGTTGCTGTTTAAAAAAATCGAAGCATTTTTACTACCAAAAATCGTGTCCTCAGACACAAAAAAAAAAAAAAAAAAAAAAAAAACACACA
>JAIPRK010000193.1:230057-284292 GCA_025469195.1 Chaitophorus viminalis
GAGCTAGATAATATTCGTTTAGATGCCGTAGGCGTACGAGGCGGACTTTTAGCAGAACGAACCATAATATTATTTATGTTGAAAATGAAATAACCGATAACACAATAATAATGAGCATATTTAAAATGCAGATAGCGGAGCGATCGCGAGAGCATGTGTTCATGGTGAACATTATTGCCGGACTAAATTATTTGGTATTATTTAATTGTTTTATTTTTTTTTCTTTTTGTATTTTATGCGTTGAGCATGTCTCGGGGCCACATATCATTTTATATATTGTCACCTCGTTTGTTAGGGATAGTTTGGATTTTAAAAGGGATCTAAGGAGATGCAGCCTGGAGTTAATTTGTTTACACTTAAGTTTAGGTGTGGGCCCCACGTAAGACGTTTGTCAAACGTGAGCCCTAAGCACTTAACTTCATTTGCTGTTGGTTGGACTTTGTTATTGAGCGTAACTGGAGGGCAGTCAGAGTTTCGTAAAGTGAATGTTACGTGAATTGATATGATCGACAGTGCGGTGTAGTTGGTGAGTGGTTGACTGCAACTTTTAACGTGTGTTTTACGATTTTAATGATTTCTCTAAAACATGATTTTATAGTAATATACGTCAGTGGCGGTGCTAAGCGTGTGCGGTGTGGGCCATTACCCATGGATTCGCACCTCAAAGGGCCTAGCGTCCTAAATGGCTTTATAATTAACCTTACAGAAATATGGGAAAAGTATCTACACAAAAATTCTAAATGTTAATATTTATTAAATAACTATTTTTACTTAAATAATGTTTAATAAAAAAATTTAAGAAAGGGCCTTTAAGTCTACTTCGTTCACATATAAAATTTACCTCGTCACGCCACTGATATACGTGACCAACATTTTACACACATATAGATACATAATTATGTACTTAAACAAGCAACACCGTTCGCATGATATGATGACATGGGGTCAGGGGTACGTAAATTGGTATCGGATGACATTTTAAAAAGTACACGGGGGACGGTGAACAATATACACGACACTATACGGTGTGCGCAATAGCGTAACTAGCAGAAAATGTTTGGGGTAACGAACACTTTTTATGCTTCACCTTCTCCCATAAGCACAAATAGGGGGCTATCCTCCCCAAATCACTATTCTGACATTTTTTCCATACCTTTTAATTACAACAGTTTATGATAATTGGCAATTGATGAAGGATAAACAAATTTAATTTCAACAAAAATTTGTTTTCTGACAAGCCGCCAAAATCTAAAATACAATGCGCGCCTATACCCATTATTATAAAATATTAGATTTTAGAACCAAAATTAAAATGTTCCTTTTTACCTAATGTTTAAACCACTGAATGGGTGGGTACTACTTAGGCATAACTTCCTCGATAATAGATAGCTAAATACGCACTGAAGTCGAATTTTTTTTATTAAATTATTAAAACATTTTTGGGGTAACAAAATGATATTCTTGCGATCTCATAAAATTGTTCGGGGGTCATAATGCGTATACATAAACATAATAGTAAAGTGTACTAAAGGATACTTAAGGATTATCTACACGTAAATAGACGTTCGCGTGTACGTATAGTGTTATACACGATGAATATCACTTCGTCGTTGGTTTTTATTCGTTTTTCGATAAAAAAAAGAAAAAAACGTTTGAATCGACGGTATAAAATCGTCCATGAATAGGTAGGACTTTCCCCCCCCACCAACACTAAGCTTATACGACCGTATAAACCCCGTACATACCTATGCACGTGGGACGACTATTCTCCCTGCCGCGACGGTGGTAAAAACGCTTTTAAAGGCGTGTTTGGCGATACGCTACGAGTAGGTACCCAAAACGGACTTGCGAAAGTTTCACGCCACGTGCGCGACCCGCCCATCTCATGAGGAAAATATTATGTTATTGTTCGAAAACACAGAAATAATGTTTTTTTACAGAAAGCCGTCCGCGAACGGCGTGTGCATTGATTACGACACGGTACTCGCACTCGACTTTTTGGACTACTGCACGTGTTCGCGATGCGCAATATTATCGTAACAATATTTTCGCTGCACTGCGGACATTATGTCATAATATGATACTTGAAATCAACAATTCAACCGGTGGCGTCACCGGTATAGAGGCGATGTATTTCAACGCGTAATGTTATTATTAGAGCGCGGATTTCTATGCGATTGCATATTTTTTTCCTTTTAATATTTTTGGATTATTGTCAGTAATCTCCACGAATCATCGTAATTTGAAGCTAATGGTGAAATTTATTTTTGCATATTTCTGCATATTTAAAGGTTATTGCATATTTTTGCATATATTGGCAAAATTCAAAATTTATTGCATATTGAAGCGAAAATTTAAAAAAGTATTAGAAAAGTTTTGGATATAATTGAGGATGGTATTGTTGTCAATGATTTAACATTTATATCTACTCATTTGACATTTTTAGTGATGGTCATAAAAAATCTAGAAACTCAAAATATGACTTTACATGAAAGCTTTTCAATAATTGACGAAACGAAAGAAAAAATTCATCCTATTCCTGAATCGAATGGTGCAACACTTACAACAAAATTAAACGAGTTTTCCAACAAAAATGAAGGTCTGAAAATCCAATGAAAAATTAATTCAGTGTCATTAGGCGAAAACGTTCAGCTCGGAGATCTTTATCAAGACCCGACAATATACTAAGTTGCTTCAAATATGCCCTGCAATAACTTCGGTTGACGTCGAACGTTCGTTCACAGTCAAGCTTCGCAGAAGAAAAACTTGAAATGCATATGATTATTCATAACTTGTTATACATTACCCACGGTACGTATAAGCCGTATTCACGTATTATACGAACTCGCGGTATTTGCGGCGCAAAAATAAATATAAAATCTAAAATTCCGACGAGGGATTTTTTATTTATTTTTTGTCCACGAGTCAAATATTTGCACTGCGGAAATCCCCCCGGTGTACGGAATACGCGTAAAATATATATTACCTATACATGCAGTATTTGTAGCGCAGTCGTGCAACGTAATGTATGCCAGCTGTATGTATTTCATCTCGGTATACATTTTATTTGATTTTCAATTTCTACCGCACTTAATATGACGTATATATATATATTATATACAGAAATTTATTTGTTTTACGGCGGCTATATATACAGGGAGGTTCACAGGAATTGGAACAAAAACAAATTGATATAATTCTGAATTCAGTATATTTTAGACGTGTAATTATTTTATTAATATTTTATAGTGTATATAAATTAGTGCCATTTTAAGTTTTAAAAAGAACATCGAGCATAATATGACGTCCATGTCCATCTTGTTCATAGCACAAAGAGAGTCAGTCCAAAAAATTCGAGTGAACGTGCCGAAGCAAGTTTTCGTCTATTAATGCAATTTCAGATTTTATTGCATCTTTAAGTTCGTCTAATGGTCGAAGTTTAGTCTCATTTTTTGTAATTTTTCCCGTTGTTCAAAAAGCAGTAACCCATCTCATGATATTGTTTTCCTATCAGTAACAGCGCCGTAACATCCGATGTTCAAGTGAATTTTGAATGCACGTTGCACTTTCATTACCGATTCATTATTTTTTTTTTCACAAATTCGTCGTGCGCGAACACACGGTGAACCACTCCACTGCTCCATAGTGATAATTACTAAATGGCATTACCTAACGAATCGAATGACACCATTCCGACTTCCCCATACCCATCGTACTTCAAGAAAAATCAATCTATTTTTAGATCTATTCCCGTGGGCATCGCCCATTTGCGCCAAAAAAAATTAATTCATTTTGGGTACAGCCCATTTGCGCCAAATTTACCTGCGTAAACATTTTAAATTAACCACTTGGTTAATTAAAGACTTATTTAAAACGTATGCGGTATGCCTGTAACGTATAATAAAGTTATTTTTATAAGTCTATAGATTTTAAATTTTCGTGGCATGTAAATATAATTATATATTAGATAATTCGTCATTAATAAATAAAAAAATATTAGTTTTTAAAAGTAGTGAAATGTGGTGATCGTTTACAGCTCGTACAACATAACAAAACTGATATAAAACTTGTTTGTTTATCTTTTGACGCAATAATATTATACAAAGCTTTAAAATCTAAATATAAACTTAATTATATACGTTACAGACATACGTTTTAAATACGTCTTGAAAATATAGGTAAGAATTAACCAAGTCGTCAGTTTAAAATGTTTACGCAGGTAAATTTGGTGCAAATGGGCTGTGCCCAAAATGAATTAATTTTTTTTTTTTTTTGGCGCGAATGGGGAACACGTGGTTCCCGTGAACCACTCTGTATATACATACGCGTTATATTGCCATACATGTGTTTTGTTTTCTACCCTCCACGTATTATATACCGACGGACGGGAGACCATTTCGCTAGAGCGCTGAGAGTGGCCTCGCGCCGCACGATTTCCACGAAGGTCCCCCCCCGGTCGACTTTTACGACGTAATTTCAGAATATTGTGTACATATGGGTAGTACTTTCCACGAAGCGTGCGTGTCAGACAAGAGAAATCGCGCGCGCAAAACCTAAATAATAATAATATTGTTATTATATTACCCGCGGTTATGACGCGCGCGACCACCACCTCACTATAAACCCAGACGGGGTTGATGGGTATTGACTGGCCGCATGCAGTTTTCACGAACATTCGTTTCGTATGCACCTGCGGGCAGTTGCAAGTATAAATAACGTTCGTAAAAAAATAATATTCTCATTTCACGTGATAAAAAGTGACAGTTTCATCACGTGAGATTAGACCAAGAAAGCCTCTAATACATTCACTCAAGTTGGTCTAAGGATGTTAGAGACCATCCCAGATATGATAAAAAAGTGTTCAAATTATTCACATTTTAATTTCAAATTAAAAAAATTGGTTTTATGATAATCTGTAAAAATACTTTAAGTTCAGAACTATTGAAGAGAGATTATAACTAGAAACATTTATTAAATAATTTACTTATCAACAGCTCTAAACATTCAATTACAAAATAATACTTTATACATGTAATCATGATTGTTTTTGATACTTAAATTATACTGTATTACTTATTATTATTGTAAATCATATAGTGAATTTTAAGTACTTTTACGTATAATTGTATTTCATTTTAAATTTAATATTTAGCATATTTATAATATATATTTTCTTTTCTTTTTTATGTTTAAAATTATAACTAGATAAGTATTCTTGCTCTACGACAAGAAGTATTACCTCAGTGTAGAGCAAAGCTAGTAACTATGCATATACAACCATTATACTATGTACACATTTCTTTACTAGCAATAAATATATTATTATTATTATAGTTGTCAACCAGGCGCGTAGCCAACGGGAGTGTTACAGGTGTAATAACACCTCCCCCCACAGCCGTGGTATACTTAATATTTTTTTATCAAGATAAAAAT
Organism: Chaitophorus viminalis; assembly: GCA_025469195.1. Taxonomy (NCBI): domain Eukaryota; kingdom Metazoa; phylum Arthropoda; class Insecta; order Hemiptera; family Aphididae; genus Chaitophorus; species Chaitophorus viminalis. The sequence goes on from JAIPRK010000193.1 coordinate 235,491, forward strand.
GCATCATAAGCACGAATCATATACCTTTTTTAAATAACTTTTGTGAACAACTAAATGACAGATTTTTGAACCATAAATCATTATTAAAACAATTTATTTGTTTAATAAACGCAAACGAGAAAAATGAGACCGAATTTAAAGAGCTTTTAAAGACATATTCTGCAGATATTGGAGCTGATGAAGTATCTGCAATTGGCGAGTTCACAATATGGCATCATCAGGTGAAAAACAAGAACCCTAAAAATGCTACGGAAGCATTCAATAATTGCGATGAAGAAATATTTCCCACTGTTCATAAACTTTTAAAAATATTGATTACTTTACCAGTAACCACTGCAAGCAGTGAAAGATCTTTTTCCTCATTACGGCGTCTAAAAACATATTTAAGGAACACAACTGGTGAAAATCGGTTAAACGGCTTAGCAGTTATTTAATATCCATCGGGATTTAGTCGTAACCACTGACGAAATAATTGATACTCCAGCTTTAAAAAATAGACGCATTAAATTAATTTAATTAAAAATATATTATTTTTTTTTGTATTAATTATAATAATATAATATATGTGAACAATTTAAATATACCTACGTAAAACTATCAATTTTGTTTGTATAATTTTTTCAATTAATTTTGAATAACATCCCCCCCTCTTAGAAATTTCTAGCTACGCACCTGTTGTCAACAGATTATCTGCACAACACGAACAAGCATTCAGTGTTGTTAAAATTCCCTTTATTTAGGAATCCGTTCAATTCCTCGCTCCTTTTTCCGTTCCTCCAAAAAAAGTATCTGGTTCCTAGTTACCTTAGTTTACATCAATACCTACTTCATAAAATTATTTTATTATTCTAAATATTTTAATTTTAAATACAATTGTCAATTAATATGTAAAAAATATTATTTATAATACATAATGTGTGTTGGTATCACACACAGATATATATATACAATAACTAGATGCCAAACTTCTTCTTATCAATGACGCTTATCACTCTAATACGACGTTTTATCAATTAAGAATCGATCACATATTTTAATCTATTCTGTAGTTAAATGATTAGTCATCATTTGTTATCATAATCATTAATCACTAGACACTAATCAGAACACTAAGTCATATACTCCATATGTGAATAAAAAATTGGTAGGCTCATCTATTATATATAGATTAAAAACATGATTAGTAAACGAAATTTTTCTCCCAGATGTTTTGTTAAAATATTTCCGAGAAGAACAAAAGAATTATAATATTTACGTTTCTATTCCTAAAAATAAAGAATTAATTCACGTTCTTATTCCTTTATAAAATAATGGAATTAATTCATTCATTCGTTCCTCGAAAAAGGAATCAATTCTAGGAATCGTTTCTTTAGGAACGCGTTCCTTAACAACAATGCAAGCATTATACCTTTATTTAACACATTATAGCGTTGCGACGATTTTACTGAACGTGCACACAGATATTCGACCACGACGTGCACAATCTATACGAGTGGTCAGCTTTTTTCTTTCCAATAGTGCACCAGAGAACAACGTCAAGTATGGGCTCTCGATCGAACAACGGGGGATGATCTTGATTAATAAACGATTATTCGGCTCGCCCGCTTCCTTCTCGCCATCAAAACCCGTGCCGCGTGCAACAACACGCTGCAGTTGTCGAGCTTTTCCCTCTTCGGATACAACATCCTGACAATTGTGCGTCGGTTTTACGAAAAAGAAATGATAAAATTGCGAATGAACCCGAACGCAATTGGAGGAAGTGCCACCGAGATGAAATCGTTTGGTCGAATACTTACATTATTTCCGTCCGGCATCACCGTCGATGAAAACTATAACATGTTATTATAACAATCAAATAATGTATAAAGCATGAGGCACGCACTGGACGCGTGTGCTCAATATAATGTGTACACTTGATCGTATATAATAATAAAAATGTATTTCAATAACAATAATATTGGATAAACAACAAAGAAAAGAAATATGTTTTATACTATTTTTATACATCACAATTTTTAGAAAACAAATTCTTTAGTCAAAATACTTATTATACAATGTATAATGTTTAGTTCCATACATAATCAAACAAACATGAAAACAATTGGGGGAAAAAAACATTAGAAACAATATTCACGCACACCGTGGTTAATATGTATAATAATATGTCACGTGTGAACTTTTCGATAATATTGTGATTAAGAACATAATAATAATAAAATATGATTTTAATTTTAACTTCTTCATTTTTTTTTTTTTTTTTTTTTTTTTTTTTTGTAACCTAAATTATTATAAAATTACTATGAAATAATATCTATACGTCGCGATAATGCTTACATAAAATTTGTCATGGTCAACACGCATAAATAAACTTTGGTCTTAAATTACAACAAAATAATAATAAATAAATAAATAAATGAAGTGTTTTTCATGTGATTAATAATAATAATAATAATGAAAAAAAAAAAAAAAAAAAAAAACAATAAGTCAAAATGAAATTGAAAAAAATATGTATAATAATAATATAACGTAGATATGAGAAAGTCTAACATAATAAGAATGATATCGTTGCATGATATGATGTTGGCGAAACCCAAGAATCGATCAACTTCTTGACGGGTCCCAGTGATATCGTTGCCGGCAAAGCGGATTGTCATTCCACCGAGGACTTTTTACTGCCATTCACTCTCGGGTAAAGCTGCAAAACGAAAAACAACAAACATCCGCACATTACCATACAGTTACAAAATAAAAAGTCTGTCAGTAGCGGCTAAATATAAAAAGTTTTGAATTCAGTCCCATAATGTACGCTCGAGCACAAGAGTGTAATGTATAATATTGTATACACCTATATATATATGATATACTTCCATTACCTACCCCAACCGCTAAAGCATTATAAAACTATGCTGCGTGCATGTAATGTACGCGGTGCACTCATTGAATAATATAGGATATCACCTACCTATGTATATTAAATGATATACGTCATGCCGAAATAATTGAGAGATATCGTTAAAAAACAGCTTGATAATAAATCTCGATAATTAAATTGGAAACCTTTAAGCAGCAGCAGCAGTATATTATTTTAATATGAGCGCAGTGAATAGATGGAAAAATAATTATTCGTCATTGCAACTACACCAGAGTATGAATGTACGAAAAGGGGGGGGGAATGCAATTATTTATTTTCCAATGAAAGTTTATTATTTGCTCCGAAGAATTCGTTTTCATAATACAATCAACGCGCGCATATTCATTCATGTATATATAGGTGTTACTCAAACCATGACTTAATTGTTAAAAATAATAAACTGATTTGGTCCGACTGAATTGCGTTTAACTTCAAGTTTTCTTCGCGCTATCGGAATAAATATTTTTTCGATCGATAGTTCGTGTAATACACGTCACAAACGTCTAACAGCCATGCGGAAATCTTTCGAGCGAAAAAAACGAAAATCCACAAGAGCACGAAGCTCTCACTATTAAAGCTCTAACCAAACAGGCGAAAACCTCGTAAAGTATTTCGCCGTGGACGTACACAAACAATAGCTAGCAGCAGTAATAATAATAATAATAATAATAATAATAATAATGTCAACAACTCATCGAATATCGATAAATATCGCGTGATATAAAAAACTTACACGAGACGGACGGTGGAAATAATTTTTTTTATTTTTCGTTTTCAGTGTACCTATATATGCTATATAATATGATTCTACGGCAGCCGACTCACCCCGAGTAGATTACGCGGCACGTATCCTTCGCGATCGTCGATCCTCGACCACCACCATTCCCGTTCTGTGTCGTCGCCTTTCCGCAACACGACAATCCGGTCACCGTTGTCAAAAGTCAACTCGTCCTGGTTGTGCGCCTCGTATGCGAAAACCGCGTACACCGCGCCGTTGTTCATTATACCCAATTTCTCTTGGACGCCTGCGGGGAACATTGAAAATGTTTGCATTATTGTTAATTGTTTAAGATTTCCGTAGACGTTTCACGACCACATCCCGGGAGTTTTTAAATTCAATTACAATATTATTAAGGTGATTGTAAGCCATGATATTCAGTCTCTGTCTATCGCAAGTGCTACATGGACGAATTTAGATGGTTTCTCTATTTCCAACGTACCGATCGTTCAGTTAACGCGATAAGAATTTTGAAAACTGATAAATTCGTCATTAAGTATACTTTACATAAACTTTCCCAATTTTTTTTTTTATATTTTGGCTCGAAATTTCACAAAATAAAATTAAACTAATTTGAAACATGAAAATCAACAAAAGTTAATTTTTGGGTACGTTAAGTACAACATTTAAAAAATGTAAGTAATTCGATCTAAGGAAGACTTATCAACAAATCAGTTTCCAAAATATTGTTATCGCATTAATTGGTCGATCGGTACGTTGGAAATTGAAAGCGTCTGAATTCGCGTAATATGGTAGATGAAGTCAGAAGATCATGATGGCTTAATATCATCCCTTAATAATTGATAATTATATAATTTTCAATACGTTTCGTTGTACAGAATACCGCGTAAACACGTATCAAAAGCGAACGCGGTTTCTCGAGAACGCACATATCACGCCAAGTGTGATACACAAGTCGTCGTGTCCACAGGTATATACAGTGTGTTTCACTCAAATGGTATATTTCCGTCCAGTGACCTTAAATTTCGTGTTACCATTTGAGTGAAACACACTGTATACAGGCGAATGTACACAACGCGATAGTAACAACAACGACGCGTTAAAATGATGTTATGAAACTCACTGTAAAGAAATTCGGAACACCCGTCGAAACCTTCTTCGTCCTCCTCGCACTTCTCCGCCGCCGTCTCTTGGTCGGAAAGCGTCGTGGCGAATATGCACGCCCCGTGCTCCACCAGAAATCGGACCATGGCCAAGTTGTTGCAGCTGGCCGCACAGTGCAACGGTGTCCTGCAGGCATCGAAAGGTAAAACATAAGCCGAATGACCACACAAGTGTAATACGACGCACGTGGCGGTGAAACAAATTTACAATATCCGGGTTACAAAACATATACACTATTATATACACTGTGTAAAGTGGCGATAAACTGCTTTTTGCTACTTTACGTGACCTGAACTTCACGCGCCAAAATTCACCAACAGCATACATACACATATATTTAAATCGACTATTGATCATATTTATACTGGTGGGTAATACTAATGATCGCACATCCAAGTGAGAGCATGACACCCTGCATGAAGTAGTGAAAGAGTGAAAGAGAGAAGTAGAGAATGAGAGAGAGAGAATATTAGTGGGTACATGTTTGCGTATACCCTGCAGACAGTTGACTCTGCAGGGGTTTGATTCTTCAACAATCTATATTTATTTATACAAAATATTGATTTTTTAAACATAATAATACGCATGCATAGTATAAACAGAATGGAAGAAAGTCATGTAGGCGAGCTATGAATAAAAGTGGGGGCTAATTATTTAATTTTTAAATCACCATAGTTATATTGATTATTTAAAAAAGAAAAATTATTAAAACTGAAATATTCCACATTATGCTAAACTGATATAATATAATCATAAGCGTCGCTTAAGCTGCCCTTACTTGGCTGTACATAAATATTCATGCACATACTGTATATTATAATATATGGAACAGACAAACTAATAAAAGTCGCTCGTGGTATCTAGGTTACTTGAAAATATTTCGAATTAATTTCATTTTTCTTTTATCATTGTTGTAGTTAAAATGTATAAAAAGCTATAATATTGTTTAGGTTCCAAAGCGGTAACTTCGGATTTCTGTTCCGCGTATTGCACAATAGACGAATACGACGAAATCCCCATTAAAAACTATATTCCATTATCCTGCCAAGACTCCGGAAGAATCAGAATCACATAAATAAAAATTATAGTGAATATTCAAAAACCAAGTGTAAGGGAAACAGCAGCTTTCAACCAGACGAAAACCCTAGTCGTGAGGCCTGTGCACAAACTTATAATATTACTCAAAAGCTTTTATGTAGAATTGCGTACGAAGAACTTTTGACTACCGGTGCAATAGTTCTTGACGGCTAGATATTTACTCCATGTATGATTTAATGACAATATGAACGTAATATTAGAAAAAATCAATTCCATAATGATGACTATATTATACCCGTGATATATACTCTCTGCATAAGTAGAGAGGCACGTATCGATTTACGGCAATCCAATGACGACAAGGAAATAACGTTTTTTTTTTTTTTTTTCGTCGACCCTTTTATAATAACTCCGCTATAAGTACCTATACATGGACAGCTTTTTTTGTTAATAGGTTTAAAATAAACCCATACACATTGATGTAGGCGCACATATATAGGCGAGTTATAAAATGTAATCCAACAAATACGCGGTCCGTCTCCTATATGTATTAATACTCAGGTTTAGCAAGTAATTGAATTAATCGTTTAATTACTGCTAATACGTTATATGTTATACCCCATTACTCACGTATATGTGAATGGGACAAAAAATATCAATGTACGGGACGGAAAAAAAAACGTTCATCGCCAAAGTGATCGGAGAGTAATTATAATGATTATCTAGGTGAAAAGATTAATAATACTGATGCTAGGAAATGTTTAACTAGATTTATAAATAATTTAATTGGGACGCATGGGTGGATAAAGACATGAATTTAAAGACTTTTATTAATCGAAATACGACATTTCGTTGTGATCAAATTAATTTTTTAAATGAAAAAATGCGTAGAAGAGTTATAATTTTTATACACCTATGTATATTATTAATTAATAATTGTATTACGAAACCAATAAAACACGTACCTAATTTCAAATGAACATTTTAATAAGACAGTAATGTCAGTACGCTGCTGTACAAGATCATCGTTTACTGCTAAGTTAATTATATTCCCAACAAATATACATAATTAATATTCATGAACATAAATAATTTAAATAATTATTTTTATTTTTCACAGAAGCAAATTAAAAAAAATAAATACATAAGTTAAACGTGAAAAGTATTTTAAATTTAAAACAACGAGTGTATACTATGAATAATATAATAAGAGTCAATGGATACATACCATCCGTCAGAATCTTGAGCGTTAACATCACAGCCAAACTTAACTAAAAACTTAACAATGTCTATATGGCCGGCGCATATGGCATTGTGTAGCGCAGTTATGCCCTCATCGTTCGCCGCACTTGGGTCTCCGACCTAAAATTTAAAAAAACGGAAGAGTAATTGTTTCAGTTAATATAATCACAATAATTAAATGATATTATATTATAAATATTTAAATACATAATTGTCGGATCAACGAAGTCGAAAAAACGTATAAGTGAATGTATCACAAAACATAATTGTTCACGACTTCAGTAGAAAAAAAACTACGTCTTCATATAATAAGTTACGGACAATAAAGAGCAACCCCTCGCGTGTCTTTTCTCCTCCCCCTTGAAATAGATGTGTATACAAAACAGCGAGAGAAGATGACTGGACCCCTTCCCCCCTCTCCAAACTGTATACATTTATATGTACAAGTACGTTTTGCATATTACAAAGCCAACGGACGAAGGAACCAACGGAAAGTATTCGAAAACTCCGGAATAACTCGATTTTCCGTTCAGAAACCTTCGGGATATGTTCGTGTTTACATCTCCGAACTATTTTCCCGGAAATAAAATGCGGCATACAAAACCCTTTCACCGAGTTATATACATATTGCACGGGTCAATGTTATTTCGTAAAACTTTAACGCGCAGTCAAATACACTTACTTGTTCGGCGGTCCGCATGACCAGCTCAAGTTCGCCTTCCAGCGAGGCGTCCAACAGCAGCGCGAGCGGGTCAAACGATACCCGTCGCTTGTGACCGATGCTCCCGCCCGACTCCTTGAGGTTGCCCTTCTTGCGCACTACTAGTCTGTTTTTGCATTCCACTGCAAGCACACAAACAAATAATTAACTTATAAAACGTGGCTTTAAGCGGATACCAATGTTTAAAATTACTATACGGTTGACGATTGTGGCGACAAAAATAGCTGTTACACTAGGTATTATATAATTACCCAAAAGTACCAACGTAATATAATTTTGTTTAATTTTACGCCGACGGGTTAGGACATGAAGAATATGGTAATTTAGGTGAAATATATTCGTTCAGACACAAACAGTTAAAATAACCGTTTAAAATTTGTACGATAGAAATCGATAAAGTTTATTATTAAAACCTACAGGATAAATTAGATACATTATTAATGTATTAGGAAACATTAATTGTGAAATTATTATAGCAGAAACCAAAATCGAAACTGATATAGGTATATGCTAATAATTGATAAGTTATATAACTTTAGATGACTTTATGCTAAATGCTAAATTTACCAACAATAACAAATCCCCTTCATTTACAAATATAATGTCTACTTGGCACAATAGCGTACCGTCAGCATGACACTCATGTCAGTTTTCATGAGGTCTGATTGTTTTTGGAAACTAAATTTGAATAACGTATACATTAAAATAGTTATGAAAAAACAAAAAAAATCCAAGGTAAAATAAGCGTAAAGCGATATCCAAAAATCTGTTGTTTTGATTTTCGAACGATATACGCAAACGGAAGTTTTGTTGAGTGAACCAATTAGGCGCTATAAAGAATTGAAAAGCGGGTGACACTCTTGACGGAAGATCATTACAACAGTTTGTATAACTGCTTGCATTGTACCTATTATACATAAACCGTAATAATATGCGCCATGGAATTATTATTTAAGGGGTTGCCGCGACTCCCGCAGGGTACACTGTACATAACACGATCGGGACGTGCGCGAACGGAAACGAGAAAACGTTAAAAGTTAAAGTCTAAATTAATGAATCTCAGTCAAAGGGAAAACTATATAATATGTGGCGCAACCGTCAGGGCAACTATATGTGAAATGTTATGCACGCTCTTTCTCACTCGTATTATTATAATATTGATGTTGTTTTTGTTTCCCGTGCGGTAACGCGGTGTTAATGTATACACGGGTGGCGGCGGCGATGAAACGGGTACACAGTACACATATAATACAACTCACGCATACAACATATATAATATTTATAAACGTATGGAATTGAAATTCTGGGTAATATAGGTTGAAACGTGTTCGGAGGTCGGCGCCATCCGCCGTGGTTTAACATATTAAATAATAATAACAATAATAATATAATGTGACACGTTACTCGATAAAAGCGAACAAACGGAGCTATCAGATTTACGTGCGAGTATATAAGCGAATATATTATATTGTTTACTGTGATAAATTATTTTTTTTAAATACATTTTCGAGGTCATATAAAAAAATACGAAAAATAAATTCAAAATACTCCGACCACTGCAGTAAGATAAATGCGAACTCGACACGAAAAGCCACCGTAGTTTTGTTTAATATAATTAACTATTAGAAAAAGTTACTGGTTATTTTTTGATATTTATTTTATTTGGGCTTATTTTTTTTTCAAAATATCAGTATATTTACGAACCATAAAGACTGCTAAAGCAGGGGGAAATATGTAAGTATTTAATTTTATGAGTACCCGATTTCAAAACTCAATTATTGATCGTAACCTTTTTAGGATTTTTTTTTCTCGAACTAAAATTATTTACCGCGTATAAACTATAAATATACTATGAAAGTCGACAATCAGAATAATAGAGACTACAGTGATTAGCATGCACGCAACTAATCTTGCATTTTTTTTTTTTTTTTAATAAAAAAAATTATTAAATTTTTCGATTGTTCAATTTTTTTGGTATTCATCGAAATTGCCCACATAAAGTCCTTTTATACGAATAAACGTACAGCTATTTAAAAACGAGACAACTTTTATAACACACAGGACTTTTTAATATTAAAAAAGTTGAGCATCATCATATCAAAGGTTCAGGTTATCTATTATCATAATATATATGAATATAATCATTACATACGAGTACCGTGTATACATAAGGAAAGGTAAAATGTTGTTTGTACATGAGTACCGTCATTATCATACTTCCGGTCATATATTATCTCCAAGAGTAATTTATTTAATTTAATTTTTTGTGTAAGCAATTTCATTATAATTACTTTAAGTTGTATAAAACAAAACTTTTCGGCATTTTATTAACTTCACACAATATATACACGATATCTTTAGTTATATTTACTTACAGGCAACAAATAGTGTTCTACCTTAAGCAAACTTCAAAATAATAGTTTTTACTGAAAATGCCGTAAGACATTTTCGAATAAAAAAACAGAAAGATATCCGCTGTCAAAACTAACTTGCGAAGAAATATTAGTGGCTTTTATCGATATATATGAAATTGCCGGAAGCAGGTTACGCAGATAAGGCTATAAAAGGGAGAGGAGAGAGAGAGAGAGAGAGAGAGAGAGAGAGAGAAATGTGCGATGAAATAAATCCAAACCAAATTCAAATATGAACGTTTGGTAGGTATAATATAATACCGGCATACTATAAATCTGACAGTGGTGTACTACACAGAGTTCAACATCAAAATCCATTAGCTAAAACGATCCATAGAATATCTAGCAAACATTAAACTTCTTACACAATACACCACGTGGTTATCGGGCTATGCATTTGCATAACGTATTATGCTACTAATACTCGGATGGAATGTATACACTTCGCGATATTAACATTTCATCGGAGATATCTTTATTTTATTAAAATAATTATATTACTACTATGTAAGAGATAATTATGCCGTACTTCAGATTATTTGACTTGTTATGAATGTATATTCATAATTTGTATTCACGTATTTTCTATGAATCTTAAATGTTTTCTCCCGGTATAGTAATCAGAAATCAGAATTTCAGACATCATTATTCATTTTAAAATACTATTAGTATGTAAAAAACTGTTTGAATAATTTCTTTTTCTAAATAAAATAAAACTGAATTAAAACAATATGTCAACATTTTGTGAGTATAATATTGTTCTTGGAAAACAACCATGTCGAGGTAATGCAAATAATATGAAAATGTTTCGGGATTATTATTTCGATATTAAAGTTGTTGCCACGGACGTGAAAGCATTGTGTAACAAATGAAAAACTTACACGTAAACGCGTGTATATAATATATGTATAGTGTTGTACGCATGTTCAGTTTGGTCCCGATGTTAACGTCGGTAAACGTCAGTTAAATGCAGAAAAAATATTAATTATAGCCCCTCATGGGAAGTATTAAAATTCAAAAAAAATTTAACTAGGATATAGAACGAGTAATACAATGTCAGTTTTTTGTACTTTTACGTCATTATACTACGCCGCATATGAATGTTTTCATTAATATAAAAAATAGAATAATAACCAAAATATATTTTTAAAGAATAAATGATTGTGTGCACAATTGCAATACTATAAAGTAGCAAAAAAAATGGTACGCGCATATGAATAAGGAAGAACTGAATGGAAAATACTGATTGTGATATGCGTCCACCCTATACATAAACGGTCGGACGTTTTATTATTATTATTTTTTTCATATATTAGTATACCAACCATGGTGCCGAGAGAAAAATGTATCAATTCGGTAGTGTAAGACGGCGGCAGACTGGAATAACTTTTCGAGAGAAACGTTTTGAATGTAGAAGACTTCGAAACACAAATAAGAATAGAATATAGGGCTATGGCTCTTTGCAATAAGCTTTCGTCAAGAGTTGATTTTTTCTTCTCTTCTTTAAGGGAGATATTAAATGCTCACATCCTACACATCGCCATCTGATGACAAGCGACGCCCTACCTGCGGAGTTCAGTTAACAATAAAATATATTCTAACAGAATGCAGAAACTATAAAAAACATCGAGAGGAAACCTTCGACTCTACACATCTCTTCGACATTCTCAGTCCGGACCCTACAGCAACTATTAATGTACTTAACTTTTTAAAAAAATGTTATCTGTATAATGTAATGTAAACAACTAATTGTAAGCTCTAATCTTTTTTTATCTATGTGTAATTTGTATAATGCATTCTGTATCACTTCGTATCATGTATATTAATATAACCTAATGTAAAATGTCTTTGTCAGGCCAATGGCCATAGTCGCCGCGGCCTTTATTCTAATAAAAAATAATGCTCACACGAACAATGTGTATATGTAATGTTGGGTTTGCCTATCAATTTAATTATTATTATTCCTTTTTAGATTTTTGTAAACTTTATTTACTTATATGATATTTATTGTACGTAATATTGTATCCCTATTGTATCTGTACTATTGGGCTTCGGCCCGTTTTATTCTATTCTACTGAATAAACTATTATTATTATTATTATTATTATTATTATTATTATTATTATTATTATAATCGATGAGAGCTTATTTTAAACCCCGGGAAAATGACGCCACAACACGTTATGGACACCGCAGAATACTTGGCGGTTAACATTCAGATCCGGTGAACGAGATTCGTGGTGAACTAATCGGTCTGGTCGACTTACCGGATATATCGTCCCTGCCGGAGTCTTGGCCCGAGTCCGGCGGCGACGAGCTGTGGTTGCTGGTGCTGTTTTCGTCGGTGGACGAAGAGCCACCGCTCGCGCCGCATCCGACGCCGCTCACGCCGCCACCGCCGCCGAACCGTGTCTCCAGTTCGTCGATCCGCTGCGCCACGCTCACCGCATGCACCCTGTCCGTCTCGTCCGCCGCCGCCGCCACCGCCGCCTGTTCTTGTTCCTTAACCGTAGCCGACGCGACGTTCATCGGTTTCTGTTGCTGTTGCTGTTGCTGCTGCAGCGGCGGCGGCGGTGGTGGTAACGCAACGGACGTCCGGTGCTGCTGCTGCTGCTGCTGCTGGAGTTGGTGTTGGTGATGAAGGTGATTGGTGATCAGGTTGCTCTTGCCACCGATCGCGTCGGAGGTGATTTCCGTAACCGGATACGAAGTCGTCCGGTTGAGGAGAAGCGATGGCAGTCTGGACGGCGGTGGTTTCACTTCGTTGGGTGGCTGCAGTTGTTGCTGCTGTTGCTGCTGTTGCTGCTGCTGATGGTGATGATGATGCTCTCTCACGGGATCGGTTGAGGCAACGGACGGTGGTGGTAGCGGGGGTGGAGGTGGAGGCGTTCCTTTAGTTGATATGTTCATCGACCGTACGCTCTCCAGGAGCTGATGTCCACCATTTCTGTCGCGACAAGGAAAAAATAAATTAAATACACTTGAAAATATTTATGTTTGCGTGTACAACACGAGTACCAAGACGAAAAAGTATTGTCTACAATCAGGAGTCCGGGCGTCGTCGTGATGTCGATTATTTGAAATCCATCAAAACGGTAATGGAAAAATTCAATCGGGAAAAATATGACTTTTTCATCAAGCAAAAAGGTTACATAACATAATATATTGTCTCACCCGACCGTGGAAGAGCATTGGAAATCTCTCGATATTATTTACGCGGCACAGCGTACAACAAATGTCGACACCGCGATATCTAACCTAATGCTATAATATTATAATGGATGTGTTGGTGTCGACGAGTCATGAGACGCACGTGTACCGCGGAAATAAATTATATTTTTACGAAAATCTTCCAGGCGTATCATTGCGAATTTAACATCTTACGTATTATAATGTATTTTACTGCGTTATAGCTACGACGGTATAGCACTATACACGTAATCACATATAAAGTAAAATTTATGCCTCTCAATCACGAGTGGTTTTTTTTTTTTTATCTCTGGTCTTCGTATTATACCGTGTTATAAGTAAACGTAATAAAATCAAAATTACGAGTATGCATTATGTATGTATACGCAGTCGCTTTACGCCTAACGGATATAAACTGCAGGAGCGTATATGATGGTAGAATAAATCTGCCTGCATATACTTTAAACTTTACACTTTTTTAACCCTGAGAACACTTCCCCGGACAATCAAAACTTAACAGACGTATACGAACCATCTATTATTATAAACATGTAATTTGCTGACGGATCAAAATTTTCCTTTCGATCTCTGGGTACTAGTAAATACATCGTAAACGGTTTGTCCTAATACACAAAATTCTTACGGACAAAAAGAAATGTGATATGAGTAATGTATTTTAATATTTAATAAAGAGATACCTAGCTGTACACAAACGGAAAAATGTAAATAAAATCTTCCAAAGTCTATATATACACTACCAATACTTTATTAACTTGTTGTAATGAAGAAATTAACGTAATATTATATCAATAGGCAAAAAGCTCGTATTGTTGTATATGGACTTACACAGTGGTGGATATTCAACATTTTCTTGGGAAGGAGGAGGGGTCCTGAAAAATTATATGTATTTCTAGCGCATACCACGTATCGAATACTTAATTATAATCATGGAAATATAACAAAAATCCGTATAATATACAGCCATCATCTGTTGATCATTGTCATTATGATAAAATTGAAATAAAACAAAATATATATATATAAGATTACATTGACGTCTGAAGGAGGGGGGTCCCCCCGTAAATTCGCCACTGGACTTACAAACACTCAGTGATTTTCTCGCACTGTTTGCATTCGGTATTTTACCCTTTTATTATATTATAATGACTAGGGAACGGATTTAAATGCTCTAAAAAACAAGAAAAATACCTTAAAAAAATGCTTTAACATCAAAAAATGCACTAAAAGAATGCCCTAAAAAACTTTAAAAATGGGTTTATATTCAATCAAAACAAAATTTTGAATTTAAAACTCATAAAAAAACACATTATTATTAAAAATCTAATAAAAAATATTTAAATACAATAATCTGTTGTAACATGTATGTATATATTTTGTGTCTACACGTGTCAATAGTAATTTCGTAACATAATACATATTTAGGTATTTTAATTTTTTTTAGAATGAATGTGGAAAAAATGTTGAAAAAATGACATAAAAACCACAAAATGCACTAAAAATTTCAAAAAATGAATTAAAGTCTTAAAAATGCAAAATAAAAGTAACATTTTTTAATTCTCTTATGTATGAAATGAACTTTTTGCTTGGAAACCAATTTTTTCGGACATTCAGAAAAAAAAATGCAATTTGCATTCAAATCCGTTGCCTAATAATGATAAATGACGAGAATAACGGGAGAGTATTCCACTAGGACACGCAAGTCTACACCAAAACCTTTTCGGCTTTACGAAACGCGACGCGCACAATGTATACACGGGTACTTATATATTAATATATTATATGTCGACGAGCACTCACTTGGTGGTGGCGTTGCCGAACACGGATCGCATGGACGCGGAGCTGGACGAGTTGTCGGACTCGGACGAGTCGCCGAAGTTGGACCTGACCGGCCCGTTGCCATTAGGTATCCGCGGCGGGGGCGTCAGATCCTTCTGCTGCTGCTGCTGCTGCTGCGCCGCCGGTCTGCAGTCAACGGTGTAGTACGCGCGGCCGCCACCGTCGTCCGACGACGTGTCCGGTTGATGGTACTGAGGTAGATGGTACGCGCTTTGTCTGGGCGGGGGCGGCGGCGTGGACGTTTTGACCAGCGGCGGTGGCGGTTTCGGCGGCAGTGCCGGTTTGCCCACCACGGTCGTCGGGCTACCGGGCCGGTCACCGCCGCCGCCGGGCGCGTGCTGTTCCGGTCCCATCGGCTGTTTCGATTCTTTGGCCATCGCCGGCACCGAGTTCAACACTTGCGGCTGCACCGGTTGCACCTTGGTCGACGACGTCTGGTAGATGGGCGACACGCTGCTGGTCGGTTTCTGCGAACAAAATCGTATTTACGTAGAAAAAAAAAAAAAAAGACGCCGCCAACACTCGGAGACCTTTTTTTTTTTTTCTCTGGAAAAACAATAGCTAGTTTATTATTATATATATATATATGTCATATATTATTAAATAGACAAAAGTCGAGCGCGAAATAGGGAGAAATATACGTAAAATTCCGTCCAAAGTTTATGGTATCATAACTCGCGCTCTTGCGTCTGACCCACGCGTGCGTCAACTCTTACGTTACATTTAAAAACCCGAGGTGCACGTAAAACTCTCCCAAGTCGACGGACGAACTACCGCCGCGCGATAAGGAGACGTTACTATATTAATCACTTTGGAAAGCCTTAATCCCTCTAAACAACAATTATTCATACGTTACACCACGTATTACATAATATAAGTTTACTGCAGCAGCGCAACGGCTTGATTAATACTCTAAATGATTTATTCTGATGCTCCATACACTTCATTCTCGCCGCGAGATAACTACACTGTCGAAATAAAATAACCTTTTAAAAGAGAACGCCACACCCGCATGTGTTGCCTTTGTCTTACGTATACAACAAATTTCCGTTCAATAGATCAAATGCAGTTCTTAGCTTTAATATTAACTGGTATATTACCAAATTTCTTCGGAAGAACATTATCTGTGTTTAGTTGGGTGGTTTTCGTTTTGAAATTTTAATTTTTAAGCAAGCTTATGAGTTACTTTAAACTGTAATATTTCACATACTTACTCATAACTCGCTTGAAAATTACAATATCGAAAAAAAACCACTCAATAAAACACAGATAATGTTTTTCCTAAGAAGTTTTATAATAGGTCAGTTTACGTTAATTTCAAAGCTAAAAACACAGCATTCCGAATGTAAAAATTATACATGTAGATGTAAGAATTAAGTTACTTTGTAAAATATGTACTTTTAAAATATATGTCCAAAAATTAGCAGTTAAATACTTGATTCTATGTATAGATATAAATACTACATTGTTTTTAATTTACAACAAAATCTACTATGTTGGAGTGTTAGAAAAAAATTAGGGGCACAGTATAAGTATTGAGGCACTAATTGTATCTACGCTCATCCGGAAGTTGAAGTCTGCTCACGCCTATGAGCATTCGAACTACTGAACGCATTTTTTCTATGTTGTGCGTTTGTAAAACAAACACAATACATGCGGATGTCACGTCCTCTTATACACGCGATTCAACAAAAATGTTCCACTCCACCTCGATTTGTTCGCCTACTATTGATAGGTTTGCTCAAACCAAAATTAATGTAAAATATTCTTCTTTTTTTTGTTAACGGGGAAAGTTTTCACGTATTTTATAAATACGTACTTACACTTTATTATGAAATAACGGGTGCGCTTACCTGATGATTACTCATACCAGTCCCACCGACAGGTTGACTTCTTGTAGTCAGCACCGGAGGATGTACCGAGTAGTTAAGTGGTCTAAAATACATATTATGCGAGTTAATATATTTTGTTACAATCAAGGCACGAAAACGGCAGTATTTCTCGTTTATAAATACGCTACCTCTGAGACACAAGGTTGGACGACGAAAGCGGCTTCGTATGATACACTTGAGCGTTGATCGGTCTGCTGGAACTTTGCATTTGTAGGTTTTGTCCCAGGTTTGTCATCACTTGACCGGCCAAAACAGACTTTTTACTTTGCGCCATGCCATTGAGTTTTTGATCGCCACCGTAACTGGTGTTGTTATTGACTAGGTCTCTGTTGTTATCCTCGGGAATGTCTTCGTGCTGACCAAACCACTGTTGTTGCTTCTGCTGCTGCTGTTGCTGTGACAGTGGGAGTTGGCTGCTGTTGTAATTTACTAACGGTGAAAATTTGGTATTGTAGGGTAGAGTCTGGTATTTCGGGTCAAATTTGCTGCCTCCGAAATACGGTAGATCACCCGGATTACCGTTGGTCTGTTCAACTTTATAGTTGTTAATAGACGGCTGGTATTTTTGGTACGGGTCCACCATGGGTTTCTGGACCAAAGGCTGTTGAGACAGTGACTGTTGCTCTGGCCTGCCGGTCCGGCCACCGTAAGGCTGCGAGTCACCTGTCGCGTGGCTCAGAATGTTATCCTCAGACTTACGCAACTGAGAGTTTTTGCTCATGGCATCTGGTATGTGATTGAACGGTTCGATGGCCGCAACATTACCGCCACTCATTTTTCCGTCGCACAATGGCATCATTTGTTTGCCTGGGCCACCGAGGGATCTAAAAACATATATATATATATTTATACTGTCTAGGTTCATAACAGACACACTACGTGGCAATGTTCAATTCGAAAATAAATCCCGCGAGAAACGGATGAGGCAGTAAATTATATTGCGATTAAATTAAGTGGGATTTAGATGGATGCTCGACACACCGTAGAAAACCACAAACCATCTAACAACAGAGCAGATTCCCATGTGTCAAGAACAAAATCAATATTCGTTATTAGGTTTTAATTTACACTATCACGGCAAAAAAAATCGAATTACATCTTTTATAAGACACGATATAGAGTTGTATAACGCCCGAAATTATTATATACCTGTTATTTTGTCCTGGTTTATTAGCCTGAATTTGATTTGCCAACTGTTGGTTAAGCAGTCTCTTTCTATGTAACCTGGCTTGCAGCTCCGATATTCGCCTGTCGATGGACGCCATTTCCTCTTGCCTTTTGGAAAGAACTTCACGTTGCTGCACCAGCCTAGCTGTTTGTTGTTCACCTAACTTGTTTCGATACTTGAAAAAAATATCAACAATACCGTCAGTTATATATATATTTACTAACAAGAATATAAATGATTATTAGTAACTACTTGTAAATAATTTTTTTTTATACTTAAACCTTAATACGAATATAGGTTAAATTAAATACAGAGCTTAATTGACATGCTATAATTAATAATATCGATAAACAATGAACACACGACTCACCAATAATTCGGATCGTAGTTTGTCCAGTTCCATGGAGGCCGGAGACGTGGGTTGGGAATGGCCTCGACCTTTTTGGACATCTTCAAGTTGCCTAGTTAGTTCATCCACTTTGGCTACGGCCATGGTCAGTTCTTTTTCTTTTTCATTGAATAACGCACGGATCGATTCCAGGTCAGAAGCTAAAACAACAATGCGTGAAAAGTAAAAATTAGTTTTGTGTAAAAATCCATTAAAAATCGCTCATGGTACTCAACCCCAGGGCGACCAAGAAAATAACTATGGAGTCAGTTCTTGTTGAAAAATCTATCTGTGGATGGTAATATAAAAACTGTCACAATTTCGCTGCAGTATTATTATTCAGTCAGAAATAAAACAAAAACTTCGGTAAAACTACGATGGGTTGTTTAGACGTCAAATTCTACAGAAAAAACATTCTCAAACCCCTTTGTGACCTGTCAAAGATGGTCATAAATTTTACGCGTGACAAAGCGTAACAGATTGTTTTTGGTTGGATTGCGCAGCGGGTTATAGAGGATAATATGAGTTAGTATGATTTGTCAGGGTATTTGCAATGCCACGATTTCCTAATTAACATGGTGAATAATTCAATTTTCTCTCTGGACGCTGATAAAACTGTCCCACACCTACCCTGAGCGAACGTACATCATTTAACCTGTGCATATAAACTTCACCATAATTCACTAAAGCACGTATGAATACCTTCCAAAAATGTAATCTACCGTTAATACCCATCCGTACTTTGGAATAAATGAACAGTTTTCTTCTACTTACAGACATAACGGGAGAAATTAAAACGATTAATTATAATAACATAATTAAAATATAAATTACGTTATTTGGTTATAATTATTTCTATTTTCATACTTGCTTAACACGATTCATTAAAATTATAAAACGAATTGAATTTGAATAAATATCATATCCTGTAGTAGGTATAGGACCGGACGTGTAAATAAATTAACCAAATAAACAATTGATAGCGGAGTTAGTCGTTGTTCAGTAAGAGTAATGCGCAGTAACGCAGAAATGTGTAAACCCCGTGATAGCGAAATTAATGAGTCGTGTAATAATTGAGTGCAGGGTAAATATTATTAATGGTTGATAGTGATTTGAAAGTATACATATGGCGAAGATATAATGGTATTTTATTTATACCAAAATAATAGAAGATGTAATCTTTATTTTTTTATGAAAAGACTGTCAAAGCGGTAACTTTTGGCATTAATTTAATTTATTGAAAAAAAAAAAATACAAAAATTCAATTTTTTTCATAATTAGAAGTTTAGTCGATCAAAACTTTTCATCTATTTAATCTTCTAAAAGAACCTTAAAGAAATTTAACTGTTTTCGTATTAGATAATATAATAATGAGTAAATTAATTCAAACACGATAATAGAATAATACTTATTATAATAATACATAATACAAAAAGGTGTAAAATCAGTGTTTTCATTTTCACTTTCAGGAATAATATGGTCATTATTGGAATAAATTTTTTTTTTTTTAATTTTAAAATGTTGACTTTCTGTAAATTATGAATCCGTATTCAGTTTTCTAGAAAAAATGTACTCGCATTATTCCAAAAGTAGCCAATAAAATTGTAGTTTTGTACTACAATAAACAGTAAACGTAAACAGTATACATAAAAATAACATAGTGTATAAATAATAACCAATTAAAATCATTCGTCCATTTTAAAGACAAAACAAAATACAAATAATTGATATTCGTCAGTTCAAATTATTAACAGTAAACTAAATATTTGAACTGAATTACGCTGGCGCATTTAACCATTATGATTCATCAAATTCAGAAATAGAAAAAATTCAAAATTTAAATGATTGCACGAGAAATTATAATCAAATTAATTACTTATTGTAATGCTACACGTGATTTTAATATTAATATAAAACTTACAAAATATAATATAAAAAAATAAACGTAACATTGTTTGTATTAATACAATATTATATGTTATGATATTATGTTAATACATAATTATATCATGTCGAATGAGAGAAATAAAAGAAAAAGACCCGTTTTATTGCAAGTTCAGTGTATTTTTCGACAAGTCAGATGAATGCCCTTCATTGTCCGTTTCCGACAACAATAGTGCGAGTGCGTAAAATCGCATTTTTTTTCTACATCCGAAAACAGTGGCGTAGGAAGTCTCACTAATACTTCAGATAAACTTCGCAAAATCTGCCTTTTTTTAAATGAAGTAATTTTAAATAGAAATAAAATAAATATGTTTGAAGTACGCAGTGTTGTGCCACTTGACAATTCACGCCACTGGCGGTTTAGACATAGGTATTTCACTATACTCTTACTATACGCCACTGGTCGAAAGTAAATTAAAACACAACCACTAATAATAGATAACTTTATAGTAATATTATGAAATGGCCTTCGTTCGACAATGCAGCCTATAACAGATGCGATGACAACACTATACTTTACCTAAACGTGTCCCGTGCACGCAAATGTATCCTCATTTAAATGATTGAATTCGTGAACGAGATAAATAATATATTCACCGACTAGCTGAACAATCGAACAATACACAGTAAATAATAAATGGTCAACATAATCGTTTCTTTTAACGCGTGCATTAAATCTTATCGGTTGTTCATCTTGATTTTCATGGAAACGACTCAACTTTAATAACCTATTTCAACGCGTAGAATATGTACATCAATGTATATCTATTGTATATATATATTTATACATTCCGCGTAGGACGGCAACAAACGAAACAAGTCAATCTGGAATCCGGCATTAAACGTGATTGTTTGATATTTTGAAGCAAACAAAAATTGTAATTACTTTCGGAATGTTGCGATTAACTTTTGAACTCTCGGGCCAATGCACCGCGAAACTCTCGAATAATCGTTAAGCATACAAGCAAGACGTATCAAAATCCACTCGTGACGCGAACGAGTGGTAGTAAGTACTTGTCAAAATAGCAGCACGAAAAAATATAAAACAAACAACTAAATTATTACAACAATAATAATGGTGTAATAACACTAATAACTTATAATAATAAATGTCAGCTACAACAGAGCAGTAATGCGAAATATTTATGGGAAAATTTAAATAGAATTAAAATAAAAAAAAATAAAAACAAGTAATCCCGGGATGTCTCCCTCGTTTATACGGATCGAAACGTTCAACGAAGTGATTGGACATCGAACACGCGCGACGTGCGACGTCATTATAATATGCGAACACGTAATACTGATGTACTATTAGATAATGTTATTATATTTTATACCGCGATCGAGATTCGCCTCGATTATTCGTGAGTTATGACAGCTGCCTGCAAAGCAGGACGGATTAAACAGGGTGGCCGTCACGGAAAATCGTCAAAACATTATGTATAATATATATGGGTAACATATATTTATTAAGATTGAAATTAAATTGTCGTCGACGCCCCTGGAATATGTTTATTGTTTATGTATAATAATAATTATAGTAGGTGCCTACGCATCGAATGAATGATTAAATAACAAAAGCTCCAGTACGATAGTATTATATTATTAATATTATTACATTTGACAACCGATAGTTAATAATGGCAGCGGTTTGAAAGCGACACCATAGAAGTTAAACACGACTTTCAAATAAGGTTTTCAAATTAATTACGGGGTTTTGTTTATTTTTTTCTTTTCATTGATTGTTATGATTAACATGGAATATAATATTTTTGTGGAAGAAATCTAGTCAAAAACTATGGAAACTCGTTATCGATGATTATCGGTCACTATATATAATATTATACAGGCATGTATAGGGTGTGCATTGTAGGATTGCATTGCAAAAAATATGCTAAATGTCGGTACATCTTTGTGTGGATAAAATATACACAAGTGGACGTGATAGTTGCAGTGTGTATGATTTTATAGGGAGAAAGGAAGATTTCGACGTTTAGAATTAAAAATTTGCGTACACTTAACGAAAGAAATATTCTCGATCGCTTCACGGCACTGTGCTGGATTTTTCATAAGTGCCCGAGTGTCTTTTGGGGTGGTAATTGAAGTGTAGAACATTTTGTGTCCAGTGCAGCGCAGTAAATCAGAATCGCCACCACCCACCGACCAATTTTAAACGGAAGTTTATTCATTCGGCTTAATGGCCGAAAAGAACTGGACGAAAAGAAAAAAAGAAGAAGCTTTTTATACTTATACATTAGGTATACTTGTAGCGGAAAAAGTTTTTTAATATAAATTGCTGCTCCACACGGATTCACTATCTCTGTCTCTCAGCCTATGGTTCATACATACACACTTATTCGCGGTGGCATGACGTTGACAAATCACTGCCATCGTGAACGACTAAATTGAAAATAATTGTTTTTATTGTCCAATACGCGAACGATATTTTTCCCAGAGCATATAATATGTGTGTACCGTGTGGTACTGCACGCGAGTCAAGGCCGGTTAAACGATTTAGTATACGACAGTGGGTACACGATATCCGAAACATTCTATGCTAAAACTATAGTAATTATTATTTGTATCATAATATTCTCGTTTAGGTTTTCATCCGCTTCGGACCAGATTTTTCAAATAATTTATTACGGTCTTCGTTGTCGGTTCGAAGCGCACCGCCGCGAAACGTTTGATACAATACACATATAAACATTTTAACGTTATAGGTATACAGTGCACGTACTTACATTACTACATAATATATAATACGTATACTTTTAGTCGTTTCAAGCGATAACTTATTAGGACGCGTTACGAAAACAAACTTCAAGATATACAACTACTATACAGCATATACACACGTACTATATGCACCAAAACGAATGAGGTATTTATATAGACATGCGTAAATCATCCGTGAAATGTTTTCAGTTCAAACAACGCACATAATGTTATGCTTTATTAAAAAACAGTTAAAATTAACTGGAACTTAAATATGCATTCGGTCTGGGATAAAATTGTCACGAGTAATTAAAAATGACTAAACAGGAATAATTAGCAAGTAATGGTCGGCAAAAATACTATATTTTTACCCTCCTGTCTTAGGTTGTTTTACGTAGGCATTCATTAGTATTTGTAGTGAAAGAGCTTTCAAACAATAAGGGCAGCATACTGTATTCAAATGATACCAACCAAAAAAGAAAAAATAGACACACTAAATCAAACTATGTACCCACTGTAAAAAAAAAAAAAAATATTAAAAACCCAAAACACAGATAATGAGCGTATAAATATTACACCAAACGCAAACATCTTCCGAGTTGCAATTTAATAACACATATATTTATACGAGAATACTACTGTAACGTAAAATTCTGATCCTCCGATTATTTACGAATTTACGATGTATAACATAAACGATAGAATATCATAGCAGTATAAAAATTAAAAACAACCGAAAACTTAACGATTTATTTTTATAATAAAAGTTGCGTCCACATTTCGTACACATATTTAACGTTATAAGATTTTTTCAAATTATTTAATTAAGTAAAAACCAAATTACATAGGTACAACGTTCGCATAAACTCTAGAGATCGTACACATGAATAAATCATAACAATCGGTGTACCTAAGTATATATATATATATATAAACGTTGGGGGTTAAGGAAGATATAATGCTCCCTATTAACAGTATAATTATTCACAATTTTGTTCCAGAAAGGTTTCAAACAGCGAAAAGCCGAAGAAAGAGTGTTTTGCCAAAACCATGAATTACTCAAACGCAATATGGTAATAAAATTATTCCGTTGTGCACGGCCAACGTTATTATAATTTATATTTTAGCCGATTATTCGAAACACGCCATGGATACATAAACGCTGCATGCCGTCGTATCAAATCGTTGTTCGACTGCAGCAGTTATTGTAAGACCATGGGCATACCACCAAGTAAAGAGATAACATTTTTTATAAGATCGCGATTCCACCTTATAAATAAATAACAAATGCGTATATAGCCCATACTAGTCAACGCTCGTAGTATTCGTACGTTTTCATTTGTGAAATTTAATTTTTTGCTCGATTCCTTTCTATTATCCCAGTACTATTTACCGAGGGGCCTAAGTAGAATATATATAATATATACCTATACGCGCGTGAAAATATAAATATGCACAGTATGTAGTATACGATAGTATATATTATACGTATACGCATTTATATACAAGTATTTTTTCACATATGTATAAATGTATATTTGTCGGGCTATGTTTTTTTAGTGAAAAATCTCGTGATGAATATGCTCTCCACACATCGTTCTCGCCAACAACAAAAAACCATTACGTTCGCTTCGTCGACCATACTGTGTATTCAGACGATGATGAGAATCACTTGTAAGCACGGAAGAAAAAAAAATGATATATGTACTAACAACAGCATTACATTATACACATGTGTTGGCATTTATAAGCGATTATCGCAGCATGAAAATGTATTTATTATTAGGATTTTTTTTTTCGCCAGGTATTATAAATATGGTATACCTATTAAATTTTAAACTAACACTTCTCGTAGATTAATATAACATTTTATGGAGGCATCACGGCGAAACATAAATATTTGTTAAGATGATAATAATTATTAGAACGTATTCGGAGAATTTATTGCGAAAAAATATCAATGAGCTTTCACGAAGAGAGCCGAGTAGATTTTTCGCAATATTATTATCTATCGTGTGAAAAATAAAATACATCTATATACAGTGAAGTGAAGCAGTTTTCAGAAAATAAGTTTATTATTTTATATATATATATACACAAAATTCAATTACGCTTTAATGAAAATTCGTGGACCAGCAGCGGGAGAAGACAATTTATTTGACACGTCCGCCATCGCGTTATTAATAAATCAAATAATAATTCTCTTTTATACCCTTTAACGATCGCGACGGACTATTGACTATACATAATATTATATGTATACACGTATTTTTATTAATATATATTTATGTATGTAATATATATATATAATATGTTTAATATAACAATATAACAAACGCATACGACCGCGGCGACTAGAGGATGACAAAAAGTTTAACAAATACGAAACAATATGTATAAAACAGATTTCACCCGCTGCCACCATCGTTGCTGCAGCGACCGATCCGAAGACCACTTCTGCTGTGAGAGCGAACAAAATTGATTGACATCCAATAACTACCACCATCCACCCCGTCTGCCCAGGCCGCCACAATCTTTCCGTAGATGGAGACCAAAACAAAGGTATTTCATTATTTCACTTTACTGCACTCGACAAAGACAAGATATAAAGGCAATGTCATCTACACTGATCGTTCGTGTTTAAAGATGATCACTTACACTGCAAAGTTACAGAAAATACAAATTGACCAGGAACGCAATATTTTACCGGGTTCCAGGAGGGTGAGGAACTGGACAGTTTTGCTTGGATTTATCCAGACATTCAGTTTTATTCTATATTATTTTTCTTCCGAATTATTACAACCGTCTTTTAAACTACAATGGATAAAATTTACTGTACAGTACCTAGTTTTCTGTTTTATTCTTTACATCTATTTATAATTAATAAGACCCGAATGTTGTTTTTTTAATAATATTTATATAGACAATAAAAATATCAATTTATGGACAGTGATAAAAGTGACTTTATAATATACATGAAAATCATAAACAAATAAAAATAAAAAGAGTTTAGGTAAAAAAAACAGCTTAAAATAATAATTTACTGAATTAGTTATTTGTGCTTGTAGTATACTCTTATTTAAACATATTTTTAATACAGATAACATCGTCTAAAGCTGCAATTCAAAAAAAAAAAAAATGCATAATCAATATTCCAGTCTAATCACGACCTACTTTTTAATGTACAATATATATATAATATATAATATACAACAATTTGACAAAAACAAACGCAGTGATCAATATTGAAAATCATATTCAATTCAAGTTTTACCGTGATATTATTTATTTAATTCAAACGGACGAAATGTCAAAAATTAAATCACAATACTTGATAATATACGTCAAATTTAACATAATGACAAGATATAAAAGCAATGTCATTAACACTACTCCCGCGTGTATAGACCGATCATGACTTAGGCTCATTACAGAGTTTGACAGGACACACAGCTAGTCTGATGCAGTAAGTAATATTTTATAAGATCCTGAGAGAGAGGTCAGTTGTTTCCTTCCAGATTTTTCCAGACTGTCCGATTTTATTTCGTAGCGTTTATTATGCTTCTACAGTAGATATACAATTAACTATTTTTGACGTACAAACTACAATATAAAAATGTGATTAAAAATATTTAAAAACGTGAATAACGCAATTAGTGGTGTTTTTCAAAACGCACATCATTACGAACTAAAATAATTCTTGTTATATATTATTTGCACACTGTATTCTTAGGTCAAACTATTGATTATTATTTATCTTAATATTTATATACAAAGTAATAATATCAATTGAAAATAAAACGCTGAACAAATTCGAACATGAAATATTATTGTGTATGGTTCTGAAAGTAAAGGAAACGTAAAAACAAGAAAAACTTCAAGACTATTATGACTGTTCATGTTTATTCATTAAGGAGAAAATCCAATTACTTTTAGGTAACGTGACATATACCACGTGCTAGTGTGTTTTTCGCCAAACCGTTTAGTTTAACGAATCGAAAATCCGAAAATGCGGTGTCGTGTATTATTTCTCTCCTTTTCGTCGTTTGTTATTAGTTCTCAAAACCTTTGGGGGCCGCAGCAGTCGGCACCGCGGCAATCAACGACGATAAAAATAAAATTTCGGTCACCGTAGCCGATACGTATATATAATACATATATATATATATATATATATATATATATATATGTTGTATTATACTATACAAGACTCGCTAGACGGCCGCCGCCGCCGGATATACGCCCCCGCGACGTCGTGCGCCACACGCAGTTACGCTGTATATACGTGAGATATACGTGCAATAACTACTATTACCTACATAAAATTCTATACGGCGATGGTACTATACGCCATGTACATTTATATATATATATATATCACGTTGTGGTACACATTGTATATAGTATATGATGCGTATAAGTACACACAAGACATATACAACACGTGCGTCTCATATAATGTCTCGCGTGTGTGCGCACGTAATATTATACCATGTGCGTGTTTGAACATTTCGAACACGTCGACGATGACGACAACGAAGACGAAGGATATCGAAAAACTCCGGAGGTCAGAAGGTCACGTGTGCCTGTACCTATACAGTACGAATACAATTTAATATAATAATATACCTATACACGCACCCCATATAGACAGATACAGACGACGGTTTTTATATTTACTCGGTTTTATTTGTATTTTATTTTATTCTTTTACGATCTGACGTTTAAACGGTCGGGACAAAATGGTGCAAGACCACCCGGCGGTAGCAGCAGTTATTCGGCAGTAATTACAGCAATAATAATACAGCGCGGAGGCGGCGGCGGCCGGTTAAGATCCAATATACAGAATCGTTAAGCAAAGGAAATAAAATAAAATAAAATAAAACAAATCAAATGACAAATTGTCACCACAAAACTTCCCGAAAATACCTAGCGACGTAAAAGGAAATAAAATAAAACCGTTGGCCGTTGTACGAGATAAATCAATATAGATAGTGTTGCTGTTTCCATTATTATAGGGATGAAATTATTACGCGACTACACGCGTGCACACGATATAGATACCTGCGACGGAGAAATTCGTTTCCAACGCGGGTATAGGTTCCTATAATATGACGTTTATTGGAATACGTGGGCGGCAGAGAATGATAAAGTTCCCAAACAATAGATTTTAATTTTCCGAACTCCCGGCAGAAAAACTAGAAAATAAACGATGTACAATTGTTGTGTAGCAACTAGCAAGATAACTTAACACTTGCCGTATAATTATAGGCAAATTAATATGGACCTATAAACGGTATAAATGCGTGTGTATTCGGAACTATCGGTGACCGATTTAATTCGTTTTTTAGAACTTTCAAGTGCACACCTAGATCTTATAGGCGTATAAACAATTGATATATTTTATGAATTAAACACGCAAACCCGTATTGACATTTGACTTGTGCCAAACTATAGACTATAAAATTATTATGTATTATTATTATTATTATTATTATTATTATTATTATTATTATTATTATTATTATGTTACATTTGTTTACAGTTTACTTTAAAGCTGCACCACTATAATATTGTAGTGGGTAATTTTAAATTGAATTACTACTTTTTAACCAGTGTATAATATTTTCAAATATATTGATGCATACATAAAATGTACTTTTTTATTAGTATTCATTTTTATATACATGTATAGTGTATATTGGTATTTGAATTATATTTTAATCATTTTTACATCGTACTCAAACGAAATCCATAGTTATGTTGACTTCAAATAGTTGTTTATTACACAAATATAGTATTTTAGTTAGTATTTTAGTTTATAATAAAAACTAAAAAAAATTATAAAAACAAATATAATAATCCAACTTTATAGTTGAAAACTTTTTTTTTTACAGTTAGTTTCATATAAACATACATCAATATATTTTTATACAGTTAAATACAATGATGAACTTAAGATCGCATGTTAAGAACCAATTTAATTTTACGTTACAATAACTTTGATATAAATTAAACTTACACGTATCGATAATAATCGATGAAATTATTGAGTAGATATACCGAAAAAATATATCAATTTATACTTCTGTTTTTTACCGGCCAATGTAGAAAATAAATATCTGATAAACATTAATAATATATATATAGATATTAACTGCTTGATTATAATATAAACGAAAATGTTTAAAACAAACTTTCCAAGGCAACACTTTACACTATTTTTTATTTATCAAATTCAAATTATAATTCGGGAAATTAGACTTAGCCACGCGATTGTTCACAAAAATAATAGGAAACTAAACCCAACTGGGTCACATTATATTTGCGATCGCAAATATAACAGACATTTTATTTTTACTTTTCGAATCGCGTGCGTAGAAAAATCGATATTTTATAACAGAAAAAAAATACTAGTTTTCATAAAATGTAATTTTTGTGCCATTCGTCAATAATAAAATAGCAATATTATGAACAAAGTTTAACTTACATATTGTACTGCAGTAAATAAAAAATATTTCCACTGTTTTGTATCATACGTATCTAGGTATATAGTACATATACTATTCTATAGAATATATATAATATACTATATACGCTAGTAGGTACATAATAATGTATAATACTAAAGCGTGCTCTCAAAAATATATCATATTAATAAACAGTGTGCACCTGTCTCAATTGGTGTCTTTTGTGTAGTTGTTTTATTTGTTTTAAGGCGTTTGATTGAATACTATAAAATTTATTTACGGAATAAAAAGTAGAAAAAAAGTGAAAAGAAATAAAATGTAAAGTATGAACTAATAACATTTTATTCCCTATATTTACGATATTATAATACTATGTAGTATATAATAATATATAATTACAATACGTCCTAAACGAAAATTCCATAAAGACGCATTCATATTTATTTCTTCGTATCTTTTTCAAGGAACATACTTATATTTCGACTAGATACGACACAAAAATGCAGTAACACGTGTGAACAATTTCAGCGGGATGTTATTCATTATAGCTGCGAAAAGTATCACTTGATTATTACAAAAATTATATTATCATTAATTTTCAATGCATATACGTAGATTGAATGTAACACACCGACAAATTTACTACTGGAGTCAAATACTTAAATATAATATAATCGATACATTTCAGCAGTGAAATTTGCTTAAACTAATACTGATAAAATAATAGATAATAATATACGATAGCAGTAACAACAGATTGACAATACCATTTTCGGAAGAAAAATAACAACGGTTCGTATAGAAGTAATTTCTAGATGTAAGCGAATTGCGGTAGTGATCAAGATTAGTGAATAATCAATAAACACGTTCACAAACTACATTTTCAGCGTGTGTATATACTTTGTACAATGTATAAGGAATTCATTGAATCCGATTTAGACGATGAAGTTTAAAGATTAAACTCTTAATGTAAAATAAAATACACTGACTTTATTGAAAATAGTAAACATGTAAAAAAAAAATATATAGGCCGGTAGTTAAATAGCTTTTGGCTTGTCCAGAAGCACTCAAAAAATTACTTAAAGGCTTAACCTACGACTTTTCGTATATAATCCCGTATGAAGGGACACTATTAAAATTTATCCGAATTTATCCATTATAGCTCACATTTTTTTTTTTTTTATATATATAATTTTTAGAAACATATATACCTCAAGTAATAATATTTTATATTATTAAAGAGCAACGGATGTTCAACATTTCTAAACAGATAGTAAGACCAATTATAAATTTTTTATGTATTACATACTACTACAGACGATACATAGAACTATAGAAGTATAGACACATGTATATCGTGCTTTAATTGTGTTTCGAACAAAGAAATATAAATTACATAATAAAATACGTATACATGTGCATATAGATAGAGATAGGTAATATAAGGTGCCCATTTTATTATATAGGTAAAGGTATTAATTACTGTATTTTTAAATTTCACGACTATACATATATACGTATTGTATACGGAATTGTAATACTTTCTATTCTGAGTTGGTGATACTAAATTCGTTTACTATTTGCACGAATAAGTTCACAGCATGGAAAATGGTAACGTGGAAACTATTCAAATCGATAAAGACGACGACATTTATTAACATTACACAAACATTTATGTGACTCGTAAGGGGCGAATGAGAGCTCAAGAGCAGGGAAAAAACAAAAGTGCATTAATACATGTGACGTTCGAGGTTAAAATTCCATGCGGCGAGGCGGGAGTTCAATTTTTTATTTCATTTCGAAATCACGTTAACCCATTAACTTGTCACGGTTTAACAGCCAGTCATTTCTGAAATAAAGTGCCGCCACCACCGCTGCTGCGCCGTACGGATAAAATCTCAGAAAAAAAACGGATGGGCCTCGCTTTGCTGTACAGTTAGGGGTGGAGAGTGCATCTCGTTTATAGGATAGGTCATTATTACAATGGATTTGTTAAATTTGAATGCAATGATAGATATCATTGTAAACGAATAACGATTCTGAACGGAGCTAATATGTTTGTCTAAAATGTGTATATAATAATATCGTATTTCATATTTAAATTGAATTCTAATGCAATTTCTTAAAAATTTAAATTTCAAACACTCATAAATTTTTTTCTTTTAAGTCCAGTAGAAATTTTTTTATATATTTTTGAAGATTAGCTTATGGACAAACTAGTGTTAAAATTTTGAATCTTAAGTATAAACAAAAAAAATTTTATGAATTTTTATCTATAAAATAACTTGCAAATTATCGTGATTTTGGCCCATTTTATACAAATTTGAGCTTTATGGGCTTATAAAAAAAATTTGAGTGAAACGATCTCTGATACTTTCTAGTGAGGATAAGTTAAGCTTATTAAAAACCTTGTATTAAATTTTCGAGAGTTTTCGGCCAGCCAATTAAATTTTATAGATGTTTAAAAAAAAAAAATTTACAAAAACCAAAAATTTAAATTGTCTATAGGTAAATAAGTCAAAATACTTTGAAAACTTAACCATGTATAGTGAACACCAATATAAAGATTTGGTGAAAATTTCAAGTTGTTGCGGTTTTTCGTTTTTGAGTTAGAGCATTTTAAAAAATATAGTTTGTAAAAACATGAATTTGCGTCAAATTTCCCGTTTTTTCGTAATTTTTTTATCGTTTTTTTCGATTTTTTCAAAAAGTGTTAAAAAAGTTGGAATTTTGACATGCCCGAATACCATCTACATTCACTTTCCTTTTAGAAAAGTTGCTGTATAAGAAAATCGAAGCATTTTTACTACCAAAAAAAGGTGTCCTCAGACACAAAAATAAAAAAATAAAAAAATAAAAAAAACACACATCATTGTAAAATCAATAGATTCCATCACTCCGTTCAGAATCTAAAAAGAATTTCTTCCGAATAACGGCGTGCGCCATTGGTCGTTTGCGGTTATTTTAAACGCTCAACGCCGGGACGAGTATAAATGAAAGCTTTTACCGAAAACGCACTCGAACACGTCATCGTATATGTATACAAGGATGGATTTCATCATTATTCCCTTTTTATGTACCTATATATATATATAATTTCGTGTGTGTGTGTGTGTGTGTAGAAATGTCAAGGAAACACAACTGTGAAGAGGAAGAAGAGAACTACGTTGGCCGTATAGTATTATAACACCAACATTTGTGTATATAAAAAATATATATACGTGTGTGTGTTATGCGTTTATGTGTATGTACGTGTGTGTATCGATTTTTCAATCAAAGATGCAACCTTCTCAACGGAAAAAATATATTCTTTATAACAATAAGTAAAAATGAAATAGAAGAGCAATATGCCATCAGCCACACGCACGAAGACGGCTAATTCGCGGAAAAAATCGTTTCGATCAAAAGTCCACATTGTGTACAGCGTATATGGCGTACTCTTTATTCCTTCGACACGAATCACGATCACTCGGTCCCGGATAATGCGCAGCAGTGGTATAAATAATATAATGTATTTCGATAAAACGAGTTATTTGATGCATTTTTTTCTACACGCGTAAATATTGCCACCCTGCAGATATATGTACGGAAACAATGATCTTTGCGATGTATAGATTATTTTCCATCGAGGCACGTGGGAAAAATAAACAGCGTTACTTATACGGATATAAAAAAGTGGGTGCGGACGACGGCGGTTTATCTTTTACAAAACGCATCTAGAAAACGTTGGACTTGGAAAGCCGGTAAATCCTACTAACTGTATGATGGGGAAAACATTACTGGCTACTATACGTCATAACATATTATATATGTGTATATAATATGTGGTTTTCTCGATCGTATTCTAAACGGGAGTGAAAAAAGAAGGAAAATCGGAAGAAAAACCCTATATATAATATATGTATACGGCAAAGAGAAGTGGGGAAAGAAGAACGTTTCCTAAATCCTACTTAAGTGTTTCGTTTTCTATTTGTGTGCATATTATAATATACCTAACTA
Source organism: Chaitophorus viminalis (assembly GCA_025469195.1). Classification (NCBI taxonomy): domain Eukaryota; kingdom Metazoa; phylum Arthropoda; class Insecta; order Hemiptera; family Aphididae; genus Chaitophorus; species Chaitophorus viminalis. The sequence goes on from JAIPRK010000193.1 coordinate 269,342, forward strand.
TATTTATATAGATGTATATATGTATAGAGCGGCACAACAATATAATATAATAAGTCCTATTGTGTACATGACGACACGTATATATGTATGTTTCATACATATGTATCCATGTATACATAAAAAATATACAAGTGTGTGTTGTACGATTAAATGCGTAGGATATTGTCGTCGTCTCTCGGACGACGAGAGACATCATCTAGGAGAGTGAACAGTACCAACGTAGGCGGAGAGGTGTGGCCATAGCATACGGGGAACGATTCAGCTACGGATTTTTCGTGTCATTTACACATACATATTACATACATATATATAAAAAATATACACACTCATATATATATATATATATATACTACTAGTAGTGGAAGTGGTATTATAATAGTACATTATAAATAGTACAGGTATATACGAGTATAGTAAGTTGTAGTAGTGCAGTGATACCATGCCAGTCAGTACAGTATTAAGTTGTATATTATATCATAGATTAAATAGGTATGTATATTTAATCTATGATTATAAACAGTGGCGCACAAGACATTTTTCAGGTATAGCAATACCTAATCTTACTTAACCAGCCACCTTCCAAAAGTTATTAAATATTTTTCTTTTAATATACTTCCCCTCCCTTATTTTCAAAAATTGCTTAATGATAGAATTTCAAACCCGGAGCGAATGGGCGAATTCCTACATTTATTTTATAGATAAATATTCAGTTGTTTCTATTTATCTTAATAATGATTGATTATTTTGTTTTTAATAAGATACTGAATACTAATTACAGACTGTAATACTGTACGATTAAAATAGGTATATTGGTGATTCTATTATATTCTGTACCTACACTACCTACTCTAATGTAAATTGATTCCATGCATTTAACTAAATACTTTTAATAATTTATTCAAGTACGGACACACCCCTTTCCCCACCATTCAAAATCTTTAAAGGTGTAGCAGTCGCTACACCTTGTATATGCGGACAGGTCGCCATACAATGATTGTACTTAAATACATATAGTGCACAGTGTGCAGTGGTGTATGTATGCGTTATTGTATTATATGGGTAGGTATAGGTACTCACTGAGTGTGGCGTTGTTGAGTTTGGTCTGGTCCACTTGACCTCTGAGCGCCCGGAGCTTGCGGAGCTTTTGTTCCTGCGCTTCGACCCGGTCCCGGAGCCGGCGGAGCCGCTCGTGCTCCGCCGCTACCTGATGGTGCTTGGCGTCGTGTTGTTTTAGGTACCGGAGCCGCTGCTCCTTGGCTGCTAACAGCTGCCGCTGCGACTCGATCTGGTGCTGTTGCCGGCACGCCATCTCCTCCAGCTCCCGGACCGTCAATTCTGTGCCTGTTTCGCCCGACGTCGGTAACTGCAAAATACCGAACAATAAATTATAGCATAACCACAAACATTACATTATATCACAATATTACTGCCCGAGGCATATGTTCAATATTACACGACAAAACTTTATTATGATTATAAAACATAGCATTCTTTATAAATAATATCATTTTTAAACCCAATTATACAATTATGAATAACGATAGCATATTTTTCTGTAACTTGATAAATACACAAATAAAAACAGCTATTACTCAATGATGTGGGATACAACAATGGTATAAATACGAGAGTTTTCATTCATAATTTTAGTTGTCAAAGCACAATCTTATCTAACCAACAATGCAGGTAGTGTTACTAAAAAGTAACAAAATACCGTCTAACCATTGGACCATCACTACCTCTGCGAGAGCTATTGTTTTCATAAATTCATTAAAAAGTGATTGAATTATTTCGCTAAAAATAACTTTCTTGTACTGTGTTCATCCGTTCTGTGGATTTTCATCTTTTGGATTCACTGTAGAAAGAGATCTACTACACTCCAAATACATGATTAAGTGATCATACTAATACACTATCCATCCAATATAAGAAAGATCAATGTAACTTTGTAATATATATATATATATATATATATATATATTTTACATTATTAAACATATTAATATATACATATATACATTTCTTAACAATACCCTTGTAAGGTCAAGTAATTAACTTGTATAAATGAATCTGTACTCAAGATCCCAACTCTTACCTTCCATAATAAAATAAAGACTTTAATACTTGTAAGTTATAATAATTAAGTTATAGCACTCGAGAAGCCTATAATCCGATCTTTTGTAAGAGCACAAGTCTAAATCACAATGCCTTGGTTTATATTTTATTATAAGGTAATTATGTATTCAATATTAGAACTAGCTATCCTATCATATAATATGATTTATCAGTGTCATTACACTTAATACGCTGCAACTTAACAATAATTTAATATTTAAGTCGATCGATGAATAATACGACCATACGTCTCAAACATAATATGAGCGCGTGGTTAGTGGTTTTGATTCGGTATAGGAGTTTGAAGTACAAGGAACGAGGGGTGTGTTGGTTCTCAGACGTGATGAAAACTCCATGAGAAATCTTTCGCCATCCCCACGAAATCCTCTACCGCAAAAACTTTATAACAACTATTGGACATTATTAAAAATTCAAAAATATTAAGGCTATAACGTGATGTATATAATTCCAAAACTATCTTATTCATAATCCATAATTTATGGATTATGAATTGATATAAAATATCAATGATTTTATATTCTTTGACAACTACGCATGCGGACACATAATAGCGCTTTTATGAAGTTCAATGTTCATAACACACGTATATGCGTAAACACAAACACACACACACACACACACACACATGTATACAGCCAACCATGGTAATTCATCAACGTGATAATTTTCGTCACTAATGTATCATGCTAGTAAACAACAGTGCAACCTACATAATATAGTCACTCCGTATATTGATAGTAAATTGTGTTGTTGATAACAAACTACCTTTATATCATGGATTAAGACGCCTCAATATTCTATCAATCACTATTACGTCTATCAATGTGTCTACTGACGATAATAATAGCAACTAAAAGGTAAGAGCCACGTACAGGTTATATATATTTTTGTATATATATAATAGACGAGCATCAATACAAACAAAAATAAAATAATCTCTACGCACCTGCAATACACACACCGAAGAACCCATGCAATACATATTAGAAAATAATGGTCGACAAAAACGCGGCCCTCTAAAGGTTTTATAGTTTGTTGGGTGCATTATACCGCCAAAAAAATCCACTGGCTATGACACTTAAGTATAATAGACCAACACAGCAGTTAAAGACGATTCAATCATGAACTGCACATAACCCCCCCCTCTCACAACATACTTTTTTTCACTCGTGGACAAGACGATTGCGGTCGCCTCTCGCGTTGTTCGATAATTATATATAGGTACAACCCCGCACAGCGATTACGTGCAAGTCGAATATTATTGAAGACAAACACGGAACGCGACGTGTTCAAACCGATTAATTACGATTCGTCAAAAAAAAAAAAAAAATAAATAAATAAAAAAAAAAAAATAAGGCGTCGACGAGAAAGAAGAAAAAAAACGCCACGTCACTCGCGTATACAGGCCGTGGCCGTTGTTGCAGACGTTAAACGTGCAGGACTATATAGAAACTACATAAATATATAAGTAATATAGGTAAGTATTATTATTATCATTACACGCATGTCATCAATTATTATTATTATAATTATTATCATAAATCGACAACGACGATATAATATATTATTATATGCGTGCGACTATATCTAGTCATATTGTTTTTTTTTTTTTTTTTACAATTATATTATACGTATTAGCTGTCCGTTTTATAAACACACTCCGCCGAAGCAGTCTTATAACCTTTTAAAACGTTTCACGCGCACTCTGCGCAGGTATACTGCAATAATATGCCTTAACATTACACATGTATACCTTATATATATACATAATATATAATACCGTTACTTAACTACGCCGTGTCCATGATGAATCCATTAACCGCGGCGTATATAATCAAAACGTGTGGCTTTTGGTCGTTCGCTCGCCCCTTCCATGTACTTACTATACACTTATAATATATCATAATATTTTTCGTCCAGTCATCTCTCCGTGCAAAAACCAACGGTCCACATATAATATAATATTTATTATTCAATAGCAGCGTATATTTTCATCATTCGCGCACTATGCAGGTTTATAGCGTTATAATATGTTATACGTACGTGCGTATTTACATATGCATATGTGTGTGTGTAAGATGTGTATATGTACGCACACTGTTCGGAAATCCAACCTCATATAAATACGAATGATAACAAACAAGCCGAGCGCGTAATTGCAACCTCCGAAATAATAATAACACAAGCGTGAATATTAGTAATAATAATAATAATATAACGCATTCTCCGGTGTCTGAAATAGGTTTCAGCGAATTATCGTCGCTCAAAAATTACACCACCCCAATCATCGTTTCGGCTTTAAGACGATTCTCGCGCGCCATTTGCACGTTTCCGACGTCAATATATAATTATATACGTATGTATGTACAATTATTGCGTTGGTTTTTTGACAAAAGTTTACTGCAGCAACGTACTTATTATTATTTACGGCCAACATAAACTCTACACTAGAGTGGTGTCTACCGAGAAATACGAGATTGTTTTAGAGAGTCGGAGAAAAAAAAACACAGCCAACAATAATTATTGCAGCACACGTAAACCACTCGTTCGTAATGAAAAACCGTGTCAAGTAAAATATAACCATACGTCCATAACTATATTATACATGTATATATACGTATATTTATAATTTATAATTATTATAGAACAAAGCACACATGCATAGAAAACGCATATTCTTCTTCTATCGTAATAATTAAAACACGTTTTGAAGAAGTAAAATTCCTAGGTACCTATATATTATATGACGTGTGTGGTTGAAATATATTTTTGTTTATTTTTTTAATAAAGCTTTAAATGTAAATCGAAATAACAACGTTTACTACTCTAAAAAATAAAAGGTGTGTACAAAAGTAAAGCTATATCATTAATAATAAAGGTTTTTAACGCACATACGTTTTCCATGGGACGGAAATATACAGACTGAGTTGATGCATAAATATTTCATCACAAACGGCGGCGGGCTGATGGCTGGTGCTTTTAAATTTTTATTATTATTATTATATAATGGATTGTTTCAAGCATTGAATTTTCCTACATTAAATTCAAGAAAAACTTAATTGTTCGGAAGAAAAAAATATAGCCACTAGTAAAACGTGTTTATTTAATTAAAACGCGATAAGCTATTAAATATAATTTCTTTGAATATTTTAAATATTTATGAAGAGCAATCAAAAATTTCAGTACTACAGCAATACACTGCAACTTTTACTAAATAATTTTATGAGAAATACGACTGAGATTCAAAAGCGAATGCCAATGCAGGATTAAAAATAAATAAACGAATATATATACCTACAATATACATATATAAGTCAATTATAAACTTATTATTTAAATACCATGGTTCGTGGATATTCTTTTCCTTGCGTAAGTACATCCGAATACTATAGTAATGACACGACATGCACTTATAACGGATAAAACCACATAAAGACTTGAATATGAATTCCATAGGTGCACGTCATATACGTAATATATATAAATATATATATATATATATATATTATATACATTTAATTTTTTGATTGATTAGGCGCACCCACCCGCGCTTGGCTCCAATGAACTGCATAAGTTTATCGGTCACGGACTAACGAGTTTCGCCTAATAATACTTGGCAAATTCCTGGGTGGACGGAGAGGGGAGTATAAATAAAACACCGCCAGTGCGGTTAATAACATGGTTTGTTAACTCAGGAATAGGTACGTATAAAATTTAATATATATATATATATAGGTATACCCGTGTAAGACGCGTGAGTTGTACCTTATCGACAAGGAAACGAGCGGGTAAAAACGTTTCACAGAAAAGAGAAAAAATAAAAAACAAAATTATAAATTAAAAGTTATTGGTAACGTGAAAATTCTAATAAATTATATATTTATACGTAAATCCGCGGTAAGCACACCTACTATAATATATGCTTAAAGGGATTATTAATTTTGCCGCGGATTGATCAAATGGATTTTACGGACACAAAAATGATAATAATGATGATGACAAAATAATAACGCTGTATATTAAGCCATACGCAGCTGCATGAGTATAGTAAACAGAAATAAATTATAAATTTTGATTTAAACGATAAGTCGTTTAAAAAGATACGTATACGCTGTACTGAATTACAATTCTATTTCAGTGTATACGCAACGTCAATGGTGCAACTAGAACAGTTTTTTAATAAATTAATAAATAGTCGTAAACTTACCAACAAACTCAATACTCATCGTTATATCTATAACTGATGTGTTTATGATATCACCAAATACAACGCGGTAAGCTGTTACTTAGAATTCACAGCGTTATTCAAAACTAAGTTAATCGTGTAATTTTAAGGCTCAATAGAATACCCAAGTGCTCATACTCTCATCCTAAAAACACCGACCAACAGGCAATTTTTTAAAATCTTAATCTCTTCAAAAAATAAATCCTTGTTGAGCCACCAATGTGTGTTTACTTAAATACAATATCATAGGAGGAAAATATTTGTGAGAGACACGGAAAGTAAGCGATTTGTTCAAGCAACATCTACGATAATCTGTCCAAAATAGTTTTTTTTATATAATACACCCAAGTATAAGTATATCTATACATATTATTTACACGGTTAAAAAATGTGTGTGTCTGTGTTTGTGTGTGTATGTGTGTGTGTGAGAGAGAGAGAAAATAGTAGGAAAATATCAATTCGTCCGAAATTAAAACCATTTATGCGCATATAAAGCGTTTCGTTAATAGGTATATACGTACTCGTCGTTTTGTCTGTGCGCGTGTCATGGTACATTTATAAACTATATAAGATTTCCTTCTGTCGACGACAATTGGGTATATCCGGTAGATAATACTACATATATACAATACACACACGTTGTACCTATCTTCCTCCTATCATTGCATTTATTTCTGCACCATTTTCCTCTTTTATGTCGTATATTTAATTCGTTAAAGTGTTTTTCGTTATTTATTGTGGAAAAAAAAGTATCAAAAATCCTATGCTTGAAGTATATGCTCATGTGTGTGTGTGTGTTTATGTATAATTTTCTGATATTGTCACCACCAAATGTTTCTTTTTTCGTTTCTATCTCTCTTGTGTTTATTTCGGTAAATTTGAGAGTTTAGGTACAGATATTTTATTCATAAACGTTCAAGCGGCGGTCCGTTAGAGGGAATTATAATATAAACATAAATCAAGCTCAAAAGCTCACACACGGGGTTCGTGTATGTGTTCATGAGAAAGAGATAGAAAGAAAGTAAGAGAAATAGAGAAAAAAGAGAGAGTTAACGAGTAGGTATGTGTTGGTGTTTCTGCGTGTGCAAATACAAGTAAACGTTTTTAAAAACCCCAAGGGTGTGCTTTTAATGTAAATCCATTTTCACGTAATATTTTTCTGAAAAACTCTTTCGCCGCAGTGTTGGTGGTAGCGGCGGTATTATTTTAAAAACGATGGGAATAATTTCGATTTTTTTTCGTAGGTTCATACCACCGTAATAATGAAACGACCGCAACAAACGGTTCAAAGGACGCCAATTATTTTGTACGGACGTATTAAAAATAAAAATCAGGCGAAACCTTTCAAAACCCACCATCAACTAATACAGGGTGCAACGAAACCTTAAAAATAATTGTCACGAACGTTTCAACGTGACTACACAGTGCGCATACGCCGTGTAGTATGTAGTCCTGCATAAGATGGTACCTACTTTTAGGTTTTCCGCGTAAATGGGTGATTGTTTATTAATTGATAATTGAACTCGCTCATTATATTTGTGGCCGTTAAGTCGGTAACTAATTTTACATGTACCCACCAAATATACATCGAATTAAAATAAAAAAATCATAATAGACATATTGAAAAAATGATAGGCATATATTTTTTGACATAGTTCAAAATTGAAATACTTAAAATTGTATTACATAGAAAAAATGTGAAATATATTTTTAATTTCATGAACTAGAGTATAACAACGTCTAAAAACAATAATTTATTATATGTTTATGTTGTTTTTCTACTGTGTGAAATGCGAATGTGACTAAATTAATTGTACGCATTACTTTAAAAATTTCTAAAATCATTATTACACGAGCCCCAAATTTTTTACTATTATTCTGCAGACAGCAATAATGAAACATTCCCTACTTGTACAATGTATAATATATTTGTATAATAATCCATTGAGTATCAATATTTTTGTATTCATTTGCAATATCCTTTCTTCATTGTAGCCACTCTCTCTGGACTGAAGACAATTTCGTAAAAATTAAAACATAATGCGTTTCTCTTACTATGCTGTAAGTTGGTTTTGTTATTTATTAATGTATCGTAAAGCTGTTTAACACGTATATTATTATACACAATTAAGTACAACGTTTAAAGTATCTACACAAACGAAAGAAATAAAATCCAAATGAAAACGCGTAGTCGAACCGAAAATATGATCAGAACTGAATGCTTGCAAGTTTGCTGCGAGTTCGACAATGCTGCGGTGACTCATAAGTCGTCAAACGAACGGTGTACGGTATCAATTAATACACCAAACATTTGATATTTCGACTACGTTTTCATTTCCAAACCGTAATCCAAGTGGTAATACGACCCCGGTTAAATAAATGTTTTGTTGGAGGAGGAAAATATGGTCCCACGAAATACACATGTATACACATTATATTATATATTGTACAAACAAATTAGAAGAAACGTCACTTACTCTTAGGCTTTCCTCGGTGGACAAGCCCAATGCGAAAACAGATTTATTTTCAATATATATATATATATATATACGATATACCGCATGCGTCGAATAACAAATGTGAGTCCATAAACAACAATAATATGTAGTTTTAGGCGTGTTATATAAAATAGCAGTGACGGCTTTATACACAAGTATAGTACCTATATACTATATTATTTTAAACGGATCTTTATCGTAATAGTATATATATATATACATTTTTACTTTGGTGCGCGCGCCTTGGTTTTTGTTTAGTCTCGAGGTCGAACAATTGACTTTATAGTCCAGAAATATATGACCAAATACGTACACACACATATACACGTACATATATATATATATATATAAACCGCTAGTTGCGTGAAAAGAACCAAAAATGAATATTTGAAACCATTTTTCGGGAAATAGTATTTAAAATGTACGACTGGCACTTTACGATATGAATTATTTTAACGTTCCGCTGCCGGCGACGCCCACGCCGACCATTTAAACAGAAACTACGTTGTCGACGATTATTGAAATATTGAAGATAATAATAATAGTAGGTAATAAATTATTTTTCATATACGTTTAGTAATCGGTTTCACTTCGGGATTGGTGATTTCGTCGAGAGCTGCAACGTACTATACACATATTGACGTATCCATAATAATATAATATTATATAGCCGGTGCCACATATGTAGTTTAACTTATACGTATAATATTACTATTTTCCATAGTAATTATCACGCATATACTTTCTGCTGCAAAAACGACTTAAGAAGCAAAGCAGGTTATAAAATAATAATTTGGTTACGATGATTGCAATAAATAAAAAACCATCGAACGGTTATTATTTTAGATCTTTTTTTTTCCTATAATGTATAATACAATATTTACTCGTCATCAAACACCAGGAAATTTTATTTTTAATTATCGACTGACATAAAATATTGATAGTGTATAGCTATATAATGTGCAGCTGGTATAAGATTCTTTTTAAAAATCTCGACATAAATCCTTCTTATTTGAAGAATACAATTTATTGAAAAATGTATTAACACTGGGAAATGCATTCATTTAAATATAACAAATATATATTTAATTAAAAAGAAAAATAAGATTGATTTTAATCACACTAATATTTATATGATTAAATAATTTTGTATAATAATAATACGAATGAACACTTTCGAAAAACCATTTATATATAGTATAGCATTGTATGTATAGTATACAATAACCAAATATAAAAAAAATCTTTATTCAGGTAAAAAATAGTAACTAAAATAGTAACACATTTCAGTTATTCTAAATGTACGCATCTTTATAAGTTTATAATGCTATACGTTGAATCGAAACACTGATATTTGTAGAAAGCACACTCACTTGAGGCGACTACCAATCTTTTATGAACTCTATAAATCTCACTGCGCACGAATTTTTAACACACCGCCACGCGGCAGGCGAGAGAAGAAAATAAAAATGATCCCTAAGCTCACAAAATGACAAAAAGTTAAACGAGAATAAAAAAAAAAAACGACGATCCTTCGAAAACTTAAATCAGCAAACATAAATTTTTCATCGAATTTCTCTTCCGTCTCTTAGATGTCCGCAATACAATTCGTTTTAAATTCGATAAAGCATACATAATAGACTCGTTTCTGGGTTTTCATCGTTAAAGCGTGGCAATACCGTTATAAATTATAATACGCTTGTCGCGTAAATATTACTTATACCTAGTAAGTGATGTACAAATATTGTATTCACACAAGTAGGTAATGAAAATAATCGCTAAATTTGTATGGGATAATTTTCTCTTTACGCTAAAAACCTTTTAAAATATTATACATAATTTGCGAATTCACACGTAATTTATATAAGAAACAACTTAAGACATAAGAAATTATATCATCAGGATTATTGCTAATACGGCAAGTAGAGGTTTGTTTTATTTTAAAAGATTGTGTTAACACGCGTCCATAACATATTATAACAGTGCATGTTATGACCGCCTAGGAAACCGCGGTAATAAGAATACTACATACTAAACGTCACATCAAAACCGGATTTTAGTAGAAAAATTCCCAGGCCAATTACATATTATATCATCCTGTCAAAATATAAATATACTTCCCTTTTCCATCCTAAAAAAAAAATGTTTCCGGAGAAATCATGAAAATAACGAATAGTGTATGTTATTCAAATATAAAGTATATTATACAAGTTAAGTAGAAAAAATAATTAATAATACCAATTTCTATGTAAAAATACAACTCTTAGCAAGTATAGTCAATTAAAACAGTCGAAATCTATAAGAAAAACGTAATGAATTTTTTTAGTGATAAACTATATAAACTCTATAAATTTAAAATTCATTTATGAATATTTTATGTGAAAATATAAATATAATATACAATATAAATTAATAACCATATATGAATAATAAACATAATGCTGAAAATAACATTGATTATTTGATATTTCATACGTGTATCATTAATATATAATCTATATGAATTCAGAATTTGCATACCAAAAAAAGGTTAATTTCATTAACAACGAAAAGCAAAGAACTACATTTTTATCAGGAATTTATTCACAGGTTGGATTTATATAAATTATATACCTACTTCATGATAAAAGTTTATCAAAAATAAAACGTTAATATAAATCGCCGATTATAAATGAATAATCTAAGTGCATAAATATTTACTTTCACTCTGGGCTAATACATAAGTTGATTAAAATTTATAAAAAAAAACCTATTAATACCAACGTAAAAAATCCAGATTTTGAGTCCACGAACTTATTGTAAAAAAAGTGTAATGTTTCTTTATCATACTGCTCTGGACATACTTAGCAGAAAACATTATATAGGTACATAAATACAATTATAAAAAGTATCGCATCCATCTGTACATCATTCTGAAGTCTTGTAATAAAAAAAAACTTCCACTAATCGACTATTTGTTCTTGAAAGAGATGTGACCTGTTTCAAAATATTTTATGGATCTTATTTTATTAATTGTTCACAGTAACCCAGCCTCTACACACATCCTCTAATCATTTTCAGGGCATATAATATAGGAACAACAACCAATACTACAAAATTATTTAAATAATTAAAAATCGATTTTGGGTCGACTTTGTTCACTATTCTCGACATATTTACATAATAATATGCTTAAAAGAATATTGTTGTCTTATATTCATGTTAAGAAGAATTAAATACACTCGGTGAGCTCAGGATTCGGAATAACTATTAGAAATTAAACTCATCCGTTTCACGGCACTCTTTCTCTTGCTCTCTCTTTCTCTCTATCCCTCTCACTTTTCAAACACATACACACACTAAAAATAAGGAACGAGATGAAGAGCAACGCGTGCTAAGAAACAATACGATAATTATTTATCTCGAACTTCAGCATGTATATGTGTTATATATATATATACGATGTAAGCGAATGTGTAACAGTTGGCCGACATCGACCTGAACGCTATATATTATATTTTATACGCGACACACACTTCCTCGTCCATCTGCGACTTTTGCGTACAATAACAATCATGTGCAAAAGTCTCCACATGGGCAAAGAAAAGCGGACGAAGGGAGAGCTACACGAGGATATAATATGCAGTGGTAAAATACCAAATGCGCTGAAATCACGTTTACGGGACGACCTAGGCGACCTAGAGTTATAATAACGTGGTGGGATATCACTCAAGGGATAGTATAAAAGTGAAAAATGAGACTAAAAAGAAAACGACAGGCTTTTCCCTGAGACGTTCTCTATGAGTTCCATCAACCATCTGAACGCTAGTCATATGGACGGAAAAAAACACAGTGGCAGAATTCCAACGGTTAACCTTTCATTCGTATACGTATATATATAATGTGTTAACTTGCCCAATAGTAGGTATTATTTTTAAATGACCACCACCATATACTATATGTCTGCATAGGTACAAGTTTTGGTACGAGTAACAGCAACAGAACTGCAATCATATATGCACACCTCCAATTGTACAATACTAATATACATCACCGACGTTTTTAGGTGATCATCGTTCAAAAACTTGTTTTCCTCAAGTGTATCAAATTCAAATAAATCATCGTGGAATATCAAATATATTAAAAACAGGAGAAAAAACAGATACAGCAGAATGCTCTTAACTAATGGTGTTAAATACACATCATAATATATCTGGTCAGAGCGAATCGGTTGATCGCTAAATGTATACAAATACAAATTGTAAAAAGATTACTAATCATTTTATTAAAATTTTTAAATCACATAGACAACAAACCGATGGAATTCATAAATACAACAACGACTTTTTACGATAAGCGTAGGGCGTAATAGCTAATAAATGTATTAATATGAATAATAATAGCTATTATATTATATAAATGCCTACATCATAATTTCTGTAATTTTTTTTTTTACACCCGAATTGGAGCTAGGAACTTCTATATCATTATAATTACGAGTTTTGCTAATAAACACCATTTTAAATACAATTTGATAGTTATGTACGTTTTTTTTTTTATCATTCTCATGACGATTACATAATACATTATTATTAGATATTGTCGGTGACGAATGACGACATTTTTCGTCGTGCACACGTTCACAAAACTGACAAACAGGACGTTGTCGTTTCATTTCTCGACCATGGAACAAATGACAGAAGGAAGGAGACACATTGCCCACCAAGAGTACAATAAAAATTACAACAATAATAATAGTAATTCCACACACACACACATACATCGTATATTACACATTTATACGCACGCGTACCCGCGTAGGTATATTTTATGTATTTTATAAATTATATACTATACATGGAGACTTCGCAGACGACAGCAATTAGCCGTCGTTGGTCATTCGCATGATTGATTAAGACGGAGAAACTAAGCACATCCGGTCAATGGCGACTATAAACTCGCGTTTTACAAAATGCGTTGTAAGAAAAGTAAGAAGAAGAAAAAAATTCAAAGAAAAACAAATTATAAAGATGTCGATTATTTCTTCGTTAATCTTTTGCTTGTATAAATACATAATACAATACGTATAAATTATGTGTATATAAATAAATATATATAAATTTTACGACAAATAAGAGTATACAATACATAATATAGTAACACGCGCGTCTAACGGCAACAACCAAAAATGTCGTGTTGTTGACAGCGACTCAGAACTCGTAGGTATGTAAAAAAAAAAACTTTAAGAGGAAATAACTTCGACCGGAAACGGTGACCGAGCACGATGAAGGAACTGTAGTATAATTAAGCGGTACGTTTGCATGTGATAAAATCAAATACGCACGCCGAAAACGGCAAATAATTACATCTTAACGACGTAATGCAAAATACGATTGCATAGCAGCACCGTAGACTTTATATATTTTATATGCAAGTAGGACGTAGGTAATATTGTAAAAATTTCCTACGAAATATATCACAGAATCAAAAAAATGTACCATACAACAAACGTTGAAGATTGGATGCGCGCTAGTTTCAGAATATTTTACTCATTACAAGTATAATAATAATAATAATAAGAAAACTAATTTTAACTTTGATATTTTTTTTTTTTTAATATCTAATTTTTAAACCATACATTGTCTAAACTGTAGGACAATAATGTAGAAACTATATGATGATTACTATGTATTGTATATTGATATAAATGTACATCCGTTCGGCATTACTATTCTAAATTCATATAGGTAATTAAATTTAAATAAACAGATGGAAATTTGCTTTGGTTCAGTCACAAATTACGCTCACAGATAATGTAGGTATACTAAATTAACTGAATGCTCATCTAGAACGAAATATATTTCTTTGTTTCCCGTGAGTTTCCTCTAGGGCTATTTTCACCGTACAACATAGAAATTTTACATAAATTACCAATATAATATGAATATCGAAAATAAATTGCATAAACTCAAACCCATGCTGTTCCGGGTATATATGTAACTTCTGCAGCTAATCGACTCCACTGCAGTTATGTTCGTATTATATAATAGTATAATATATATATATATATATATATATATATATATATATATATATATATCTATATATATATA
>JAIPRK010000193.1:284392-312726 GCA_025469195.1 Chaitophorus viminalis
ACTGCAGTTATGTTCGTATTATATAATAGTATAATATATATATATATATATATATATATATATATATATATATAAAGGTACGGTGGTGACTGTAAAATGGCTCTTGCGGGGAACGACGAGTTAAACTCTCAATTAACTCGATAACGAACCGTACGGAATCGATTTCCATAACCGTTACACTTGGATTTCAACGTTTGTAGAGTACACACATTTACGTACGATTACAATAAACTATTTGTCATCGTTAATAATTGTTATAGCAGCATTGACACGTACACTCTACGACGTAATTATTCGATGATGAATATGATTTGCACAGTTTTCTCTTTGCCAATTAATATCACTCTCGAAATACAATTCATACGTGCCATAAACAGACGGGAAGTATTTTAAGAAGGTCCGATCAAAATAAAACGGCAATATTATATGATTATATAGGTACACGCGTATTATAGATTCTAACGGTTTTTTGTTTTTCAAATAGTGCGAAAAAACGGAATGACTTAACACCTAAAAAAAAGTAAATAAAAATCTGTCATTGCACTCCGCTATAGTGAAAATCCACGACCGAGCTCTGCCGTCAACGACGCCGAATCATTAATATTCGTTTCGCGTTAAGTATTTATATATGGAGTGTGCAAGAGAGAATACATATGTAGTAGAGCACAAAAGCTACAGAGTAATGCTATTATTCAGACATAAATGCGTACATATTATATAGTTAAGGTGACGACGATTCGTTAAAATTTCTTTCAATTAGAAGCACTGCCATCAAACGTTGAACGAGATCGGAACACAAGACCTTCGGGGGACTGCTTTTAAACACCACGCACCTCATTCTCGGCACAAATACTTAAATCCTACCCGCCGCTCAGTCACATAATAAAGGCAGTGGTAAATTTGCGTTGCCCACAGGCTACACCGTCATCGTCAACATCACACCGGAGGCGACGATAATCCAAGCAACGCATACGTTTATTATTATATTTGGTATACATAGATGCATACATCTATCTATATATATATACATACATAGATGCATATTGCATATATATATATATATATACATAGATGCATATTTCATACATATATATATATATATATATTTAGACTTAAATAAACGCACACACATACATACATGCATATACATGTACAATGTATGTATATTGTACATATACGAGCAGTATCATAGGTATACCACGGTATACACGCAAACGCGTTTATACATAAATTCACACGGTATAAATTCTCTCTTCAGGGCTATTGCTGCGCCTGCAGCATGTTTGTCACAGTCCTAACATAATAATACGAACCCAAAACACAAGTCCCGGGCCCCTTCCACCCACCATCTGTATATATATATATATGTGGGTGTGTGTATGTGTAATGTTGATCAATTAATCGCTCTCTAATAGGATTTCCACCAACAGGAAAACAACGCAGAAACAATTTTAAAATGATTGATCGTATATACATTTTATTATATATACATACACATACACAAACACGCATATATATGAATATACTCTAAATGTGAAACACCGTTCGCAATAAGCGCATTAAAATAATATTTGACCACAACATTTTCGAATCTGTTCCAGCAGATTGAATTATTAATTTTAGAAAATCATGATCATCCCTAAAATCCTAGGTCAAACAATTGAAATGAATGTGCCAAAATTAAAAAGGTTATTCCGTCGTAGAAAAGAGAATCGTGTATATGGTCGTGTGTTTGCGTACGTGAGTGTATGCATATATGTGTATACCACATGTATATGTATGTGGAAAAAGGGACTCGAGACTGACGTTTTGTTTTACCATCGGTTTCTATGGCGTTGACCGTAAATAAGACTCATGTATACACATGCGTCCACTCGCACTCTCACCTACTATATTTGTACGCTCTTTGGTCTGGTTGTACACCATTTCTTGGTTAGGTTATATATAGTATACACGGAATGTACACATACAAATATACAAAATACAGATACACACATAAAAACGTGATTGCATACGCACATTTTTTTTGTATTATTATTTTAAGTTGAACGCACGCACGCACGCACCACAAACACATAAACACGATGATAAAAGAATGTAATAACTGTACGTATATATACAGTTGTGCTTTATTGGAAAGAGCGAAAAAACATCCCACTAGGGAAATGGGAACATGTATACGTAAATACACATATACATACGTATATACCCATTCAGATTTCATTGTTTGCGCGTAAAAGGATGGGACGCCGCCGAAACTTTATTAAGTGTCTTTGAATAAACACATATTGTACACGCGTGTATTGTATACGTAGGGACGAAAATAATCCCGTCGACCCGCCGGTTAGGGTTTAAACCTTAAAGCGCTGACACCTGGTTTATATGTACGTACTTAGACCGACGGACTTTCTTTATTTTTTTTCATCGAAATAAAATCGAAAACTAGCGATGTTTTCACGACGAAAATGTTTGTCGATTTTTTATTTTGACCCATTGTCCTCTACAAACCATTTATCAAAACCAAATGTAATTTTTTTCCTCGCAATATGATATAAGTCCAACCATTTCTTATGGAAAAGCATTTGAAATTTTACAACTATAATAATGATGAAAACTTAACTTAGAAAAACTAAGATGTCAACTACTATTTTGTTTGAAATGTACACCTAGAATCATGTATAAAAAACTTAATCCATTTTTTTTTTCTCTAAAATGAAAATATAAATCGTATTTTGATGTTTCACTTGAAAAAGCATTGGTGCAAATCAAGCTATAATAGCTTATGTAAATAAAATCAATATCAAACAATAAGTTACACAACGAAAAGGGGCAAGAAGAAAAAATACAAAGTGGATATATACGTATACAAACATAGTATTAACCATTGAGAATAATGAATTACACACTTATACACTCAATAATTTGATCGATCTTTTATCGAGATTACATTTCAAATAAACCGTCACTTTGCTGAAGCTAAACTTTTTTATGGCACATTCATTTCACCGATTCATTATAATTTATAACGTCAAGAGGACTGCAATAAATAATTGTGGCTTTAATACGCAAATGCAAGGAAAGGATTTTAGTTTATTAAAATGGGTTGTGAAGTTGCGGAATATGGTGTAAAATAAATTACACGCAACACGCAATTTATCAGATCACTGGTTATTAACGAATATCCATTAAAATGAGGCGAAACCAAGAACTGTTTTACTAAAAATTGAATGCAAAAATCGATTCAACTCTAGGAAAAAACAATTTTAATGTTTACGATTCTTGTTCACAAATTAAGAAATTAAATAACA
The DNA here is from genome assembly GCA_025469195.1 of Chaitophorus viminalis. Taxonomy (NCBI): domain Eukaryota; kingdom Metazoa; phylum Arthropoda; class Insecta; order Hemiptera; family Aphididae; genus Chaitophorus; species Chaitophorus viminalis. Next base: position 287,701 of record JAIPRK010000193.1, read on the forward strand.
GATACACAACAATTGGTTTCAATTACAGTTGATTAATAGCAAAAGTTAAAATCACAGTTAGTAATAAATATTTGTCTGGAATTTCATTTTAGAGCAACGCGATTACGTAACATTATGCAACGTTAAGTAATAAACACAAAACAGAAATTAAAGAGGATTTTTTTTTTTTTAGTAAAATTTATAACAGTAATATTTTAATGGAAAAATCTATTAAAATAAAAAGAAAAAAAAATTTCAAATATTTTATATTAATTGCGTTTTCGATTAAATCGTAAGTATAGTACTTTCAAATTTAAATTATCATTAAAATATTTTATAAAATCTCTAGATTAAAGCAGATAAATGTATAACGTTTAAAAGGGTAATTACGAAAACGAGGGAATTAAATTCATAGGTTTAAATCTAATATACCAAAAGGTCCTCGTAATGATTCTCATCAAAATCTCCCATAACTATTAAATAGATATACTTTGAAGCAATAATATAAATACCGGAAAGTAGCTGAATTGCCTATCCTAAAACGCCTGGTAAACACCATCTTGGTTATAAAATGATAAATTCTGCAATTTCCTCCGAACGCATAGTTTTATATTAGATATTTGGATATTATTTACATCTAAATTTACATATATTTACATCTTACTACGTAAGATAGTGGAATTAACATCTAAGAATTTCTATTCAAATTATAATACACGATTTATATAATCCGATATTTCAAAGAAAATATACCTATTGTTCTATTAATTTTATTTTATTTAATAATAAAAACGTTAGAAAGGTGATTTTATTAAAATTAAGGAAAATAAACCATAATATGAACACGATTTACAAAGAAAAATAAAAATAATTTATGTCTATTTTAATTTTTACGATGTAAGATTTGACAAATTGTTATCTGCTTTGATCAATCAATTTAAGATTATATTTACAAATTTAAAAGAACCGTAATTTTAAGGAGGAATATACTAAATAAAGGGCGAGACTCTACGGTCAAGTGAGATACAGAAGTGAATGTATGATATTGTTGTATCGGTCAGAAAAGTATCATTTTCATATAAATCAAAGCAATTCTTTTGGTCCAAATCGTGTACACGGACACAAAAAAAAAAAACAAATGATAAAAACCAATACATTCCTCGTTTTACTCAAAAACTAAAATTTGAATTGAATCGTGCTGTCCTTATATGAAAAATAAAATATTATTATAGCATGACTTGATTGGAACGAATGGGTCACCACGGAACTCATTTATGTACGAGTGCATAATGTTATGTTCATAAATCGCACTTTTGGGTTTGAAAAGTTCATTCATTGTAGGACTGCCCTAAGACAGTCCCTAGTGAGTTATAATATCCTATACGCAGAGTCCCTTGTCCGATGGATTCGATTTCTTATTGTAATCAACAAATAAAGAACAACAAAAATTATAATAATACGGTATAAATATATACATAATATATTACTACCTGTTCATTAACTTTTCGTTAGCATATCAAAAGTGTTTTTAATTAAGTTAGTCATTTAGTTTATAATTATATTGAAACAAAAATTAAAAAAGACCGATATATATAAGTTTTATGAACACTCCCATAGTACTACAGCCATTTTTAAAAATTTAATTGGTTAAAACAACAAATAGTACGTTTTCTTTTGTTCACATCAATTTCCTAACGACAAAGGTACGAAAAGTTAAATATAGCAGTCAGTGAATAATGAAAAAAGTTCCATCTCAATCATCTATTTTTTGATAAAAAAAATAATTACAACAAAGATCAATGACAAACGATAAATGTGGTACTTTTTCATTGAGTTATAAGAAAAACTGTAACTACATAACAGATAAAATACGTTACTCAGTGAAGATTGTTTTACAAGGATAACTACATAGACGTGGTGAGAAATGTCAAAGGACACAAACCGTTCGAGATTCCAATATGGAACTGATCTTGTGTCATTTATAGGTGTCGAACTCTTACTTTAGAGGGAATTTAACGTAATTTAAAACTTCTTCTCAAGAGAGAATAAATGAAAATTACAAGTTATATTTCGAAAAATTTAAAAGGACAAAATATAATAATAAAATATCTAGAAGTCCGAGTCCTTAATGCGTTCGCACCAAACTTTTTGAACCAACCACAAACCATCAGAGTCACGATAAAAAGAACGTGCCTTGGTTAATATACGTTGGTTAAAGTCCAATGAACCTCGAAAAATAATTTATAATCTCAAATCGACCAAATATTTTCGTGACTAGAAATCACTTAAACTTTAATATCCTTTACTGATTACACAACTGGAAATATTAAATATTGTAATCAAATATGTAAATGCTCAAAGTTTAATAAATTGTTACTATAGTAGTATTATATTAATTTTTTCCGTGTATACGAGATATGCTGGGATTTATTAAATCAATCAATAATTTATCACACATGTCACCTCCTACACCCTATATATTTTTTTTATAACGTGAACAACATAATGTCGAACAAATTCTAAGCCTTGGCAATAAAAATCATACAAATCATATAAAGTATGTTTGCATAAAAAATGTCTTGAATATCGTAGAGGAGAGCTGGTAACATGAACTTAATATAGTTTATGCAATATAGCGTATCAATAGCCTAAATATGAACAAAAATATAATAAAACTTTAACACAATATGATCGGTGTAAAATATTTTTATTCGAACGATTCCATGTAGTATTTAACCAAATAGTATAAACTTTAGGACAATACTCAGTGTCTTTTAACACTATTTCTATCATAACAACGCCGTAGTAGTGCAGGTCAATACGTCCATTAGAAAAACGTCCGATAGAATAACAAACGGACACACGCATACAAACGTGTAGCGAGTATATAGCTACGTCGGTGCATTACCTTCTATATATTAACATACTATGTGCACTTTCGAAGTATATACTTGGCCCGGGAGTATACTCAAAAATAATTGGCATTATTATATAAGTGCAATTTCAAAGAAAAGCGTATTCCGACCATTATACGTAGCAAACAACATTTGGGTTTGCTCCGCGTGGTATGTATTTTGACTGACGATTTCGTGTATATAAAGGGAAATAAAAAAATTAGAGAAAAAAAAAACAGACAAATGCTAACCATTTTCGAGATGCGCGCCAAGAGTTCGGAGCGCGTCAAAGCGTAGTGGCTAGGCTGCCGGACTGTGGCCGCGACCCGGTTCCGATTGCACGCGATTTTGCCCATGTCGACGCGCGCGAATTTTTCGGACGGCGGCGGCAGCAGCACGCGAAACTGTTCGCTGGTACGGTCGGCGCGACACTGAAAACCGTACGCACGCCACGACGGTGGTTGGCGCGTGTGTACAACCGAAGCGGCCGGTGCGGCGACGGCGAGTGGGCTCTATCAGTCGCGTGCAACTCGACTACCCCCGACCAGTGATCCCCTCCAACCGTATCAACAATACCCCTACAACCGCACCGTCCCTCTCCTCTCGCACCCGCACACCTGTCGGTTGCCGTAATCCGACACATCCCCTCCCCTCCTATCGATATATAAAATAATGTATAAGAATGTACTTTACAAAGCGCGTGGTTTTCGTAATACACCGCTTATGGATTACACCGTCAAACATAATATCATCTACCTATATATCGATATACATACATATATGTACAAACTGCAGGTGAATATGTAAATCTTGGACGGACGATGACGTTGAGGAAAAGTTTTTTCGTTGGTCGTTGTCATTTACTGTCGTGAAGCCAATGGCGGTTATGACGACTACAATCGTCAACAGGCGACACGCGCACCAGGCACACTTTAAAACACATATCCGTCTCACTATGTCTACATACTATGTATGTTTGTGTATGTATTACTATATACCATAGAGACAGAAAGCAAAAAAAAAAAAAATAGAGAAACAGCGATAGAAAGGGAGAACTGCTTGCAATTAATATAGGTCTGAACGTATATAACCTACGAATGCACCAGGCCAACATTTCTCAAGTCACGTATAAATATATACTTATACATATTTATGATTCGAAATGTAATTTGCGCTGGCCGATTACCATTTTAATGATGGTACATCTCGAGGTTGAATTTACTCGCTATTTCAATTAAGAACAACCATAGTTATAAAACGTAAGTTTTAAGTTGTAAAAATAATGTTTACTAAGCATTAGAGTATGTATTTAATTTTAAACCGATTAAAATTACAATATATCCTCGCAAGTCGCAAGTTCAAATACTTTGGTAAGGAATTTTATTTTTTGTCGGCCAGTTAGAAAGAGAACTCACAGTTCATGTATTGTTAATTAATATGCGTATACTGAGTATATTTCTCCTGGTTTTTTTACCATGGAATTAATTATATTCATTCGAAATAATAGTAATCATAAATATAATATATATTTATATATATAATATATAGATAAATATTAAATTATAAACAGTAATTTTCTGCCTCCCAATCAAATTTAGACCTTAATAATGATTTCACGGAAACAAAATAAATATTGAAGACATCCACATTCAATATTCTCAACAGACAGAAGTAAAAATGAGGCAATAAATAAAAATATGTTTGAGTTTGGCATCATTGAAAATATAAGGAATTATATAAGTTAAATTTTTAGACCTAGCCACTGGTGGAAACCCCATTCGAGTTAGTTTACTTTTTTAGGAACACACAAATAAAATTGATGAATAGCCCAAACAATGGCATATTCAAATTAATACCGAAAAATCTGTGCAAGTCACGTTAACACTAAAAATATTACCTCGGGAATGTTCCCGCAGTCATGAACAACACCCCCGGCCCCCTTCCTCCAATACATAATAAAATCAAATATTTATTTATCTTATATTAGACAAAAAACTAACCTATAACAAATTCTTAATGTATAAAATAATCATAAGACCAATTTGATCTTATGGTATTGCTATTTGGAGTCCAACAAAATCCTTTAATATCAAACAAATCCAATAATTTCATTTTTTGTCTAATATAGGATAAATAAATATTTGATTTTGGTATGTATTGGAAGGAGGGGCCGGGGGTGTTGTTCATGACTTTGCGGGAACATTCCCAAGATAATATTTTACCCTACACAAGAACCTACAAATAAAAACAACAACCGAACTAACATAGATATTTTACAAATGTTTGTACCAAAACTAAAGCTCACATTACAATCCACTTATTTCACACATGTCTACTATCATACTCCATCTCGTAGATTAAAGCACAAATGGTGTTGAAACCATAAAGACCAGATATAAAAAACACTTTTAAATTAAGAGGTGTTACCAAATGGGTAATACAAATGAATTTCCTCATCATGTTATTCACGCCTTGTGCATGTCTAATTATCAAATTTACTTATTATTAAAATAATTGTACAGATTGTAAATTGTTATATTTATTTTTCGAACATAAAAAAGTTTTAAGTTGAAGCGAGATTTTGCGCAAAAATGGATTAGCTTATAAAAAAGTTTAAAAGACACTTTAGTAACACTACGTTGAACTTCCTTTAGTGGATGTGGTTTCATACTCGAACGCTTTGTTTGTGTTAAACTATTTTTAAGTTAAGCGTAGTCCTTTTGTTTTTTAGCTTTTAACTTATTAAGTCACAATGCAATTCCTCATATTCTATGATAACTCAAACAAACAAATAATTATTTTGATATATGTACGTTTCATTCATACGTGTGTTTTATACAACAGCAGACCAAAATAAAGTTACAATAAGTTAATAGAATCCTTAAAAAATAAATCAAAAACTGTTATTTATATAAGACTTTTCGCAGTTATTAAGATGTAAAAGCATAAAGATGATGTGACAATATTTGCTAATTTTAACAGAACAGTACTTAATGTGCTTAAATATAATGTATTAAAAAAATCAACAATATAAACGGCACAAGAGAAAATTAGTTGGATATATTTAAATTATTTGGAATTGTTCCACTTTTGACAAAATTAATGATATAGATTAAATCAGTCTAGAAAATGTAATTAATATGAAATTTAACAAACGCAGTTCTAATAGAAATGTAAGCATGAAAGAAGATAACGAGATGTGTGATTAAATACATACAATTCAATAATATATCAGCATTAATCAAAATTCAAGCTCATCGATTAATAAACCGTGACTTAGAAAATACTATTCCTAAGTCACTACTAAGACACTTGATATGAATATATTATACTACTATATTTCATATTAAAATATAAAAATAAATAATAAAATATATTTTTATGGACGATAATTTCATGTTTTTAAATTTTAATTATTACCATAATTAAAGAAGTAAGGTACATTGTTTAGATACATTAGATTGTGTATACATTACCCAATTATAAATTTTTTTAAATAAAATTAAAAATTGAAAAAAAAATGACTTAAAAAACTAAGAAATATTGCAGATTATATACCGTAGTTACAGCATGACGTATTATTCTATTCCCCGTTTTTAAATTCATTTTTCAAACATTGAATACCAATTGGATTTCGCAACTAATAATCCATGCGCACATTTTTATAAAAAAATTATTTGTTTGTAATTTTTGTAATCATTGACTTAATCGACTACGAGTCTTCCATCATCATGACACTAGCGGTTAATAATGCATTATACTTATAATAGGTACCCGTAGTGTACCTGTACATAATATGCATAATATGGTACACTTTAAAATAAACGCTCTTTTATATGAAAAAAAAAAGATTAAAAAATATAATTATAGACTGTGATTTAATTTTATTATTATCTTGACATAAATTTACTTGAATATTTTACATTAAGGCAATCATAAAAATATAAAACTTAAAAATATGCCAAAAATCTCTTCTCTACTACATAAAATATTATAGGTAGGTAGAATTGAATTCCAAGATGGACAATATATACAGTTATTGAAATGTAAATTATGTTAATCTAAAATATTATAAATATTCTTATTAAATTAACAAAATGCAAAAAAAGTAAAAACTAACTTAATTTTAATTAATTATATTAAATGATTACAATGCCCATATAAAAGGCTTCAACTTTTTACCATTTTTTAAAGAACAACTTTAAAAAACGAGTCATATTTATTAGGTAAATTTATAAAGTTTAATTAAAAAATATAAATTTGCTAAGCAAGTAAACTTTTATACCTTTTTTTCTTTTCGAAATTTATAAGTACACCGTAAATAAAAAGACCCAATCAAATATAATGAACTAGAATGAGCTGATTGATTAGTTCATTATTGTATTACTTTATTCAATATCATCTACACGACATTTTTTATACGTGTATGTACACCAAGATTATACACGTTCAATTTCTAATTTGTACCCATTGTGTTCATTGGAATTATTTTCGAAAAAGGTTCAACAGACCAAGATATAAAACCAGAAAAATGCTAGTGCCCTCAATTGGAAAAAAAACTCGGTGGCTGATCCCACGCACTTTATTTTCCGCTTGAATGTACCATGATCATTATCATTTATCTTTCGTTCCTCTCTTGTACTTTTCACTCTCAAGGACGTTAACCTCTAAACCGATTGTCCATGTCATAAGCCTTTTTTCCTTATTCGTTAAGAACAACCCTTGACCGTGTTCAATATTTGACCAGAGGTGGTAAATTGGATAAACCGGAAATTCTACGCACACAAAAAGCTCAAAACCTATTATGTATCCCAAAAGAAACTTGTTTGTCATTTATTGAGAAAAAACACATTGGATTGGAAATAATAAACGCATCAAATACTCAAGACAAATGAGATTATAGAAAAATAAATAAATAAATAAATAAAGAGAAAGAGGGATTTTTCTTTTAAAAAACTTGTTAAAATGTACAATAGTTCAACACTTTCTTTAGGAATATTTACATATATGCTATACTTTTTATTAAACATCATACGTGAATTAAATTAATCATCATAGATAAATAAAAACTAAATCAATATTATTAAAATGATTATACAATTTTACGATTATATAACTATTATTTATTATAATAACTAATAAGTATTAAGTATTTAAATAATAACTACCGTTTTTTTCTTACAATAATATTCAAATAAATACATAATCAAATAATAATAACCTAATCTAACCCACTTGCTCAATTACGTATGAATCTATAAATAAATCGGTTGGAAATAACATTAAAATAAGTTCACAAACAACCGTTAAAACACACTGATATATTTTTGTATAATACGCAATTATTTATAAATTTATTGGTTGTTAATAGTTTTAGAAGTACCTGATCGTTCATGAACATTAAAATACTATTAATATTGAATATTTAATTATAAATTGTTTATTTATTATCATAAAATTATAGTATTGTTATTGTAAAAGTAAAATTTAGAATTATTTTCACTAGCACAAAGAGTAGATAACAACGTTTTAATAACTACGTACGTTAGCTTGATAAAGAAGTATTTTTATTTGTAGAAAATGTCAATATTACTAGATTGTTAATCTAATCGCTCGTATCGATCACATTCGCTATCAAACGGTCCATGATATAAATCAATAATAACTTGATACAATTGTATACAAAAGATATTTTTTATCGGTAAAAAACAATAACGTTTATTACGAAGCATTAAAGTGTGTATTTTCAATTGAATATTGTATTGCTCTACAGTCTATATTGAGTATTATTAACAATCAATAATCGTATTTATTATTTGAATTTTTTTCTCATAAAATAAATATAGGTACATAAACATAATACACTTATATTGAATAATGGCACTGGAATATTATAACGCTGAGGATTATTAATTCCAAAAATACGTCATGTTTCAAAAGCAAATTAAATTGTAAGTGAAACTTTAGCTATTTAAGTCAAACTAATCCTGTCTTTCTCGAAACACCTAAGTCTAGAACAATAGAAAACGGGATAGAAGGCTTAACACAGATTACGATGAATACGCAAGAATATAATATTGAAGTCAGTTATTGATACCATTGTAAATCAATTCATTTAACATTTAATTCTCGAATCGAAGTATTTGCTTAATTAATACAAATAAATAAATTGTTGTCGTAGATCATATGCTACTACAGTACTACTAACTAAAAATATCCAGTTTTGTTTCAAACCCAGTTAAAAGTTTTAAACAAAAAAAATTAATAACTATATTAGGTACTATCAGAAACCATTCCTTCATTTAATGATAAGAGTAATCCTTGTGATCTAGATCGTGGGAGAATGGAAACAAAAAATAAAATGAAAAATAAAGAAAAACACTCTGTAAAACCAATACATTCATCCATTCGCGCAGAATATAAAATTTATAATTTTTTATAGATTCCAAAAAATAATTTCTATTTTCATATTCCAATATAGGTAGTAAATTATCATTGATCTACAGTGATTAAAAACGATCTAAAATATTACTTATATAGAAATAAAATTCAAGCAAACTATATCTATTTTATCACATCAAACCTGTACCGATATCTACTCATACACTTATATTAAGAAACATAAATATCCGCATATTGTGTGTTGCTAATTAAAAATTAAAATCGCTTTTAATAATTTTTTATTTTACAACATTAGAATTATTAAAACGAAAAAACGTTTATTATTTAAAATAATATGCACGTAAATATAAATTACTTTTTTCCCATAATGACTACATTATCTCTCTTTAAATATTTTCATAATCACCGGTGTAATATTCCCAACGCCTGTTGTATTTTATTTACATATGTTTTTTTTTTTTGCACCCCTGTTAATATTTTGAATTCTTCCTGGCCTGTCCTATTATTTTGCTTCAAATTACAAAATTTAGGAATCCATGAAATTTCCTTTAACTCTACCTGGTAGTACACACCACTACATCGTTGGACCACTGCTAAATATGGGTTTTAATTAAATTCTGGTTTCACTGCTTCTACGGATTTCTATACACACATATACGTTGAATAGCTGAATATACAGAAGGGTCAGGAAATTATCGAAATATTTTCCATTAGACCCACGGATATTTACAACTCTTATTATCATCTACAGAAGCAACACAATGAAAAAAATTTATGATCATGAATAAAATATGATAATTTAATACACACAGGACCGTAGTAAAAAGTCAACAAAATCGATGTTTCACATACAATATACATGTAGTACCATCAATTCTTCGAATTCAAAAGAAACAAATACAAAAATTGATAAAAAAAAATATGGACAATTTTTGTATTTTTATATAATAGAGAACACACACTATGGTGTCTGTGCAGTCTATGCAGTCTGAATATGTATAAAAATAGACTCCCTTATTATATTTTAGTCGTGGTTTCTGTTTTTATCACCCAAAGTTAGTCTGAGTAAACCAATAAGCTTAAGACTCCTATCTATTTTCTGTCGACTTTCGTGTATGCAACCACAGAGTTCAAATTACTGAACTTAAACCTTAAACTTATAACGTTAACCACGCTATAGCCACTACGCAACTATAAAGAAAGAAGACGATAGTTTTATTTTTGGTTTTCACCTTAATCAGAAACTAGATCAGTTATGAAATAGTCTGGTCGTAAAAACTGGATAAAATCACCCTTACACATATACTGCATGGTTTCTGCGTTTCTACTCTCAATTCTTTGATTACAAATTAATTGTAACAAAAACAAAAAAATAATATTATAAATATAAATAAATACTATAACAGGGATTTATTGCATTTAATATGATTTTTATTTTATACATTATTCCTCCTAAAGAATATCATCTGCATACAATTTCTTCGGAATTTCGTGTAAATAATACTTTCGTTAATATAACTAATAGGTAGTAACAAAAAAAAATAAAAATACTGAAGAGATAACAGAGGTTTTGGCTGCTGATTTAATTCAATGCAAAGTTGTTTTCAGACAAATTTTTCTTTCTTTCAATCAATATAAGTGTTTGCTATACCACCATAAGTACCTATTAACAGCAAATGAATGACTATATCGTATCTGATACAGGACGAAAAATGGTCGACCAAAAACTTTATTAATGCCTAAAGCGTTTGATAAGTACACGATGAGTTACTGCCAAGTTTCTCTTATATTTAAATGCTTTGTTCCCCGCTATCGTTTTCAATCAAATACCTTATAGAATAAAGTCATTTATACTTTTCGTTGCAAGCCATGCATGCATAAGGATAGGATATGACATAAAAGTGCTATGTGCAATGTGCGTATAGTTTAAGCAGTGGAAAACTTTATAGCCTTTGATAAAATCCATTAAAATACATATTAAATATGCCCTTTTCAATAATTAAGTGGAACATATTTTTTCACTCAGATACCCTATGAAAAACAGTTTGAACCATCCGGCCAACTTCATATGACATATAACATGGTCATAAAAAAGTCCAGACTTACGTACGAAAAAAAATTGATCAACACAGTATTCTAAATCGTAAATGATTATATACTATTGTAGCCATTAATGATATCGATTTATTAAATACTGCAGAACCTATGCGTGAATAAAAATATATGAGATAAAATAAAATTCTAACAAACGCAATAATTATAGTACAGTACCACAATACCTACCCCATATAATTCAATAAATGTGTTCTACTCGTATTCACATTCTTATCACTACAAGAATTTAAAACTATACAACCAGGAGTACAAAGCACTAACATTTTTAGTCTACAGTCTAAAATCCAGCATTAGAAAGAATCAAAAGACTTCGTGAAACCGGATCATTAAATAAAACTAAAAATCACGCATTTACACGTTTACATCGTTACGTCAAGACAACTACGGATGTATCCAATTAGCTTTGAATCAAATTTATGACACGTTCCTACCTGAACTGCAGTAACCAACTTTTGCCAAACATACAACAACCTTGAAGCGCCCTTCTAAAAATTAAATTTCAAACCTTAAACTTTTATTCGCATTAATTTTAATTTATAAATATCTTCTCGGGCATACAAACATAAATATACAGTGTTCAAATATGAGGATCTACTGAGCCCATTTAAACTCATAAAATAAACTTCAAATTAGTCTACAATGGTCGAACTGTGTCCTCCTTGGCATTCTGTGAATCACTAACACCAACTAACATATAACAACTTAATAACGAAATACATCGAGCGTACAATATTGAATCAACATTTAAAAATATTTTTGCCTAGACTTTTACAATGAACTTATAATTGAATTCTTATAGTCAAAATATAATCTAACACTCCACCTACAAATAACTCGAAAACTACTACATTTTTACTCCTAGTCAATAATTATAAATTATAATATACATTCGTGCACCTGGTGTATGTTTGTCACTACATCGATAGAAACTTTCTCTCATATCATCTTTTTTCTTTATGTTCACAGCCTAAACCACTCGCCGTACATAATGGGTATAAATTATGAACCTACTATATTTTACCATAATGTACTACAATTCAGACATAATCAGAATACAAATTTAAAAAAAAGGACGTTTATCTCTCACTCCACAACCGATATTTGTGCATTATTTTTTGACAACTGATATAATATAAAACAGCTAATAGGAGAAAAATAGCAGAAGTCCACGATATTTTTGGGCGTGCCACTGACACGAATTCCCGTGTATGTTTTAAAGACCATCCTGTCGTGTGTGTTCGTCATATTTATCTATTATAATACAATACTGAGCGTACACTACGAACAGGCATAATATATACACAATATATAAATTCATTATGCACATAATACATATTATATACCTTCACTGTGCGTGGGACGCGTGGCGTTTTGTGTGTTTGGCTTCCTCCGAACGCGCTCGCACCAGAAATCACGGCGCGCCTATAAATATAATGTACAATATACCTATGCAAGATCGGCCGAATGACATTCTTGTAGATGTCGCAACGTCGTGTTACACAATATATTATATTCGTAAGTGTTCATTAACACTGCGTGCGCGTTTTATATTCAACAGATTAATGCACAACTGCGAGTGCAATAAATGCAAACACGCGGTTATAAAATATAATAATTTCGTATCTTTCCTTCCCCCAAACGCTAACTATATACTGTGTATACCTATATAGGTGTAACTGCCTTCATTGTTCTCTTATACATAGACCGAGTGTAATAACTAAATTCACGATTTAAATAAAAAGGGTTAGAAAAATATGCTCGTATTCCCCGAGTATCCGTATTTCATCGAAGTTTTATTTGATAAAAAATATACTTGAGTAACATTTATAAACTCACCTATAAATAACCTCGATTATAACCTCAAGTGTACGGCCTCTACCCCTACTCACTATAGTGAGAATTGACAATGCACTCTAAGCTATGAAACGCAGAATTTAGATCGAAAATGAATGTTTACTTATTATAGCGAAAATTAAAATACCTATATAATACAGATTTATAGGGTATTAAAATAATATTTTTCAATAATCCGAATTTACAGTATAAACGCATTATAAATATTTTATATGCAGCAGCGAAAGCTCATTTATGAATAACGAATAAAGCGAAAGATAATCCTCTACGTTTAGCCCCTTTATGACGCAATTCTAAAAATGTTTTTGTTCACATACAATATGTGTTGGATTGTCTGGAAATGCACAACCCTACTAGCTTCTAGTAATCAATTGGTAAGCCGATTCGTTTGTCGAACAAGACCGGTGTCTTATCTCTCCAGCCAGACTATAATAATATTATATAAATTAATCCGCTTAGTCTAGTATTTCTTGCGGGTCAACCGTGGGACGACGAGTTGGAAAAACTACTTTAATCACGATTCTATATACGTATATATAGTAGTGTGCTTATTTTTCGATTAAAATAATACATAGATATTGTATGTACCCTAAAATCATTTAAAATTCTACATGTAAACATTTGAAATATATTAATACCATACACTTATGAACATATACGTGATATAGTGAAAATAGTGCCTATGATCAGTAAGCAATAAGAAAAAACAAAATCCAAAAAAAATGTAAAAGAAACAAATAACAATTACTTGTACAATTTTATCGGATTGTAGATGAACATTTTACCATGAAAATACAGGAATCAATTTTTTGAAAACGTTCAATAAATTTTGAAAAAACTTAAATGTATTTTTACACCATTTAATATAAATAAATTGATCAACATTAATATAAATTCTTAATGTAAAAATCAGAACCACAAAAATCAAAGGTTATCCAACTTTACTATACCTACATATAATATGAAATATGTATATAAAATAACTAAAATATTTAAAATCAATATAAATTCAGTAAAGTATTCAGGTGTATGTACATATATAAATAGGTACAATAAACCAATAGTATAGACATATCATATCATCCGCAAATTAGCAAATAACAATAATCCGCGGTTATACTTACCGAATCTTCTTTTATTTTGTAAGTAAAATTGGAAACCATTTTTATCCTTCGATAAAGTGAAATCCGCTTTGTTATATTTTTTATAAACATACGGAATTTTCACTGGTGGTCAAACAGACCAATATTGAAATCTCATAAGATAAGTATAGGTTTTTTGGACTATTAAACTATACTTCAAAAGAGAAAGATTTGGAAATATATTGAAGGTTTGGAATTGTTATCATTATTATGAATGTAAAATGTTTAAAAAATATCACACTTAAATGAAAAATTCTTATTCAAAGTTTAAGGATCAAATCTAAATTTTTAATTTAATTACTATTCATAAACGAAAAATTCTAAATAATTTAATTAACATAATTATTGAATCTACAATTTAAATTAACTTAACTCTATAAACTTTCATATTAAGGAATAAAACTTACTAAAAATATTTCAGTTTACGAGAAAATATAAAATTGTATAATACATAATCAATATCTCAAGTATAGTGTAATTTTTTTAGTCAGTAATTTGTGAAATTAAACAATGTCTTGTCTGGTACATTTTATGATAGACCAACATTCTATTACATTGACGAGACCTTACATAAGATATTGCATGTTATAAAAAGCTAAGCCTTAATTACGAAATAAGATTACCATGCAATTGAATAGAGAAGTAGATCATTTAAAATGTTTTTAATTCAAATATTAATTGTATGAAAACCAATAAGCAAAATTACCTTTTTACTATAGTAAGTAGAATCTATAATTTATTATTTTGAATGATAATTAAATATAATATTACATATATTACACAAATATTTTTGTTGCATGAATATGAGGAGGTAAATTTTTTATTTTCAGTAGAAGCAATATCGAGTTTAAAATGGATTTAATGTTTTAATAATCATCAATCATAGATTACCGGTATAACCTTGTAAATTTAGTCAAAAGCTTAAGAAATGCTTGATTATTTTCATTATTTAGATGACTATGAAAATATACCGTATCTATAAGATTGGCCATAACATTAAATACATATGAACAATATATTGAATCGACTACCTCTTTAATTAATATATACTACAAAAGAGTTTACATAAACTTGAAAACAATTCTGAGCCTATATTATTCTGTACTCTTATTTTTATTTATTTAATAATACTTTACGTTCTAATGTTAATGCTAGTAAAAAGTTTCAACGCTTCAAAATTACCGCCGATGTGATTTTGAAATAAAACGTGAAAACTCATTTCATATACAATTTTGAACAGAATATTCTCGTTATCAATATAGCTGTAGAGGTTAGAGAACGATGGACTATGAAGTGTAGGTGTCCTACATTAGAGTTCTGTTATATATTTGGTAGAGAAACCGGTAGCAGTGAGTAAAAAAAAAAACCAACCACCGTTCCGCAATCTCTCACCGTCATAAATAATTAGCCAAAGCAAAACCAATTTTCGCTCTGGACCTTCGCACCGTATAATTGTTTCGCCAGCGTGAAAATTCATTATATCCGTATCATAAACCGCCCGATAATAAATTACTTTCTCTTTTCTATTCAGCAGGTTTTCTTTCCAATTTTTTCTCTGATTATGCTACCTCTTTTTACGTATCGTTATTAACGAAAATAATACTAAATTATATGATTTCTTCAACAGAGAAAAACTCACGTGTTTGTATCCAGACCATTTGAGCATGCGTTTCATTCGGCGAACCTCTTCGCCCAACGATTCGGCCATCGGCGCACATGCCATATTATATACTACGACGATGAAAAATAATTTTAAACACGAGTATAGTAAGTGCGATGAGTCACTTACTGACGTTTTACAACGTTGCAGTAGGGAGAGGAACGGAAAGATGCGGTCACGACCTCGACAATATTATATAGTCGACGACGACAAGTGAGTGTTAACGTTCGTGCGTTCGTGTAAGTAATAATATATGTATATATACGCCCATAATATGTATACGTAAAATCAGAAGCAATAACGATAAAAGAGGATAGTATTAACGTAAATAATATTCATTATCTTAGACACATTGTGTTAACTAAAACAATGGAACCTTAATATTTTATAAATATCTATTGAACAAAATAATCGATAATATTATAACTCAATTATACAATAAATACAATAGAATTTCATAAATAATAAAAAAAAACTTTTATATAATTAAAACAAATTTATACTGATTTAATAAAAAAAGAAGATAACAATTAACTGATAACTGTTAAATAAATTATTTAAGTATTATTTTATCATTGCGCACACCAATACATGTTGAACGTACATTTACCGAATTACATGAGAGTTAGCATACACAGAGAAAATATTTCAAAAAATTATATACGCCTATAAAAATTTAACTAGCTTTCTTAGATTCCCAATTGTGGGTTGATGGACGATTAATAATGTATTAAACAATTGAAATTTTAAATGCTGAAGAATAACCATGTAAACTGTTTAATTGAAAATAATTAAAGGAATGTATAACAAAATAATGAAAACTATAAAAAAAAAGAACAATAATTACTGTTCTAATTAAAATACGTCGATAATTTATAATAAAAACTATACATAAATAAGAACAGTTCTAAGTAAGTTAAAATATACAACATAGAACATTTATAAAGTATTCGTGTTCAATAAAACATTTACTTGCGTTGACTACAGAACAGTGAATGAAAAAAATACAAGTGTACGGTATTATAATATCTAGCTGTTATCAAACCCCAGGGACGGAAAAAGTGTTATTAACTATCCACATGGCCCATCAGTGCTGATGGATATTTCGTTGTGCACATTGTTCATTATGTATCTCTTTGTGTGACGATTTAATTATAATAATATAAAAATAAAACAATAGAGTTATACGCACAATGCGGTTGGTAAAAAAAATATCACCGGTTGTTCCGTTATACTAGTGTGAGGGTGGCGCAAAGGGTTAAAAAATGTTTCCGGTCGTAAAATATCTACCTAAAATCTTCTATTTTTTATACCAGTCAGTTATTGTGTAAATTTAAATTTTTGTTTTTTCTTTGTCGTCGTAGGGCGTTATCAAAACTGTTAGTCAAAACAATGCGAAAAAATATAAAATAAAGTGATAAGATACCCTCTTGGTTGTCCGCCACCGAAGGAAAAATCAGGACCGGAAAGCTGTGACGGATCGTTAACGACGACAGGGAAAAAATAAACTGAAACCACTGGTGTGTATCAGCTAGGAGATATGTTGGACGTAGTGGGATAAAAGAGAGGGAGACGGGTCTAATTCGGTCCACTTTAAAATGTCAACGCGAAAGACACTTTAAAAATAAGTGTTAGGCTCTCTTTTGTGACCAATCCCTAGCGTTGCCACAAAATTATACGCACGAAATTCCCTCCAATTTACGATAGAAAACATAATGTTAATCTACGGACAAACACAAAGTTTAATAATAAAAACAAGATTTCTTTTACGGCAGGTTCATCTATACAAAAACGTAGATAAAAATAAAAACATTTGTTTACTTTGAAAATATGATACAGATTTTAATTGAAAAAATGAAATTAAATGCTGCTATAAATATATTAATGAATCATACTAAAATAATAATTATAACTAACAAATACCCTTCATGTGAAGGTTTAAAGATTTAAGTTTACTCGATATATTCAAAGCTTTCTAGAAAAATTAACGTTATATTTTTACACCAAAAAATTGTAAGATACTTAAAAGAAAGATTTAAGAAAACAATACTTATATAGATTACAATAAGCAAAAACAAAGAAATAATAGTACTGCAGCTTTGAAGTTCATTCTAAACTTCGGCGCTTCTCTTCCAATTCAATGAAGAAAATACTCAACTTTTTGTGTGGTTACCGGAGAAATACATGTTTGTCAGAGAAAATGACTTCCGGTGCGAATAGTATACTTTCCCGCTTTTTTCAGAGGCATTATATCTCTTCATAAAAACCGGATCTTCAAGACGAATAATAAATACATATTTATTTTTTAAGATCAATGAATGATATTAAGATGAGTCGAAATATAGGAACATATTTATCGGATATTTTTTACAAGACAAAATCGCTTACGATTAAACCATATTTATTATAAAAATCAAACTGAATAATTCATTCCATTCCAAGATTAATATATTCCAGCAGGATATAGCACTGAAAGCAAACATCAAAAATATAGTAACTATGTAAATAACTAAAAAATACGGAATACCAATAGATCTCTCAGAAATAATAAAATTTCATAACAGTAAACATAATTGTTTACTCTCAGTACCCAGAATACTTGAAACTGAATAATTTTTAATATACTTCCATAATAATATTTTCACAGATAGTCAATCATAAAATAATGATTTTAATTCACTGACAGGCAACAATGACACATTGTTTGTTATTAAATAAATTGAATAAATCATAAGATTTAAATTATTGATATGAAAATTGAAGAGCTCTTGTAGATTAAAATCAAAATAATAAATTGTTCAGAATAGTTTGAAAGAAAAACATTTAAACACCATCTGTTATTGATTTAAATGACGTATTACAGGCTGCAATATTATTTTGCATTTCATTTTCAGTTTTTAGAATTTAAAATAAATTACATTAATGGTTTAACTTTTAAGCTAGTATATTGAATTCATACATAGATGAAACTGCAACTAAACTCACTTTCATATAGTCGTGGAGTGCAAATTTAAAAAAATAATAATAACAAACCATATAAAATAAAATAATATGACATAAATGTTTACTAAATAATAGTTATGAATATGAATTGTAATTGCACAATGTTATATTTTACTTTCTTCTTTCTAATCTTTATAATTTCATATACACAAACTCATTGGTAAGTACGATAATCAGAAGAATAGTTTAAAAAATAATAATGATAATAATAATGACGGGTTAAATCATTCTCAAATAAGTTATAATAACAAAATAAAACATACTTATCCTAATCATACAAATATTCAATAAGTAAACCATGCTGAAATAAAATTTAAAAAGAAATACGCTAATTATATTTTTTTTAATAGCTAAAATTCAAAGAGAAATAATTCATATTTACATAATAAAAAGACAACGACAGTGAAATAAATCAAAAATAATTACAGCATAATGATAAACCATTTTAATACATAACTATGTGGTTGAATGATTTTTTATTTGTTCATCTTTAAATAATCATGAATAGATAACAAAAAAATAAATAAAAATGATTAATAGGATATAAAGGAAGATGAAAATAAAACAACCGATATAGATTTTTAAAAACATTTTAATTATTATTTGCATTATTAGGTATATAGCACGATAATCAAATCATTATTAAAAGAGAAATATCAAAAAATCTTAAAAGAGAAAAGAAAAAAATTTATCATAGATTCCAAGTGCAACGAGGAGAGGAATGTATTTATTGGTTTTATCATGATGTGTGCCATTTTATATATTTTTTTTATGTATACCTACACGATTTCAACTATGAAGAACTTCTATATACTATATAAACCTATAGCTTTTCTGGTAAACAATTTCGTCTAGTTGGTACTTTAGGGAGGTCATTTTCTGAATAGTTTTTCGGATAGAAAATTTTTTTTAAAAAATTCCAAAAAGTATTTTTTAAATTTTGCAATTGTTTTTTCAAAAGCAATGGTATACATTAATATCAAATGTTAAAAACAAATAAAGCAGTTTTACCGATTCCTGTACCTCGCAATACCTTAGAGTCTGACCAAACCAAGGACATTTACCCTTTTTTAATTGATAATTATACATAAAATACCAAAATAAGTTCTAGAAATACAAATGAAAATGTTATGAACTAATAAAATATACAACTATAAGAGTATAGTAGTAAAAATACTGTTATTTATATTTTTTAAGAATATTTTAAATCTATTTTCAAACCGATAATAAATATATGCTAAAGCTGTCGTTCTATTATACGCATTACTTCTTTTATACCAAGTATAGAGTCCAATCAAATGACCTTAAAATAGTTAAAATATACCTCTAAAGGTACAGTTTCCATTAAGAGTTTATTGATTTACCCTCCGGATTTTTTTTTTTTTATTATTATTATACACATTACTATAATACACATTCCGTCCTTTCTGTGTAAACGACTACGTTGTGTAGTCAATTGGCGTGCGGTGTGGCGCCAAAAAGAAAAAGTAATATAATAGTAAGCGGGAAAAAAATATAAACATGGACCCAAATCTGCCGCGTAAAGACTTGCTGCTATGGAATCCCATGGAAAAGGCAATCCCACATGGTAACCACAGCGTGAACCACGGGTTGGAACCGGTTTCGGAAATACTGGACCATCGTCAAGGCACACAAATGAATTTTAAACGTCCAAGAGGGTGCTAGGGTGGAAGGCGGGGGTGCGTCGGCGTGGAATTCCAAAGCAATAATATACTGTAGCGCATGTGTACATGTAGGTATGTGTGTAGTGTGCACGCATAATGTGTTTACAGTGTGTGGCTGGAAACGTTATTGCGTGTGAGTCGTTACAGAGATTTTCGCGCCACATTGTTCGATTAAATAATAAATATAAATATAATTATTATTATTATTATTATTATTATTATTACTATATCATTATTGTTATAAGTGATACATATATAAAAATACGTATATAAAGTATAAACATCACAAACAACGATTTGGTCATTAACACGTTGCATCAGTCCTTATTCGCGTATATTTTCGAACGTCGGTTGTTGTACGCGCACGTGTGTATAATATGCAACACATGTTTTATCAATAAAACATAATTGTTGTTTTGTGCTCGACAATTTATGGATCGTACATTTTTTCTAGACTAATTCTAAGACCTACATTTATCATATTATAATACTGAACCATTTAGTGCATTAAAATAACCGTATGATAGGGAGTGTGCTGAATAACATGTTTTAGGAATGCATTTAATATTTTTTAACAAAATGCAGTATTCCTCTATTAAATTAGGTTTTTAATTACTAATAAGGTACGTATATAGTTCAATAGAGTACTGGCCGATTCGAGATGAATATTGAGTGTTTTACAATCATATATGCATTATTACATATCACAATATGCAATAATTATGCATTTATGATTGTAATGTATAGTATAACTACAATATATTTGCACTGGGTTTATTGTTTTTAAATTATCGTAGTAGTACGCGAAGTAAAAAAAAAATTAATGAAATGCAACACATTTGTATACACCAAAGGATAGCGGTCAATATATTAGTAAACTGCAAAATAAATATCATGATTTTAACATATTTTAGGTTTAATTTTAACACTACACTTGTATAAATATATATCATTATTATAACATACTGCAGATTATACCAACAACAATATTTTCCAAGTAATCAACCTTTTCACGGCAGCAAAAACGTAGCTACTACCGGTACACAAGTGCCAGAAATCATAGGTATCAAATTACATAACTTGTACATTTTTTCGTCCGAGATAGAAACTGCATACAACGAAACGTTGTCAACGATGATATTAACGTATTTTTATTTCCATTTACTTCTGCCACCAAAACAATGTGAACAATTTCAATTACCCAAATCAATTGCCTATTTATTAATGAATCCACACAGTAGTGCAATTTGATGAGTTATATGTATAAATCGTTTCGCCTTATAACGTTATAACATTAGTAAACTATATTAGGTAAGACTATTATTATAGGTGGTACGATTCGATCAACCATTTCGATATACGTTTGAGGTCTTTAAAAGCGCAGAAAACTGATAGAAGACCTCAGAGAAAACCAACCTTTCGAAGTGTCAACTGTCAAAGAGACTATTACTTATACAACAACGCACATAAAATATTGTATAGACCACGTTAGCAGAAAACCGCACACATTTTGATGCGACATGTTACATAATATAATTACGTAGCATTCCTCGAATATGATAAAAATTAAAAATTGTAAAATAAACAACACCTACTACAGACATCGTTTTAATAACACGTGCTCGCAGCGTATATATTAGTGTTATATTTGAACAGGAAGTAAAGATGCGCGCGCGCTTCTTGCGTTAAAGTTTCCTTCGACCGCTTCGCAGACCTACACATTATGAGGCCGAGTAGAAAAGTGATAGGGTCACCCCGTAGGGGCGAAGTGAAAAACAGTGTCGCAGATATTGACAACCGATGTTTAAACAAGGACGGTAGAATATATCAAAGGTTACGTTAATTAAATTTTTTATAGTGTATAATTATTAATTATACCTATCTATCTACCCAGGACGTGTTTGACGATATTATATAATAATATATAACACAGGTGGTGGCCAACATGCGAACCACATGACCACTTGGGTAAATACAATTATATTAGGAGCCAAAAAAGTTTACATCTTATAATTTTTACAATATAATAATATAGCCGATAAGCATATTAAATAGCATAATATCAGTTAGATATACTTCGTTTTGATTGTATACCAAAACAATTAAAATTCATAACAACAATAATAAGTACATTTTGGTTTTTGATAATAAGACGCGCGAGCCGCACGTGGAACTGTGACGAAAGCCGCAAGTTGGCCACCCCTGATTTATAACATATACTAACTTTAGGTGCGAAATACGCGTTAGCCGTGGTGCGGACGGTGTCGGTGGTAGTGGTGATGCGACCGGCTGTCGGCCGCGGGAAAGCCTGGACAGCCGCACCGGGACGTTTCGTGGACTGGCCCTCGGGCGGCGGCGGCGGCGGCGGCGGCGTCCGCGTCTCTTCCGACAATCGCTGCTGTTGCGGCGACGGCCGGTGTCTGGCACGCCGCTGACTGAACCTGATCAACGGGCACCGGAACATGCCCATGACGGTGGCGGGGGCAGTAGTAGTGGTGGTGGTAGTAGCGGTTCGCGGCAAATCCGTTTCCGGCGACGGCGGCGACGGCGGCGTCGGCTGGTGCAGCAACGGTCGCGTACCGACGGCATTCAACAAGGCGCACGCGGCGGCGGCGACAATTATTGCCGCGGAAAAGCAGCGGACACGAAGACGGGTGTCGTCCGGTGAAACAGTGCGCGCGGCCGGCGCACGCGAAACGTACGGGTGTCCGGCGATCGGGCGATCAGACAACACGTTTGGGAACCGGTACGCGACTATTACCGTACGGGACACGCGTGTGTGGATACGCTGCGTAAAAGAGTAAGGCCGCCGCCGCCGCCGCCGCCGCAGCAGCAGCAGCAGCGATCGGCTTCTTCGCGGCCGCCGACCGAGCCGCGCACCACCGATCTTGCGCGCGCGAGCCCCTTCCTCATCACTCAACCGCCACCAACTCCGCCGCGGTGCAGCCGGTTCGGGGTGGGGCGCGCGTCGTCGTCGGCGGCGTTCACATGTGGAATTCCAATAATCCAACAAGAATGCGCGGCGGCGGCGGCGGCGGCGGCGGCGGTCGAGGGTCATCTGTGTGGAGCAAGGTTGGCCTGCGCGCGGTGCGAGGTGCGCGCGGCTGGTGTGTTTACGTCGTCGTACGCGGACCGCGTAACATCACTATATATTATATCTACGTTATTTATCATTATTGTTGTAACGCGAAATCGCGACCGCGCGCCCGTCGTCGTTTGTTATTAACCGATCCATGTTTTTTAGGGTGTACCTAACACGCGTAAAGAAACGAAACTATACAGTCTGGAATTGTTGGGATTGTACGATTTCAAGTCTATTTGTTTCGAGAAAAAAAAAATTGTCAAGGAATATAGTGGTCGACGAAAAAAAAACAATATACATTATTCAATATTTTAAAATCTATTCGTTTATAAGAAATATTCATACAATGTAGATTACAAGGAGAATTGCAGTTGTTTTCCGAAAATACATGCTATGCAATGACCTAAAAACACATATGGAAAGAAAACATTAAACACATATTTTGAGGTCGCAATCCATTTACCAGCACCTTCTTGGTTTTACAAGTCGAATCACTCCCGCTCCCAGATCGCACGTTATGTGTCATAGGTCATTGATATCAAGCCTAGCAAACACGAAATAATCTCGTCCGAAAGTTTGAATCCATTTCTTTTTTTTTTGCCTTTTTCTCGTCATATTTTCTAAGCCCATAAATATATATTACAATATCTTTACGTTCTTAGTGCATTCTATCATAAAAACATTGGCCAACTTTTAACATATATTTTCACTTGATTTCCGATAACACACAACGTGACCAATGCAACGTTTCTCAATTTCTATTAATTGATTATATTATATTTAAATATAGAAACAACTCTCTTACACTGTAGTTATATAAAGGTTTTAATAACGGTCGATCTACTCAGAAATGTACTCTAAAATATGCTATAGTATATCCTCTTCCCACTATATAGTTAGATGGCACAAATATTTTTAATTTTAACTTCTTATAACTTCAAAATATAAGCGTAGGTCCAAACCCACTATAAATAAACAACATTTTAATAATTTTTACTAATAACAACTTATTAATAATCGATACGAAATAAAATTAATTTTCTATTGACCGGTTTATGTTAACAAAAATTATGAACATGGTAACTGTCGTATACGCCGATTGGATCGATGTATCGACATACACAAAAGAAATTTTATCAACACTTAAAAGAGCATAAACTCCCTATGGTGATCGAGTCACACGATCACCATAAGAGTCCTTTATTTTCTT
>JAIPRK010000194.1:0-12517 GCA_025469195.1 Chaitophorus viminalis
ATATATATATATATATATATATTTTATAATACTAATTATAATTATTATTATAATGGCTTAAGCATAATAGTTAATAACAATTTCATTGCATTTTTCCATAGTAGGCACATATTATATTATAGTTATATATATATATATATATATATATACTCATTTTTCTGTACAATTGTTATACACTTATATAATAATATACGAAGTATAAAATGAGCTGCATACTTGAAAATATGATTTTATTTTTCATTTATATAGGTACGTCGGTATTGGAAGTAGAACAACCGTAATGTAAACATGAAAGGACTCATTCTTATATATATTTTTTTTTTTTTTG
Organism: Chaitophorus viminalis; assembly: GCA_025469195.1. Lineage (NCBI taxonomy): Eukaryota > Metazoa > Arthropoda > Insecta > Hemiptera > Aphididae > Chaitophorus > Chaitophorus viminalis. Next base: position 329 of record JAIPRK010000194.1, read on the forward strand.
TGAACCTCATAGTCAAAACTATTGAATCGATATTACATTGATTAATATGATTACCTATATATATATATATATATTTCGCGTCAAATACTCATGTCAAATAGTGTACTCTGTCTAAATAAAATAATACAATGAAACCTAACTTAACGGACAAAATAATTAAGTCTCAGGCTCCAGCAAAAAGAATAAGTTAGATAAAAGGTTGATTGTAATGAAATTCATACTATAACGAACATTTCTAATGGCATCGTGACTGTCCGTTATTCACAAAGTTCCTATAGTTTCCTATAATATATTATAATGTATTATTATTTATTATGTATATGTTACACAAGTGTCCACAAGCAATGCAACATTTTGGCAGAGCATGCAGCCAATACAAGTGATTTATATTAACTCAAAAACCTTTAAATTTAAATTTTTTATTAAAAATAAACAATTGTTTTTTTTTTGTTTTTTTTTTAATAAAACTGCAGATATATATATATATATATATATATATATTAATACGACCATAATATCACGACTACTATTTTTTCCATCGCATTTTAATTAACTGTTCGAACACGTACAGTAGATATAGAATAAAGTGAAACTTTTTTTAATCGGTTTATCTCATTGCGTTAGAAAACGTAATCAACTCGGAAAACTCACTAGACGCGTGTAAAAGCTCATGATATTTATGACAAAACGAATCCGCATACTCTCGCTTATACGAATATATAGTGATCGTAATATATACCAAATGGAAATAATAAAACTCTATTACCGAACGTCAAAAACTTTGATAGTACCTATACTTCTTGTTTCGATAAAACCGCGATTGATTGAGTTTTCGGCGCACAGAGCCATCTCAAACTATAACTGCCTCTAACTTAATACTTAAAACTATTTATATATATATATATATATATTAGCCATCGCGTATACATGTGCGTTCTTGTTGTTTTTAATTCGCCGTTTTATTACGCACAATACACACTATGCAATTGATGAAATTCGTTTATTCCCGTCATCCTCCGCCCGCCCGAAATTCCCATTTTAAACAATATCGTCTTTTCCCGTTTCGATAAACGAAAGGTTTGGTTCTGAGTGCCATTCGTTATGGCCTTATAAGGTAGTACACGAAAGTATATATAAATTGCGACTCGTTATAATAGAACTACGTGAAAGAGTGTATACATTTATTATTGCTGTCGATCGCACAAATGTGCGGTTATATAACTTTATTAAAACGTGATAAATATACAGAACTATGTAATATATATATATATATATATATAGACACACGCGTATATTATATTACATTTTGCGATGTAAAAACCAATTTGTCCATATTTTTCTCGATTAACCACTGCGTGTGTGGGACTTATTTTTTTCAGCTCAGCAAACGTGGGAAAATAAATTACCACGCATCATACATTGTAAATAATATTACACCAACATCATAAATTATCATAATGCGTGTCAAAGTTTGTTTAAAAGTTTTGATTAGATTAAAAATAAAATTTTCACGACATCAATTTTTCATTGGCTTTTTTTTTTTTAATCATCAACACCGTTCATTTGAAAATCATACATTATATAGGTAGGCGTACTACGCGACACAACCAATTATATTTTAACTACATAATCAACACACCTATATATGTATATACTCGTATTATATCTTTTACATGAACCATATCACAGTATTATTATACGATTTAAATTTGCTAGTACTTTTTTGAAATTGTTTTTTACGAAAGCTTATCGAAAATCACCTACGAGGCCACGACCGATAAATAGAGAGAGAGAGAAAAACAATTGTTTGTCGCGTATAATATACTCATTATTAAACCGGCTATCCGATATGAGTTTACGATAGAGTTAATCAACTATACGGTCTTGTTTGCGCAGGCGTAATATGATTTTATATAATTTATACGCGTGTAAACCGTGTAATATTTTTAGAGGGTCTTACGAGTTTTTATTTCATAATCGATGCATGCGCATGTTTGTTTTAAACAATAAATCGGGGTAGGGTTGGAGTAGGGTATATAATTTTTTTTTTTTCGCGAAAATTATATTGCGTTTGGGATCAGCCAGTCGTTTATTTTTCCGCAAAACAACTTTTTCGCCGCGCAGGCGTCTGTATTATTGTTATTTATTAATTTATTATGTTAGCCCCACGACTGCACCACCGTACAAATCTCGCACCAATATAATATATTATAATAACACCTCAGACTTCCCGTGTGATCGTCGCATCGGTTCAGGATATATATATACAGAGTGGTTTGTTTAGGATGCTCACCACCCATTTTTTGACGTAAAAATGTTAAAATTTGAATTTTATTTTTTTTTTCTAATCTTCAAATTATCATAAAAACTATGTTTTCCGCTATTTTTTTTATACCCTCCCCCCCAAGTATATCTTGTGGTGATACGAACTTTGTTTTTTCAAATGGTATCGCATATCATTTCGCATAAAAAATAATATTCAGTTCATTTTCCTAGGATTTTTGGTGTAACGTAATCAAATTTCGGACCCGTATTTTCGGAATTATTCAAATTTAAAATCGTGTGTGAAGGTGTTAAATCAATTAGGTACCAGATGATTAGCTTTACATATGTAGCATTGATAAAAAAAAATATTATTATGATTACAACTTCATAATCAAAGTTCAATGGTAATTAATTATTAATAATATTTATACAGCTGCACATAGCAGATAATATCTGTTGCATTATAAGATTCGATGTATACGCAGCTATTACACTATGCGTATAGTTATGGCCATATAATATAATATACATGTTAATTCTTATCATTACACAATTACTAACTAGTGCTTGTATTCAATTCGCAACTTCAAATCAGTAGCAAATAGCGCTGACAAATCACATTACAATGTTACGTACTGTAGGAATATTTCCTTAACACTTGAATTAAAATAACTCACAAAACTACTCGTTCGAATTTTGATTTTGGTACAACAAAATTTACAGAAAAATAATCCCAATGGTACACCGCAGTGAAAAAAGAGTATTCCGATTTGAAAAACAAAAAATTGTATCGCTACAGACCATACTTAGGGGTTTATAAAAAAAAAAAATATATCGGACAACATAGTTTTTGTGGTAATTTGAAGATTAAAAAAAAAAAAAAAATAATAAAATCCAATTTTGGATTTTTTACAACCAAAAATGGGGGTGAACATCCTAAACGAATCATTCTGTATATATATTATTGTTGTAACACTAGCGGCGGAAAATAAAAACCTTCCGGTACAATATATATAAATATATATATAGGTACGATAAGTATAATGTAATATTGGTAATAACTAAGAAGTGCGTAGTATTGCGTTATTATAATCCGTGTGCTGTTTATAATATAATATGATCCCTGCTGAAGCTGATACAATGACGATGCGGTCGTCCCGACCACGTGAAAAAACGTAGATTTTTCTCCTATCTTTCCGTCCGTTCGCACATTGGCGCATGATGGAACGAGGACGAAGACGATGACAATATCGCATAGCGTGCGAACTGTTTTACCACAAGCACAAAAAAAAAAAAAAAATTGTGATGAATCGTTTTCATAGCCGACGAAAACAACGTCGTCGTCGTTTTTTTTCAAACCGCGACGACGTCAGAACGCTGGCGGCGACGATGATAATCAATTAACCGTCTCGTCGGTGCGCGCCGCATTGCCCGTGACAACAGGTCGACGGAGAGTTTCTTCCGAAGCGCGATAGGACAAAAGAAAGACATACAGAGCGACGGGAAATGAGTGGAAAAAAAGGGTCCGCATTGGTGTCGTGAACAATAATATATATATAATAATAATAATACGCAGCTGTATGTACGAGACCGATTTCACGTCCTCTACATAATAGATGCGTATATTATAATATATATATATATATATAGGCTACTATAGGTGTGTACGCGCGACCAGGAGATTTTCTTTTGGTAATTTTTTTTTTTTTTAATTCATTTTCGCCGGCAGTGGCACGCAAATATCCATGTACGCTGACTTATTTGACGTACCTGTTTTGTACTATACTCTATTCAGCGGGTCGACGTTCGGGCGGTATACATAATTTAATATTTGGATATTATCGCGTAAAGCCAATCGTTCGACCCACGTCAAAAGGTAGGTACATATTATATAGGTACAATGATAAATATATAGTATAACATAACATTTTCAAAACATAAGTTAGCTTATGTTAAGCTGGCGGGCCAGTTAAAAAAACTTTACGTACCGCATCCGGTCCACAGGCCACAGGTTGGGGACCTGATAGCCTAGTCTATAAATTTTATATGTATGTATGTATAATATTTTCATAATAATAATTGATAACTAAGTGCCTAAAATGCATTATGCATGCCATACTACCACAATTACGTTAAGATGGTCTGCGTGAATAAAAACTTGCACAAACGATAAAAATATAATAGTATACCACAGTTGCCTGAAATATTTAATTTAAAATTAAAGGGTTGAACATAAAGTAAAATATAACTAATACATTTCCAAATCGGAGAAAACCGCATTGTAGCGAGCGGTGCACCGTAATTCCGCATGCATCGCGGTCATTTTATAATATATCACCTAAACTCCGCATACGAGGTTTTTTTTACGCTTTAACTCCGCACATATATATTTTTTTAAACACCCTAACTCCACACATATTTTTTTTTTATTGTTCAATACAATATATTATGTTATTAAAAAAAAAAAAAAAAATTATATCAATTAAATTAAATTTATTTTTTAAACTAAAAACTTATTATCTAAGAAAAATAATAATAATTAACACAATTTACAATAAACATAATACGTCAAGCGGACTTTCGCTGTTAAAAATATTTTTAGAATGCGGAGCTACTGTGCGTTAATTTTTTTGACCGTGCGGACATACGGTGCATGCGGAGTTGCGGATTTTGAAAATAATTTTATTCATGTGGAGCTACAGTGAAGTTACGGTCCGTAACGAGTTGTGATATTTGCAAGTAATTACATGGTTGATAATAAAGCTTCTATTATAAACGTTTCTTCAATTTTACATTTATGACATTTTATTACTTATCTTACTCAATGAATAAAGTCCACGATTCCGGACGTGCTTCGCCAAATATGTCGTCTAAACAAAATTTATCTACTTCGTCAATTTCACCTAAAGTTAATGACAATAAATCAAATAAAAACTGTTTTGTTTCACCAAATCAATTCTCCGTTCTCACTACGGATGATTCCAATGATAGCATATTCGAAACACCCATTCTAAAAACCTCGGAATACCATAGTAATTCGACAGACATCAAACATAGTGCTGAACAGGTGGCTCCTGAGCTCCTCCTTTTTATATTTAATATATTAACGGACTAACTTCTCAGTATTCAGAGGCAAATTATCAAGGATTACCAATCCAAACGCCTTTACTTGTAAGTCTACTACTTCTCATCTGATTGTACGTGTTGCCATATTGCTACTTGTAGAAAATGTCTAGTACAGGCAGTACGGCCATTTACCACAGATTACATAAAACATGTCTAAATATATACTAAAATAATATAACGAAATTGTTTTGTAAAATATTGCAATATTCAATACGTTTTTATGACAACAAAACTAAAATTTATGCCATGGTGATACGATTCAAATGTCTTGCTTTTCCTAACATTTCTTTTATACAATGTATCATGTGAAAAAGGTCGGTTTATGTTTATATAAATGAATAACAGCATATAAATAATAATATATTAATATATAATATATAAGTACCAAGTACATTTTTCGTATTGCTATGACAACTTAAATAACGAGTTCAAAACTCGTATCCTGGTAAAAATTGTTTGCATTTTTACACACATGTTGACTTCTTGTTTTTCGTTATTCGGAAACTTGGGAAATTTTAAAAATGATCTCTCAAGAGTATAATCAACCAGACAAATTTCGCTTTCAGAAAAGTTAGAAAAGTTATTAGTTTATACTACACCTACTCGTAGTCCATCTAGTCGAAAATATAGTGAAAACATATAAAAAATAAAACAAAAAACATCGAGATAAAACCAACACATTCCTCGTTTCACTTGGAATCTAAACAATTTTATATACACTAAATATAGGTAGATGTCGATTCGCAATCGCCACAAACTTAAGATTTTGAAAGTAGCTCTCTTGTCAGAAAAGGTAGTGGACGACCTTTGTGGTAAACGGCGGCAATCGTGTCAATAAATAAATAAATGCTATATAGTTACTTTCGTGGGATTTTTGTTTTTCTGTAGATTTCAATTTTATGACGGTGGTTACAATATAACATGCATACGAGTAATATAATGCCTATCAGACCGGGCAAAGTCACTGTAAAGTATTCGGTTCTACCCGTTTTTTATAACATATTACTATTATTTATACGGGAACACGAGGTACAATATTATATTTAAACAGCACTCGTATTATACAACGATTCCAAGCCACGGGCTTATACACTTTTACACTCGTATAGGCAACGACAGAGGATTAACACCTAAAAGGAGCGTATATGCCCCCCCCCCCCGGAGGTCCTAAAGTCACGAATCTAACCCCGCTCCTGCAACTCCCAGTAACGGAGGATTCAGGACTTTGACGGGGCACCGCCAACGGACGACTCCGTACTCTGCAGCGTAATCCCTGTGCAGAGCTGGGCGCATTCTTTTTTTACCCCGTCCACAGCCGTGATATAATAATAATTAAACGTCCGACCGCACGTCTTCCGTTATTTTCTTTTCCATTTTTCTACTTAATCCCCGCGACCTTCCGCCAATCACCGAGGTACACCCCTGCCCCCAGACTCGTATACGAGCCGAATTTTTTCGCACTGCAATAATTTATCTTCATCATCATGGTGGGCGGCACATTCATATTATTCGGTATTAAATATGTGTATTGTACGCGTATACATATACTGCTGCGATGATGACGCGTAGGTGTATAAACGGAAGGGTAGCATGACGGGCGGATAAACTCTTAGCGATTTCGATTTATTATCATTTTTTTCTCTCTCTTTGTTTCTCGTTAAGCGTTTCTTTTGTATCCTGCAGTAACGTCCGCTGCGAGTCCCTGTAGTCCCACGAAGACTCTGTTTGGCAAAAATAAAATAAATAATAAAACCGTGAAACAAAGACCAACCTTGCCGTGTTGAAATGCGGATTCCCTTCGAAATAATGTTGTCCTAAAACCATAGTTTTTTTTTAATTTTATTTATTTAACTGAACGGGTTTGACCCTTGTAATACAAAAATACTAGTTATTAAACATAAAACATACAGGTATTAAACACAACTCATACCTTTTCACATAGGGGCGCAATATTTTTTTTTAACTAATCACTTATTAATTAGACTGTTCCTCTAGGTCTGCTACCACTCTAAGGTGGCAACCCTGGGCTGCAAAATAAAAACGTATCCAGTAAAACCTCTCTATAGCGGAATCGTTTGGAACCAAACATTTTTCCGTTGTAGAGTTTTCCTATTAGAGGGGTCAATTTCATATCTTATTTGCCCCGGGACTATTGACATTTTCCGTTTAATAGAGATTCCGTTGTAGAGAAGTTTTACTGTATACATTTGGATAATGCACGATCGTTGAACTGCTGTAGGCATTTTTAGTCCACGTGGTCAAATATGAAAAAATAGAAATAATTAAAATTCACGCATGCACTTATCACGCTTGACAGATGACCGTTTCCAACTCGTGTTTAGTAATGCATTTCGATGAGTGAACGGGGACGGGACAAACCAGTGAACAATATCCAATAATAATCACAAAAACAATAATCACGATTAGTCCTGAGAATTTCACCAGACCGTTGTAATATCAACACTTCATAAGTTAACACTATTGATTTCGTCCGACTAGGACAGTCAGCGTTTGGTTTTCGAATGCGTCACAAGAGACCGAAGCGTTTACTGACCACACTGGTAAATTATGACAATTTAGACAGCATAAATGTTTCCAACCAACAGTGACCAACATTGCTTGCAAAACTATTAGGTCCCATTTTCACAAACACATGCTATTGTGTCCGCTATAATACGAGTGTCAATAACGTTCCAAGTCGTTCATTTCCAAACAGATCGTCTAATTGAGGAAACATAACACAACCATAAATGTATACCATAGACTGAATTCTATGCAAGTAGAACACAATTTTGCAAGTGATTACAACTTTTTTATTTTCTTATTACTAAAATAGCTTCTTACATAGTTTTTTTTTCATATATAAATATATGTATATAAGATTAACAGACAGTTTTGTACCATGATCAGTTTTCTAAAAATGTAAAAATAATTTGTACATAAATTCATGTAATAAAAAGAAAGAATAACAAAATAATTGATACTTCTCAGTGTGGTATGAAAATATGAAAAATTATATTTGCTATCATAAAACATTTAGAGAAAAACAAAAAAAAAAAAAAAATTATCATTTCAACATGATCATAGATTTTATTCTTAGTATGACAATAATATTAGTCATTTTCAAAATTATAAAACATTGATGTGACCTTAAATTGATAAATTAAAAGTTAAGCTCATTCAAAAGATTAATAGGACTTAATACATATTTTTTCTTTTATTTATTATACTTACATTTTACAATAAAATGAAAAACAAAACAATTTTATACTGGATTTTATAATTTAGTTTTTTTTCTCGAACAATACTATGAAGTTGACAATCAAAACCATTTTAATAAAATTAATCTTCAAGATTTTCAGTAAAACTGCTTAGTCTGAACAAAAAACCGTCTTAGTAAGCTGTTAGGCCCTGTGTAATTGTGCACGTTAATAATTTCTCATTGTCGGTACAGCACAAATTATAACAAAGGTCCATTATTTAACACAATTAATGATTTCATCATTTTATCTACTATAATTCACTTTTTGTTGTTTATTTCAATCCACTTGTTATAAGACGGATTTCTTATATTATTTTTATTTTTTGTACAACAGACTAAGAGTGTGTTTTAAAACCCACTAAATATTAAAAAAAATTTAAGAAAAATAGATAATTAAAAAAAAAAAAAAAATTAAATGGTGTTAATTGTTCAACATAGTAAGTTCTTACATTTTTTTTTTTTTTTTTTTTTAATTAATTAAGTTATATAAATGTTGGAAAAAGAAAAAAAACCAAACAAATGAGATACAAATTTATTATTACTTAACAATATATAGATAAATCATAGTCCACAGCATGAAAATTACAAGCTCTGTAATTCAGAAATTTAATCTATAACCATATACTCATCGGTGTATAAAAGCAGCTGGTGGAATATTGGGTTTTAGTTTTGAAAAACATAAAGCAGCCTTGGCGTAGTCCCAATTATTTTCTTCCAAACACCTAAGGAAAAATTATTAGAATATTATTCAAGTTCAGAAAAATATTCTAAGTCTAATAATTTCTAAAATTATGGAAATTGATTAATCTAGGGAGCAAATTTCAATGCAAATTAAACTTTTTTTAACATTTTTTACTGAATACTCTTATGCCAAGTTTACACAATGTGTAGAACTTGTCATTCGTACTCGCAATTGCACTAAGCACAATTTTTTTGTAGTGGTTACACAGAGTGTATAGTATTAGTAGATAGTAACATAATTAAGATATTATTCAACACTAATACTATTATTAGGCAGTCATATGTTGCGAGTGGAACAGCGAGTAGAGCAAAGTCGTGTAGAAGTAACTACTTGTTGTTAGTAAATATAACTGGATTCTATTCACTCACACTCCCTCTTTGACTAATACTAAGCACTATTTTTTTCAGTTTACACGCAATGTGCGAATGCTAGTGACAAGTACTATGCATCGTGTAAACCTAACACAATACAATGTATGCTTTCCAAGCATAAAAAATTTGTTACAAATATAAAAGAATTGAAAATAAAACTTTTATTTCGCATTTTTTTACATTTTAAGAGCATTTTAGGTTTATAAGGTATTTTTTCTGATTCTTACATACTTCATAAAGTAATCAGAAAATGTGACACAATTTATTTTGGTTTCCTCATAAAAGTTGGAGCAGATAACAGTAATATCGGAAAATTCATTAAAAAGAAAATTGATACTGAACAGATATTAGATTTAAAACGATGAAAATTGTTTCTTATATTTTTGAACAAAATGCAATTTCTAAAGATAATACAATGTCTGAAGATCAATAACCATTTCTTATGTAAAAATGTATGTAATAACAAATAAGTTCACTTTGTTTCAATATTTAAGCATTTTTTTAATCATTTTTAACCTTTTTATAAAATATAAGCACATTAAATTGTACTTTTTAGTCATTTTTTTTGATTTTAGAGCACTTAAATCCGCTACCTAATCATCAAATAGGACAATTTTTTTCAATTGAGTCATATTTATTAAAATGTAAATTAAAAATGTCTTACTTTTTGGCCCATTCGTCATTCATTCCAGATTCATTTGAAAAACTCTTAATCATGCCCAATTTAGAATCCAGGTTGGAATTGGCATCATTATTTGAATTCAAAAGTACTTCTTTAGTTGGTTGATTAGGTGGCACAGAGGCAGATCCAGATGATGATGTTGAATTGAACATAGGGAATGCCGTGTTCGATTGTTGTGGATTGGGTTGCTGGAACGATGTTGGTTGACTTTGCTGCTGGAAGGATGTTGGCTGACTCTGCTCCTGGAAGGATGTTGACTGACTCTGCTGCTGGAAGGATGTTGGCTGAATCTGCTGCTGGAAGTTGGTTGTTGATTGATTAAGCATGAAAGAGGTTTGCGAATTAGATACATAAGGTGGTGGTGGCTGCTGCTGTAAATTCGCTGTAGGAGTGTAAGATGAAAATGCGGATTGTTGAATTGATGGCTGATAGTTGGATGAAGAAGATACCGGGAAGGATGTTGATGATTCCATGCCAAGCATTTCATCATTATCTTCTATAAACATGGTAATATTGTTGTTGCTGCCATTATTGGAATTATTCTTTTTTGATTTTACTGGTTTTGGTTTAAAAATATGAAACCGTTTTGTAGATTCCTGTAAATGAAAAACCATTTCAAAATTGACTTGTCATTGCAGTACATTAAAATACTAATCCACTTACTAATAATAACTCTTCATTGACAACTGTTACAAAAAGCATATCGCTCATTATACTCCAACCACTTCCAACAGGTACTATGCAGAATGTCCTACAAAATGATCGGAATACCTGCCTTTGATTGGTTTCTTTGAAGTCTTCGGCGAAGACACCGTTTATTGAAATTTGCACCATTACAGGCTTTGGAAAATAAAGTAAGTATTGTTACTAAGAAAATTTGAATAAAACCAAAATCTTTAAACTCACATTTGCTAATGGTACATCAACTATGAATGACTCAAGGTCATGTTTGGTTTTAGGTAACTTTTCTAAAAAGCTTATAATATTCTGTCGACCTTTGTGTAAATAACGATTTCTTCCTGATCTATGTTTATCAAACTTCAGAAAGTTTCGGCATTCAGGTAGGTACTGTGTTAAACTACCTTTAGATCTAAAAACAAAAATCCATAATACAATAGATTTCTTAATTTAATGTATTCTGTATTCACAATCATATACTTACAGACTGTATAGGAAACAAGAAGATAATGAAAAGGTAGCGTTTTCATGGTAAGCTTCAGAAACCATTTGTCTGGACACTATGTTATCGTATAGACTGTAGTATTGTGTTAAGAATGATTCTACTAAAGTCGCAACTGGATTTATTTGTTCTGGATTATGCCCATCAGGAATTGGATAACAATTACCCAAGTTAATTGGCATTTTCAATTTTGTTCCCACAATGGCACTATACCGAGATGGCAATCCCGAATCATCCTGAAATAAAATTACAATATTGTGCGACATCCTAAAAATTTCGCTCAAAGTAAATATCAATTGCGTTATTAAAGTTCTCTTCAACAAAAATCTTTGGCTTTTATTAATTTCAAGTAACACAAAAGTAAGAACTTAAAAACAAAATTAACATTCTATTATTAATTCAATATCTTGACATCGTAAGGGCCAGACATTCAGAGTAGAGGTCGCGATTACACGTGTAATGCATTACACGTGTACCCGTGTTTTTACCTAAGACGGCGTTAAGGCCCGTGTAATAAAAAATACCCGTGTTCTTAAATACCCGTGTTCTAAATACCCGTGT